>JACCIC010000005.1:3962500-3972500 GCA_018907035.1 Sycobia sp. Sy_11
TTATTGGCTCTTTAAAATCCTCGAATTTTCGCTTAATCGCATTCGATGCTTGGTCATAGTTGTTTGGTCCCTTATTTCGGTGCTAATGTTCGCGTACTCGGGCGCCCACGTTAGATGCGTTAGAAGCACAATGTAGCTCGCGAGAGTTGATTTAACAACACTCGCACGTCCGTATCAATTGGTTTATAGAAATTAGTATTGAGACTGGCAACGAGCAGATTATGAATCAATCGCCCCGTCAGCTGCGATAGTACAGGCATTCCACAATCATAATAATACACTTATATACTTGGTAATGATTGCTCGTCGTTTAATTCATAGGCAGTATCCAAAGAATCGACGAATCGAATAAAGGACGAATTTTTTTGTGGAACGACAAGTTGTTGAAAATTTTTGAAAAAAAAACTCTCTTCGCGAAAACCGTGTAAAATGTTGCCGTAGGATTAAATCCAAACGAGGTCTCAAGCAGGTTCTTAATTAAACAAACCGAGAAGAATCTTGATTAACAGCTATATATTACAGAGTGTATTTTAGTCAATATTTCACGTAATAAATTTCGGTCTTCATAAATTATTGCAACGTTTTAAAACGCCGATAGACATTCATAACTCGGTGAACGCATTAAAAAGGAAAGATAATAATTTTGCCAATATCTCAATTGCGCATAGAGTCGCTGTTGAGATTGCGATGCATTCCATGATCTTCCGTAATAGATTCTCGTTTAGAACAAGTATATATATATACTTACATTTCGTACGTAACGCTCGATTAGTAGACGCAACCGTAAGGTGGCTCGGATCGCTCATCCAAGTCACGTTTACTGATCGTTTCCCCATAAATCGGAGAAATGCTCGGGCTTCACAATTTGTTCCAGCACATGCTTGAAGAGCTTGTTATTTGAGAGAAATTTTCCCATTATTTACAGTGGCTGTTCTATAATTTTATTTAAGTATATTGCCGGAGTCAATATTTTATGTTGTTTTGAATTTAAAAAGTTGCCAATCTATGAAGAATTATTTATTGATGCTAATTTAAAATATTATTTGTAAGAATTAATTGTTCTTTAGAAACTGTACAGTGACATCTTCTAGGCAAAAAACCAAATCGTAGTATTCATTTCATAAATAATGAACAATAATAATACATTAAAAGAAATTTTATGATCCTCAACTGACAAATATTTCTATTGGTTTTACAGTTGTTTTACCCATAAAAGTAATAATACTAGCTGTTAGGCAGATTTTATTGACGATAACCTTTTTCGAATCTGAAATAAAAATAATCAAACTTAATATTGTTGGTGAGGGACAATAAAAAAAGATAAAAAAAAGATTGCAAGATCGATATAAATATTTATTTGTTGAGTGTAGAACAGTTGACGAGAGAATATTTTTGCTTTGACGATCGTCAGTAGCTACTTTATTGCATCTATACCTAACAAAAGTCCCTTACAGCTCTTACAACGAATATTTCATTCACGAGTTCATATTATAGAATTTAACATCTCTCTGTTCATCGATATCAGTATAAATTTTCAACCCTGATAATAACCCGTGGATCTCTTAAGCATTTAAATGGAAGAAATAAACGAAATTTTTTTTTGTATTAAATTATGATTGTCGATAAATTTTTTCAACAAAATATTCATTATTCAAACTTTGAAAAGGACCTCGAAGTATCGGCATCTATATGAAATAATTTAGTTAGTGTTTTTCATTTTATCATTTATAAAAATGAAAAAAAAACATTTTTTTAAATAGTTTAATCATAATATATGAATTCGATAATTTCATTAATTAAAAAATAAGTATTTAATTTCAAATCCTGGACTCTTTTTAGCAATACCTGCTAAATTGGGTCGAAGTTATTCAATCGACGTTTTATTTCTATTAGAAAAAAAACACAAAGAAAGAAAACGAAAAAAAAGAAAAAATTTTTGTCTGAATTTTAGCAGTCAATATAAGTAAAGTTTTTGAACGCACGAACACACACAGGGAATAGTTGAATTTTCACAAGCTTTTCGTGATTGGCAAAATGTTTGACGTCAGTATCTGAACTTTATACACGTTACCCCTGGGTATCAAATATAGATTTCATTTCACGCAAAAGAGTGCAAAAAGTCCTGTGCAAATCAAAAAATTACGGGAACGATAAAACAAAAAAAAAGAATAATAATAATGGAGAACTGTTGTACGCGTTTCGTTAGAATAATTAGAAAATATCAGATAACTATTTTAGTGAAATAATAGCGGCTCTTTTATAACAATTGTATAATATATATATATATATATATATATATATATATATATATATATACCGAAAAATCTTCTACATCTACGTATACAGCGACGTAAATTTCGTGCTTTCGATGCGTGGCTTTGTCTGTTGAATCGATCGAACGCGTGTACTAAAATATCCAATAATACTCCTCGTTTGCATACATACTAATAAAAATACTAGAGTATTACACACAGCTTAGGAAAATATAAATATATATATATATATATATATATATATATATATATATATATATGTATATGTTCTTCGAATTGAACAGCCGACCGTCTTAGAAGTATCCACTGCACGAGTGTGTATATATAATCGCCGCGCGCGATTTTTTGAACTTTCGCAACCCGACCAATTAACCTTAGATGGTCAGGATCATTATGTTAACCGAACGAAGTTGAAAGTTAACCGAGTTTCAACCTCCGCTCCTCCGCTCGTGGTTGGGACGGGGGGGAAGGCGGGTATCCGAGCCAATCTCAATTATCGCAATCGCGCTACACGGAACACGGCTCCGAACGAGAAGACTCTGTAAAAGGGGGCGAAAAATTGACTTTTAGAAATTCATATACCTGCCCACACACAGACACATACATGCGCGCGCGCGCGTGCGCGTGCGAATACACAGATAGTTAAAGGTTGTAATATAATTCCCGGCCCGAGCACGAAGGACGTAACGTTTACACAAAACATGAACGTAGTCCCGTGCTACTCCATTCGTTCAAAAAACGAAATGGAGTTCTTCCATTTGTTGCGCTTTGTTCCGACCGCGCGCCCCTCCGAAATATCGATGCTATTTTTCTCTTCTTTATTTTAATGTACAGACCGCAATTAATGCCTTTCGCAATCGCGAGACGATAAATATTATTGCGCACGCAGCGTGACTCGCGCATCGTCCATCTGTATAATAAATTTGCCCCTCGGCGAAACCACAAGAACACGCGTATATGGACCATTTAACGCTAAGCCTCTAAACAATACTTTTTACCAAAAAAAAAAAAAAAAAAAAATGAAAACAAAACCCGCCCTGCTTCGAAGAGGTAAAACGTACTCGTTATTAAATAGTTTATATATTTTTCGCATGAAGATCGCTTCTCGGCTTGTTTTTTTTTTTTTTTTTTTTTATATATATATATATATATTATTCGCCGCTCGCTGGCGAAACTGGACCAGCATCGGGCGCGGAAATCGATACGCGCGGTAGCAGCGGCACTTTTACCCTCTTGCCCCCCCTCCCACGTACCGCCGAGCCGTATGAAATGTTAAAGCCCATAGTGTCTGGGAATGCACCACGCGCGCACGGATTAATAAAAAATCGTACTATACCTTTATTATGTGGAGCTGAGTGGTGCATGTGCGCTCAATACATATAGCCGTTCTTGTTTATCTCGCAGCGATAAGACAAAGGAGAAAAGTCCTGTATGTATGTATGTATATATATATATATATATATATATATATATATATATATATATATATACGCCTACTCTATGGATACTTCATTATACAGTTGTAGACTGAAAATTGCGATCGAGGCAAATTGATCTCGCGGGCGTAAATTAGTATATATATATATATATTGACGCCTAGAGGGATTGACGGGAAAGCATGATTGGGGAAAAGTTAATACGATTCCTCGGCAAGTACACGTTCCCCATTGAATTATTTCAGGCGGCTACTCGCCCTGGGCATCCTCCGGAGGCGGCGGCGGCGGCGGCACCAAGATAATCAAGGTGATAACCCTGAGCGGCGGCGGGGGCGGCGGCGGCGGCTGGCCCTGGGCCTCCGGGGGCTCCGGCTGGAGCAGCGGCGGCGGCGGCGGCAGCGGCGGCTGGAAGTCCTCCGGCGGAGGCGGCTGGAAGAAGAAGTCCTCGGGCTGGAAGCCGTCCTCGGGCTGGAAGCCGTCCTCGGGCTGGAGCAGCGGCGGCGGCGGCGGCGGCTGGAACTCCGGCTGGAGTAGCTCGGGCAGCTCGGCCTGGCCGAGCAGCGGAGGCGGCGGCGGTGGCTGGAAGTCCAGCGGCTGGAGCGGAGCCGGGGCCTCGGGATGGGCGGGCTCGGCTTCGTCGGCTTGGCCGTCGAGCTCGGGCGGTGGCTCGGCGTGGCCGAGCTCGGGCGGCTCGGGCTGGCCCAGCGGCTGGAGCTCTGGGGGATCTTCCGGTGAGCTTCAATGAATTCTACTAACACGCGCGTACGCGCGCTTCTAATAGATACACCGGTTAGATTATACGGGCGTACGTAGTTCTTCGCGCGAGTGGCACATGTAAATCTTGCCTTTTCAAGTGGTAAATAACTGTTTGAGATATTGATACTAGTGACAAGTAAATATTCAAGAAACAAATGTTTCGACTCTACTGGTTTTACTGTCAACATTTTTTATTGTTATATTTACAATATTAAAATCTCTTACATGAGCAATAATACTTTGATGCAATCGCTAATGCTTTAAAAAATTTATTGTTATTTTAAATCCAACATTTTGCACCTAAAAGCGTCCATTTTTAAGACCAAAACGTACTAAAGAACAATAAAAAATGTTGAATTATATATATGAGTGTGTGTGTGCGTGTGTGCTAAATTTTTTTCCCATGTTTTTTTGTTTACCTTTTCAATTACCTTTTAAATCATTTTTTATGCCTTACTTGACATTGTCAATCACGACTTGGTCGTAGATGTAAGCTATTGAATTTTATCCTTTTTTTTCTATTTTACACTGTATATCGGTTCGATAGAAACTCAATAGATTTGTTTTTTTATTTCCATCTCTTCCTGCAGTGATTCTAAATCAAACTAATTGTTAGTAATTCTAATATTTTTAATTTATCATGATTAACCGAAATATAATAACTTCCAATTTTGTGGACGTAAATTAGTTCCTTTGCAAGGTAGTCATGAACGACTTTAACAATAATTGTTACGGTAAAAATTAAACTTACCAAGTTAAAACTGGGTATTGAGCAAACCAACGATATGAAATAAATATAATATATCTAAACAGCAGTTATGATGTTTTAGATTCATTTATAATTCATTTCATAAACGAAGTCTTACAGTGATATTTAACACATTAAGGAGCATCGTAATACACACATTGATTGTAAGAAAATGCATAAGACCTAAACGAATATGAATAATTTTAAGGCCACATAATTAACCATACATGTGGCCTTACCTTTCTTAACTAAAATATTTTCACGAGATTGTACATATTTTTTTTTAACGTGAATGCTAATTTTCCAGCGATAATTAACTCCATTCGTTTCAAAAGGAAACGTATATGCGAGTTTTTTCAAATAAGTTTGATATAAAATTTTTTAAAATAATATTTTAGGAAAATGTTTTTCATCATATTCAAATTTGTTTATTGAAGATTTCGTGGATTTATATTTTTAAATATTTATATAGATTGTTAGCTCTTTGTGTTTTATCTTGCATTAATAAATTGAGCATTAATGAGAGAATTTTAACTTCTTAATTAAGAATCTTAAATTACCGTTCTTTTTTCCTTTGTTTTTTTAAAAAAACGAGCTGCTTAGAAGCCCTTCGTTCGTGTTCGCTTATTACCGTGGTATATACGTATATATGTATATATATATACATGAGATCGATTTTCGCTTGAGCCTGAAGGGTCGTTTATCCGGGAGGTTTTGAAAGAAGTAAAAATTCCCTCTAATGGAGTTAATTTTCACTGCCTGGAGGAGCTTGGAGTATAAGTTGGCAGCCGGATAAGGCTCGCTCGGGCTTACGCCTGCAAGATATATATATATGTGTGTGTGTGTGTGTGTGTGTGTGTGTGTGTGTGTGTGTGTGTGTGTGTGTGTGTGTGTGTGTGTGTCTATATCAAACACTCGTAGCGTAACCGCTGACTCTCATTCCAGGTTGGTGGGACTAAGAAGGAGACTGACTGACGGCAAAAAAAAAGTAGCAGGACGAGGAGGAGGAAGATGACGCAGGAACGAGCAGACACAGAACGAGAAAAAGGAGAGCGAGCATCGAGGCGCGAGGAGGACGACACGGGAGGATGGGGCGGACGAGGAGCGCGCGGTGTCCCGCTTCAGCCGAGGGCGACTTTTCTTCCACACCGCATATATATATATATATATATATATATATATATATATATATATATATATATATGAAACTCTGTATAAATGATTTAGCTTGGTTGAAAATAAAAAGAGAGCAAAGGGAGATGGAAGAAAGACAAAGAACACGAGTGTAGTCAATTGGGAAATACAAAAGGGCGGGGCAAAAGTAAAAGACCGAGGAGCCGAGGATTTCCATGCGTCGCGCGACTGTCAAAATACCTGCGACACACATATAGCGTACGTGCCCGGTCGCATTGGGAGCAGAAGCGTATATGATCACGGGGTTCGCGCGCACAGTCGTATAAGCGGGAATGCTGCCGGCGTATTGGAAATGGAGTGGAGGGGGTGGGGGATCCGTACCGGAAGTTCACGGCAATTCTGAGACAACGTCCGGTCCTCGAGCCTCTCGCTATCGTCGTCCGTGCGCACGAACGCTCGGGTTGCGGGTGTGTGTGTGTGTGTGTGTCTAAGTCGGAGACGGAGGCAACGGGAAAGCGGACGTGGACGAGCGGGAGGGGAGGGGGGCTTGTGGAACGAAGGAACTTTCGCTGCACCGGGGAATAATCCCTTGGCAGCGCGGGTCCCGGCGCCGGCGAGCGTTCCTTCGCGAATACTTTCGCTAATTAGCGAGCGATTTCCTCGATTGAATCGGCGCTCCTTCTCTGCCCCCCCCTCCCCGCCCCGTGCTTCGAGCGTCGCGCGATCGTTAGGTCTAAGGGATTCCGAAAGGCATTGCTGGGAAATGCACGGATCGTTCGGTTATGTAGTCACGAGGGTACGTTTGGAATATCTCTGTGAAATTGTGGAAGAGCAGCTTTGTTTTTTTTTTTTTTTTTTTGAACTCTCCGAATAAGTCGACTTGATGTGAGTTACGAATGACTGTGTAGATTTAT
The DNA here is from genome assembly GCA_018907035.1 of Sycobia sp. Sy_11. Taxonomy (NCBI): domain Eukaryota; kingdom Metazoa; phylum Arthropoda; class Insecta; order Hymenoptera; family Epichrysomallidae; genus Sycobia; species Sycobia sp. Sy_11. The sequence continues at coordinate 3,969,762 of JACCIC010000005.1, forward strand.
CTGTTACAGTTAGTTGTTCGGTAATTGTCAAATTTATAATTTCCAAGCAGCCGGCTTTGCATTTTTCCCCGCATGTCAATAATAATTTCAATGCTTTCACGAGTCAAATCTACCATCGGCCGCTAGGTGGTGATCTGCATTTTTCAAATATTATCCCAACGTAACCCTTCTCATTATACATATTATAATTAAATAAGCCATTAGCCGCCAGAAATATTTCTCGTATGTGAAGTGTCAATTTTTTGAAAACATTTATAAACATTTTATTATATACTCATTCATATACGCATTTATAAAATAAAAGGATTTTCTCAGATTTTTTTGTTAATACCTTCACACTTTAATTATTTGTTAATATTATATATATATATATATATATATATATATATATTAAGAATTATTTATACTTACATACTAACATATATTAATACATATTTGTATATATTTTATATTATTCATAAAATGTTCATAATTCTTTTATCTACCACATTATGTAAATACACATAATTATCTTACGTACAGAAATTCGACAAGAATTTGACAGAATGGAATAATATTCACTTTTTCGAGTTTTGAATAGTGTGTACGATACAGGGTAGACTACATTTTTCGATAATTTCAAACGTCCCAGAATTTATCCAGCATTTATTCTTTTTTATCGTATACGTACATACATGGCATAAGCGACCCTCTATCTTTTTGCGACCGCATTGCTTAAGTAACCTTTTTTTCCTGATACACGAGGCACCTCGCACACGGCAATACATCGCCGGGGATTGCGCGGCAGCTGTTCCCCTCGTAATTTCTCCTTTCCCATATCCGCGACTGTACCTAACAAAGGTTGGGGGGGCGGGGGGTGAGGGAGGGAACTCGGTCGCCCCGGCGCGCTTTGGGCCAATTCCGAGTCGAACCGCGGTTCGAAAAAGAAAAAAAAAACAGAAAAATGGAGAGAAAAAAAATAAACCAAAACGAATGAAACCGTCTCGAGAACTCGAAAGCGCTAGACTCGATGCTAATTGAGTCCTTTAGTAGAGGCCCGCGCAGCCGAGGCCCCTCATTCAATTACGTTAATTTAAATCCTTTGCTCGTTGGCCGCCCCCCTCTCCAGATCCAAAAGCCACGTTGGTTTTCCAATTCGCCCGAGCTCATTTACTTTCATTACACTCCCTTCTCTCTCTTTCTCTTTTTTTTCTGCTCCTCTCTCTCTCTCTCTCTCTCTCTCTCTCTCTCTCTCTCTCTTTCGCGCCCTCGAGACTCGGCCGGCTTCTTCTCCATCTTCCCCATCTCGCTCGTAGAGCCCAACTTTCTGACACTCTCTGTTTTTTCCATCCCGGAAAAATTGGTTTTCCGGAAAGCACACGTGTACGCGCACACTCGTGCTCCCACGAATACGTAGAGTGTCAGGGTCATATAGTTAATCGTTTATTCCCACGCGGGGTCGTTCTTCATCTTCTGGATGTATATAATCGAGAGCTCTCGCAAAGACGAAGTTGATAGATGACGAGAAACTAAGAAAGAGAGAGAGAGAGAGAGAGAGAGAGAGAGAGAGATAGAGCCAGAACGCAAGATGGGGTTGAGAGAGAAACATCGAGGGCACTTACAGCGAGAATAGGGCAGCTGCGAATTTCTCGGCTTCTCCCCTCCTCGATATATCGGGGTGACGATTAGTCCGAGGGCTCGGAGAGAAGAGCGAGAGAGAGAGAGAGAGAGAGAGAATGAGAGAAGCCTGACCGGGCCGAGAGCCCCGGGGCGACAATGGGCCGCCTTCTCGCGTCCCACACTTCATCCGCTCGTTCGATTCAGGGCCACCGAGCCTGGAGTGTTTCGGGGAGGTGGGGGGCGAGTGGCAGAGTCCTCACACTGGACGATATAGCCGTCGCGCGGTGTGTAATGGGGGGGAGGTCCGTATGCGCACGAATGATCATTGAGCGTACGCGAGCTTGCAGCCCCATATAAGCGAAAGGGATACCGTTTCCCGGCAATTCCGTGCCCCTTATACACCCGTACAGGTATATATATATATATATATATATATATATATATGCAGTTTAGGAGAACTGACACGCGAGCCGGCGGCGGGGGCGATCCGATCGAATTAGTGGGGATTACGCGCGCGCGAATAGCCCTCGGAGCAAGTCGGGGCGCACTTTTTAATCCCGTATTAGTGTTCGTTTTCGAGCCACCGCTACGCGCGCCACCGATGGCCCTTGCGAACGCCACAGCGACATTTTTTGACGAACTTTGATACATAAGCACTCGTGTGTATATATATATATATATATATATATATATATATATATATATGCGCCTATATAAGATCGCAGTTTGTCACGAGAGACACCCCCGCACCGTTGCGTCGACCTTAGCTCTCTCATACGTAATCCGAAAATCCAGGAAGAGGGCCGTAAACGATCTCGTCACGGGGTGTGCGTGTGCTGGGAACGGGGCCGGGTAGGGGGGCCGAAGTCGTCCGCCGGGAAGCAACCCCCGCGTAAAATTCGAGTCGTGCATCAGGACGACGGAATTTTATACTCCGCTCTGGTTCCCCTTTCGCGACGATATCGCGCGCCGGCCGGGTTGAATTTCCAAAAAATGAGACATTATATATATATATATATATATATATATATATATATATGTCTGTGTGAGTGTCTGTTTATAGATATATCTGTTTATACATACGGAGGGCCAGGCGGGGACGAGATGATGGAAGTGGAGACGGGGGATAGAAAAGAGGCG
>JACCIC010000005.1:3977500-4017500 GCA_018907035.1 Sycobia sp. Sy_11
GTGCGTTCGGCTACTGTGTTCGAACGATCACTAGGTCGATCATATAGATGTCGTGTTACAGTGTTTTCGAATTTTTTTTCGATCATGTAGTCAATTGCTTGCTTTAACGTTAACGACAAACAGTTATTATAATGAAATACTTATTTTTTAACAATTTTTGACTTGACATTACGTTTACGAATCTTAATGTGCTCGAAAATTATCAAAGCGCTCGGAGTAGGTTCGTAACAGGTGGCGCTCAATGAAACAGTTCGAAGATTTTGATAGTTGGAGATGTTTGAGCCATTCCAGATAATCGTGGCATACGAAAATAAAAATCTTTCCTCCGCTACTGTTTTCATTTGATTGAACGGATAATCCGTTCACTGTTCTACAGATGGACGTTTGCACAAACGCACGCATACCCAGCCATTTATCGCGAGAAGAATGCATAGAGAGAGTAAGAAAATGAAAAGCAGAATTTTTGCCAGTAGACCTTTATTTGATTGCACTCGTAGTCTTCTTGCAATCAGGTTTAGAAGTTCTTCGGAACATTAGTTTTCAAACAGACCCAAAATCAATGCAAACTTGTGCATCCCATATATGTATTTGTTTATTCTTGTTTCACGAACCGTCTGATGATTACAATTCACTACACAGATTTTTTATTTACTATATAAATACTAAAATATATCGAATTTAAAGTTTATGGATACCCATCAGTTGCATATGTGGCTGTTGGAGGTTATCATGCCGTTTGAACTGCGCGAAAACGTACAGAAGTTTTTCAGATGTATTTTATAGAGTAAAATTTACACAGTGTCTATATTTAAAAATGAAAACTTCCAATCGACGACCTCGGGAATAACTCTTAACTGTACGTGCGATTTCGATACATCGGCGATAGTGCATCTACGTGTATGTGTGTGCGGCAGAAATACACTCGAACACGCGAAGAAACTTTAACGAATCCTGGGAACACGGGGTTACGGTTTCTATAATTCCGACGATCATTAAAATCCGAAGATTTACTTAGCGGCTCTGTCGCGCGTTATTCTGAAATATGATTTACCGCCCCTTGCTGCTCGAGAACTTCCCCCACTTTCCGCCCCGCCACTGGAAGTCCCATTATGCGCGAGTTATGAGAGTCATCGCGTTTCTGTGCACCGAAGTCGTAAATCACCTCCCTCCCCCCGTCACACGCCCTCGCCCGCTCCCCACCCATCACCGCAGCGTCATCCACCGAGGTCGCCCGTCACTGTAAAAATTTTCCTATTTTTGCATTTTTCTCCCCCCGCCCAGAAAGCCAAGAAAAATAACTGGTTGCCGCGGGTTGTTTCGTATGATATATATATATACACACATATACATATATATATATATATATATATATATATATATATATAATATACGTATCTATAATCATCATCATCATTAAAAGAAGACTTATTACGGTCAATTTTATTCCAACGCTGTGGCAACGAATAAATTTATCGGTCAAATTAGGTGGATAATGATCCGTGGCCCTGTTCTCCCATCGGCTGCAGCAGAAAGACCGGGCCGCACCCCGAGCCTCTTACCGCAGCGACTTAAGTAAACAGTCTATTACGCGAAGTAGGATGCTAGGGAGCGCGCGAAGGAGCGGTAAAACGAAGTTGGAGGGGGACAGGGGTGGGGCGGGGGGTGGCACTTATTCGCGCACGAATCCGAAGGGAGGGAGTGGAAATCCAGGCGGCGATGGGGGACAAAATATTACTCCTCAGATTGGAAATTCGAATGAGGGTATGGTTATATATATATATATATATATATAGCACAAAGGCTATCTGTATATACATAGGTCGGATTCGCGCTGCAGCACGATCCCGTACATTATAATAAGGTAGAGGCTATTGAAGCATCTTGCACTCCACCCTCTCTCTCTCTCTCTCTCTCTCTCTCTCTACTTCTCTATCTTACCTCGAGGAGCACACCTTGGAAAATGTCAATTTAATTATGAGCCTTCACGTATAGGGGCTTTTTCGCGCGTGGCCTATCGCCTCGAGGCATCTCGGCTCCCGCTCACCCGCCGGCGTATAAAGAGGAAAGAGGCAGAGCCCGCGCTGTGGAGACGCCGGCCGAGGAGCCCGGTGGGTGGCGGAAGGATGGGGGTTGCAAAACGTTGACGGTAGCGAGCGATGGAGAAACGAAGGGGGATCGGGTATACGCGAGCTTTCATCTTGCGGCTGGAGGGGGGGGGGCGAAAGAAAGGAAAGGCGAGAATGATCGGTGCCTGGAGTTGGGAGACAGTAATGCAATATATATATATATATATATATATATATATATATATATATATATTATACATGTATATAGCAACGATAGCAGGACGAGTGCAGCGCGCGCGCGGCTGCATATCGATCACGCCGGCATCAGGCGCACAGCGGGCGAGAGAAAGAGGAAGCGTACTCTTTTATATACATAGATATATATATATATATATATATATATATATATATATATATATATATGCTTCGGCAAGTCTACTGGCTCTACTATATAATATATACGCAGATACATGTATATACATAAGCAGCTACACAGGAGAACAGGAGAGAAATAGAGAGAGAGAGAGAGAGAGAGGGGGAGGGGTGGGGAGAAGGATCGTGGAATGGGGAGATGAAGAACGAGCTCCGGTCGACTAGGTGAGGCACGCTGCCTATGTAGTCCCGGCTCTTGTTATTATTTTTTGTTTAACGTCGCGCCCCCCTGGGGAAACAATGGCGAAACGAGTGATACGAGCCCCGGCGAGTCGCTCCACGCGCGCTAGCCTCGATTCCGCGGCGCGTAGCCCCGGGTAAGGTTTTAACGACGCCCGCTTGCTCGGACACGACTTGCAGAGGAATAGAGATAGAGCGAGCGAGAAAGAGAAAGAGCAGGAAGAGGCGGGCGAGCTGGAAGAGGTTAGGGAGGCAAAGCACGGGTGATGGACTTGCGGCGGGGTGGGGCGAGGGGCGCGGAGACGAAACTTCCACCCCTACCGCCGCGGCACACCTTGCCCACACGCCTCGTCTCTGGCCTCCTCTCTCTCGCCTCCCATTAGCTCGCATTCTCCTCCAGTGCTCTCTCGACGGCCGACTACCGTACGCGCACGGAAAACGAGAGAGACAGAGTGAGAGAGGGAGCGAGAGAGAGAGAGAGAGAGAGAGAGAGAGAGAGAGAGAGAGACAGGCTGAGCGCTATTTAAAGGGGAACACGAAGCCCCTGCACTTTTCTAAATTTCTCTTTCTCCAGCCCTCCCCGCCGCCTTTCTGCCACTCATCCCTCCTGCTTCGTAGTTCGCCCGCACCCTACGCTCTCTCTTTCTCTGAATATCTCTCTCTCTCTCTCCCTCTTTCTCTTCACGGGCCGTTCCTCAAAGAGTAGAAGGCCAAAGTAAAAGGCCCGCCGCGCTTTTTCCATACCTACCGTTCTCCGTCCACTTTCCCCCTTATCGAGTCCCTCTCTCCCTCTATCACTACTTCTCTCTCTCTCTCTCTCTCTCTCTCTCTCTCTCTCTCTCTGTTTCTTGAGCAACTTTATTAAGACTCCCCTCTCGCCCGCTCTAATTACTCGTGCGAGCCAATCGATACGAACTTTTCTCATCTTTCTGCCGCGTTATACCGGCCACCCCGCTACTCCGCGCTCACGCTGTCCCCTGTTCGGCACTTTTCTCTCTCTCTCTCTCTCTCTCTCTCTTTCTCTTTCGATCTCGACTCATCCTATCCAGCGCAAAGATACTTATAGGACGTCGCTTCAGTTTTTTCATTAATTCGACAAAATTGACAAATTTGAAAAGGGCTCCGCGATGTCCCGTTTTTAAATGTTACTCGCGGCCGACCCCCTGCAATAAACGAAAAAACGAACGTGTGCAGAGCGCTGCAACGGCATGCTGCAGATCGTTAGTTATTCATATGTATGTATGTATGTGTATGTATATATATATATATCGAGCCGATAAAATCCAGTAGTATAACTCAACGGCGCGTTCGCCGTATGTGCCGGCGGCCGGTTTAAATAGATTATTGTTTTCTCCCAGGTTCGGTCTGGTAGAGGGGGAAGGGAAAAGGTCGAACTGCGTTTCTTTCCAATTGTTCGCAGCGCATTGTAAACAGGAGCCGTGTTTTATTTGCATATATACTTGCCTCTATACATCTCCCGGTTAATTGCACAGATGGAGCGGCACGGCCAGCGATGATCTATATACACGGGCGTGCTGTGTTCAGCGTTCGCGTTTATCCCGTTCGCGCTTTTCAATTAATTAAAATTATGTCCGAATATATATATATATATATATATATATATATATATATATCGTTGTATATCGCTTCGGAGACCGAGCTTTTACGAATAATTAAAAAGGTGTCAAAGAATATGAATTTGGCAATGTTTTACCAAGTGTGCATATATGTGTACATATATATATATATATATATATATATATATATATATATACATATATATATGTGTGTACAATACACATGCCTCCGTTACGCTTAAATCAAGAACCGGAATCTACAGCGCATTTGCGTAAACGCAGCAAAATTCATCATCGTTCCACGAATAGTAATGGTTTCGCTTGTCAGACTTTAGTTGATTGCGACCTAGGAATGGTAAATCGGCCCTCCAATCCTTATCGAACCATCGTAAATTTTAGGCGAGCGTATTTTTCAGCAACCGTTTTTCGGCCACGTTTACCCACTTAGGACGAAAGTTTCCGCGTATTTTATATTTTTACAACCGCCACGGGGTAGTCGGAGGACCGGTCGCCGGAGACCAGTTGCGTACGTATACATTAAACGAATAAACCGTATGAACAATATTTACGGCTGACTATATCGAGCAGCCAAAGAGCCCACTTATACGAGCCACTTAAACCGCCCCTTCGTAAGGACGGCGGGGCATTGGGGTGGAGGGGGGAGATCGTGAATAAGTAAAAAATTCTAATTGATTGCGTTCGAGCAATTGTACGCCCGCGTATACATGTAGCTGAATAGCAGGTGACCTCCGGCTATTATACGAGCACCACTCGTATGCCGGCCGACAATGGAGGGGAGCAGCACGAGTTTACAGAGCAAACGATTACCAGTCTGGGGGGATAGGTAGGGGTGGAGCGCCCACTGTTCCCGTTATGTGAGTTACCGTTTTTCGAAAAGCCTCCCTTATAGGAGCGACATTATATGTTACACATTATGCATGTAAAACCGGTATAAATTATGCAGGCCATTGTCTTCCTCTAACTTGCACGATAAAATAGACGCTAGTTTCAAGCATTTAGTGAATTTTGCTGGTAAAGCAATTCTGAATGGTTGGAACGAATGACTTATATATTTGGAAATCGATATAGACTGAGGAGTAATTTAAAAATTGCCGAAAGATGATAAATTTATATTATCTGCGAATAAAAAACTTCAGTAAAGCTCATTGGAGAGGGTCAAGAATAGAATAGTCATTGGAAAGAATCCAACTGAATGAGGCATCGGTGAAAATATTATTTCATTGATAATATAGAGATTCTCTATATGCGTCCTTCGTGTGAATTGACGTGCTCCGTCCATGATTATTATCCTGATTACGTGTGAAAATTCACGATGCGAAAATTCCACGTCTTAAAACAGTGCTTATACGAGAAAATAAGATAAGTTACCTCCTAGAGAAGTCATTTGGGCTTAAGCTATGTTGTTAACTTTGAGATTCAAAAATACTTGCGGTATAGAAAAGGTTTGTGCTGTATATTTGGATATTATATTATTGTTATGACAAACTTATCGCATTAGAATATATAAAGGATTATTGAAGGGCCAATTCATTCGCTCGTCAGGATAGGATCGTTGAAACGACATTTTACGAGAGCGCCAATCCGCTCACTAGGGAATGGCCCAGTTTCAACCTCATAGAAGAGTTGAAAAGTTACTCTCTGTAACTGATTTTTCATTCTCTAGGTTCGAGGCAAAGTTAGAGGTAGTGATAGTTTTTTTTACATCGCGATTTTTTCTTTTTTCAGACAATAGAGTATAGGCCTAATTATTACTCTATTCTGGTTGGTACATGTATCGCTCAAAAGAATCTTTATGATTTTTCAATTAAATCTTATATAATGACATTCGCGAAATTACGTAATCGCAAGACTGTTACTGATTATCGTTATCTGTATCTTGATTACAGTTTCGTAATATTTTCAGTTCTATCATAAGATTAAAATGTAATAACAAAGTGCTTTATTTTTTTATTATGTTACTTTAATATCTAATACATTTTACCGGATCCATAGTTGTTTTTTCTACATCATTATTTTAATCCTTCAAAATTTGCCTATCCAAAATACTCTTTTTATATCTACATCAACTTTTCGTATATTTTTCGTATTTGTAGGTTGTATTGTTATATCTTCACATTTATTCATTAAGTAGCTTACATTAGGTTATTAAAATTTAAAACAAACGTTTTTCTTTCGAAGAAATCAGATGCATTTAGTACTATCGCTTTTCCTGGCGTTTTTAGCCTAAAAAACTAAGCGAAATTGGAGATAACGATGTCACATTATAGTCGGAGTCACATTATAGTTGTTTTTCTTACAATTAAATTTTTCTTTTGAGCTCAACGTAACTGAGCGAATTACATCTTCATATTTCATAGAAGATACTCGTCAAGAATTCTCCTTTATATTTATATACAGCTTGCACGATAACGGAGACTTGACGGACGAGTCTGGCTTAATCGTTGTCAGCATCACCTCTCAAAGCCATAATTTTCAATGCTCCCTCATAGCCATTTAAAGTTTTAAAGAGCTGATTAGCCTAACTTGGGCGCAGATCAGGCTGCGGTGGGGTGGCAAAGTTTGTTTGTTCCATCCATCGAGTCGCTGCGCGAATGCTCTTTGCGTTAACTGGCGCAAAGTCCCGCGGGTCGTTTGAGAGGGGTTAGGGGGGGGGGAGAGAACTCCGAGACAGATACGAGGAAGGAGTGTCGCGGCACGGTCGAGCAGACACCAGGAGGGACGGCCGAAAAGTCCTCTCGGATTAGCATGCATTCGCCGCGAGTGATTTCCTTAAAAGCCGCGGCGAGCGCGAGCGCGCGCTTATCCGTCTTCACCCGCAAGCTTGCCCCTCTTATATATATTGTGGAAATGTTGCCGCGGCGAGAGCGGGAAGTCGGGCGGGAGGGGGGGGGTGGGAGAGCGGTTGGGGCGAGGTGTCAGCCTCATGAAAATTTCATGCAATTTAAATGCGAGCGCGTACAGCCGCCGCAGCTTAAGCTCCGCGAGCCGGCCACCCCGACGTCACGGGTTTGGAAGGTGGCCACGGCTGCGTCGCGTCGCGCATAATTGCGCCCCCATACGGGGCGGGGGGAAAAAAAAACAAATTTCAATCGAGAAGCGCCGCCAGCATCTCGGCTTCGATCCGCACCTCCACCGCGCCCCCTTCCACTACCTTCTCCTTTTCTCTCGGCCCAGTGCTCGGTTCTCCTGCACATCGTGTCATCGACGTCTCGGAAATTTCCGAGTTCGCGGGCCGCATCGGCTTCCGATTTTCCCTGTTGCTGCTGTTCCATAGATCGACGGGGACAGAGGGCAGAGAGATAGTTTGGAAGAGAGAGAGAGAGAGAGAGAGAATCCTCCCTCCCGGGGGTGGCCGCTGGCACCTACCTGGCCGGGCCACTCTATGGCGCGCGTCCCGGCGCTGCTGGTGAGTGGGGAGGGCGAGGGTGGGTTCTGCGCACGCGCCGCCGCTCCGAGAGAGGGAGCTGGCCGCGGGGCGATCTCAGTCGCAGCCGGCGCGCCGTGTGTGGCGTGGAGCAGCGAGCGCCGGGCCCTCCCCCTCCCCGCGTGCACCGCACGCGCAACTCCTTCGCGAGAACGCTGCCGCGTACGTGTAGTCGCGAGCGGTATATATATATATATATATACATAGCTATATATATATATAAATACATATATACATGTATATTTGTTTAGTACGGATTTTTGTGTAATACAGAGAGTGGAGCAGCCACAGCGCGCGCGCACACACACACACACACACTCTCTCTCTCTCTGTCTCTCTTTATCTCTCGCTCGGGGTCCGTTGTATACGCGTGTCGCTGCCGCTGTGTCCGGTCCGAGCGCCCCCGAGCCGCCCCACGCATGAGCCGCCCTGGGCGAGGAGGCCGCCGCAGCAGCAGCATCGACGAGAAGGCCGAGTGGTCGTTGTCGTCGTCGCCGTCGTCGTCGTCCATCGGAGCTGCGGTAGAAGGAAGAGGAGGAAGAGGAGGAGGAGGAGGAGGAGCAGCAGCAGCAGAAATCTTCGCCGGAGCAGCGCAGCAGCCAGAGCCGCGGAGGCAGCCGGGACGAGCATGCTGACGAGCAGCCAGCCGAGCTCGCGTCCCTTCCTGGGTGAGTTGTTTGCCGACGGCGCGACGTAAAAATTCCCCTCCTCCTCCTCCTCCCTATCCTCCTCGGTCTCCTCTCCGAGGAGCGTCGCTCTGCCTTTGTCCCCCGATCCGCGCGGTAATTGCGATCCCCCAGCTCTTCCGGGCGGACGCTTCGAGACTGCGGTGATTAAAGCTCTTTAAAGCTCTCTGCCTCCGACTTCGGCCCCTTCTTCGCCATCCCTCTTCTCTTTTCTTCTCTCGATGCAGCGGTTTCTCTATTCTTCCCCCCCCCATTCTTCTTTCATCCCTTCTTATACTGCGCACTCTTTATTTCTCTGCTATTTTGTAATCATGATTGCTAACAAATATACATCCATCTATCTATCTATCTATCTATCCATCTATCAATCCTCTTTCGACTGGAATTATTTGTTCGTGTCGCTACAACGGCCGTATAAAAACGTACTTTTAATCCCGCTCTCTCTCACACGCACACTTTCGATCCATCTCCACCTCCCCTAGCCCCCGAAACTTTTTTTTCATACACGAGGTGTTTTAATGGGATGCTGCTTCTTCCGAGAGAGAGCAAACTTTGACTTTATCAAATATTCTTAGAACGCCTTCTAGTCCTGAGTTTTTATTAATTCTTGACTGAGACCCTTTTTCTGTGTCCCCTAACGATTGGTAAACATCTACGTAATAAATTTAAATTTTCTGATTTATGTATCTTTTTATACGTTTGCTTAGAGATTCAAAAAAAAAAAAAATCCGTGAATTTAGAAATTCGGCGATACTAGTAATCTAAAGTTTTACAGATTCGATTACATTATGATAAAATTATTTTCAACCATATATAATTAAACAGTTATAATAGCCTTTCGGATATATCGACTTACAAAATTGGACACAATTGCAACTTAAAATAAAAATTCAATTCCGTGAACGTCGTTTGTAATAGAATATTGTTGGTAGTTCGCTCGAGTTATTCATAACGGAAGGTAGAAAATCTATTGACAGAGGGAGAGAGAGGGAAGAGCGAGGATGGAAGAAGGAGTGGGCTAGATCGAGCCCTGATTAAATTTCGAAGCCGTTAGGACCTTAATTACCGGCGAAGCAGAAATGCTCCGGGAACTAATGCGCACGGTCTAATCGAATTAAGCGATCGCTAACGCAATCCCAAATATAAGGGGAAATATGGTATGTGTTTAAAGCAGTAGCGGCACAGTTTTATATTTAATATTATATATATATATATATATATATATATATATATATATATATATTGCCGTACGGTCGAAACGCGATTCCGTCACGTATCTCGAGAAAAAGTCCTTGCCCCAACGTGCGCAAACTTTCGTGCGCCGCGTCGAGCGCGAGACCGAGCAAATATTTATCCCCGGTGCGACGATCGCGAAGTATCGCAAACTCGATAATGCTCCGTGAACCGGGCGAGTCGCGCGGTGCTCTTCGCCTTTCTCGAAAAAAAGAGTGGAAAAAAAGAGAGAGGGAGAGAGAGAGAGAGCGATGTTATCGGCTTTTTCGCGCGGGGCTGTTACTACTGCTACCACAGCTTACAGTTTGGATAAAGAGCGAACGATATATAAAAGAGTATTTTTTTGAATAGAGTAAATTGCCACGGTCCCCTGAGCGTCACAGTTATATATATATATATATATATATATATATATATATATATATATGTATGTGTGCGTACGCACATACATACACTACTTTATATACATAGCCAAGGTGAATGAGACGAGGGACACGGGACAGCGTCCGACGATTACGGGGATACAATGCGAGGAGAACGACGTATTACGAATCTGCATACGATCGCCGTGTGCTCGAGCTCTATATCTACGTCTATATCTATCTATTCAACTAGTCATCGTTAAAACGGAAGACATAGAAAGAGATAGAGAGAGAGAGAGAGAGAGAGAGAGAGAGAGAGAGAGAGATAGCGAGAGAGCCCAAAATTTATTCCTCCACCGAAAGATATAAATCCGGAGTTAACTGATTCGCGAAGCCGCGGCAGACTGTCGCGCGCCTCTCGCTCGCCCGCCCTCGCCGATCCTCGCGAAGCCGTGCGCGGAAGTCCCGTACACTCGAGACTGCATTACCGCGTCGCGCGCGCACGGAACTCGACAATTTCGCCAACGTCTAGTACCCCTTTCCCACCCCCTCGCCACCGGCACCTCATCCAGCTCGACGTAATTGCGGCCCTAATTCACGCTCTCTCGGGACTCCAGCCACGCGCGCGCCTGCTCGTCCCGAACAGAGAGAGAGAGAGGGGGGGAGAGCGGGAGATGCAGAGACAGAGAGAGGGCAAGGACAGATCGATCTCTCGCTGTAAGTACCCTCTCCCCCCTCCTCCCACCTCACCCTCACGTCTCTTCATCCATTCAAAGATGTCCCGCGTGCCAATTATCGGGCGCCGAACTCCTCGACCCTCTCGCCTTGCCCTCTCCCATCCCCTCCCCCGTTCCGGCCCGTCTAAAAGGGTCGCGACGCCTGGAAACGTGGAAATACGTTTCGCGCGCGCGCTCGCTCGGATCCACGGCGCGGCAACAGACGCGTCGCGATTCCGTAGAAAGCCCTCGGGGGCAGGGGCGCCGCGGAGACGCAACCGAGGCCGAAGACGGGAATTCGATACGATCGTATACTTAGCGCAGGCGTTCGAGGTGTCGCGCGACACCGCGGCGGACTCGGCGAACAATGCGAGCAGCTCGCGCGATACGGCGAGCGGAGACGCCTGTCGCGTCGCTCGCCCAGGGGAATGTCGGGGAACCACGGCGATGGCGCGGTTTCAGAAATATATATATATATATATATATATATATATATATATATATACATATGTATGTATGTATACACTTATGTATCTGTTGGTCTGTATATATGTAGAAAAACCCGCCGGAGCTGTCCTAAAGTGCATTTCCCGCTTCGCGGTCTATCGGGCGCAACGGATGGAGCAGTCGGAGGGAGGGGGGGTTGAACGAGAGGACACCAGTGACGCGCCCTTCGTACACGTACACGCGCGCCCATCAGGTCCGCGAAGCCCTCTCGCCTACTATTTGCACGGCAATAATCTTTTTATCCGCTCGGCGGACGAACGAGCGATGCGTGCGCAGAACGAGAGTACGGAGAGACAGCCCGACGATATCCTCCGGCGGGATGTTTGCGCACCCTTTGCACCCCCGTCCACCCTACACTCTCCCTACCCCCTCTAGCCGCTTCTTGTCCTTCTGCTCCCTCGTCTTCCTCCATGTCTTCTTTCGACGCTTTCGCCCTCGACCCTCTGGTTCACCTTTGAGTCCGTCCCGTCACCCCCCGCCGCCCGCCGGTACTCTCTTCCGATTATCGAGATCGTCGACACGTCGTCGCTCTCCTCCTCGAGAGAAGGCATCGGCCGAGAGGCTGAATGCAGCGAGAGAAGAAGGGTGGCAAAAGAGAAGAGAGAGTAAGAGAGAGGGGGTGAGGAAGAGAGAAATACGTCGGCAGAGCGGATAAAGAGAAGAGGAGAGAGAGAAAGAGATAAAGTGGAAGCGTCGATCGATATGCGACTCTCTCTCTCTCTCTCTCTCTCTCTCTTCCTCCCCCCATCGCGCGCGAGCCTCGAAAACGTTCGTCTTCCCGGTCTCCTCCCCGCGCCCCGAAATGCGCGCGGAACGCCGAGAATTTCGCAAGCCGCAGCTTCCTTGCGGCTAAGTGGCCCCGGGACCCGCGGGGAGTGGGCGCGGCGGGAGGCCGCTCAGCCCGCGGTAACGAGGCCGTGCACTTTCCTCCTTCTTTTTATTCCCAGCCCCTCCCCCCCTGCCCCGAGTATTCCATCAGCCGAATGAAAAATCTAGTCGGATCCCTCGGAGATACGGGCCGCGCAGTCATTTCGCTCTTGCCTCGGTCAAAAAGCTATACGAGGATATAACGGATAGCGAGAGAGAGAGAGAGAGAGAGAGATAGAGACGGAGGAGGAGGGATTCGGAAAACTATGCGTGGAGTCTCCTTGTCCCCCATCCACGTCCCCCCTCGGCCGTGGAAATTCCAATCCCGACGTCTCGTCGTCGCTGTTTATCGGAATGGAATACGATTGGCTGCGATTTTGCGCGCGGCAAAGCATTCCGGATGGTCGATATTTTTCCGGCACGCGATTGCCCCCGGTTGCGCGCGGTATCTCCGCGCCGCATTCCGCAGCCTTCTGCAGTCGATCTGCCCCCCGTCTGCGTGCCCGTGTACATATACAGAGGCATCCATCGAGGGTGCGCTTATGTGTATTGTATAAGAGGTAGATGGGGGAGGGGGGAAAGGAATGTCAACCCTCCCCCGCATCGGACCTCACGACGGGAAAGAATGCGGCTTCCGGTACACCGGGGGTAAAGGGGGGGAGGGCGAGCCTCAACGGCCTGGCACTTTCTCGATTGCGAGTTAAAGCCGCGCCGTACCGTGAAATTTTACCCCTTCGTTCGGCCAATTTCCCGCGTCTGTGCATCCGTCGACTTATCGCGCGCACCTATGTAAATACGGTGCACGCGCATCGATACGTATCGCGTACGCGCGCGCCGGGACGGACGGAAGGAAAGGGCGGGGGCGGAGGGAGGGGGGGGCGCTTAACTGCGGCATAAGCGCTGCACGAGCGAGCGATACGTCGGCGCCTCAGCGACGATTAATTAAACACAGCCGAGCCGTGCACGCGTACAATGGAGATCTGAGCGCACGCGCGCGCGCGCCCGCATACACTGGCGAACGTTTCCGCGTACGTACGTACGCGCGCGGGACTCGAGCTTTGTGAAGCAGGCAGGATATTATATCTGGCCGACCGGAAATGGGGCTTCGAGAGCCATCCGAGGCCCGTGCCTGGATCCGAGTTTTTGGAAGTTGGACGAAAATAAAAGATATTTACACGATCGTTCTCGTGATCGAGCTCTTCTGCGCGATTGGTAAACGGTCGGGCTTGCCGGACGAAGGGTTAAAAATGTCGTCGATTCGAAATGTCAAAGATGATACGGCGCATCGACCTGCTCTCGTGCAAGGCGACCATCAATTTGTCATTTCTTTTACTTTCCATTCAGGAGTTCTCCCGCGCCCTTAGAGCAATTCAGAAATTGGATCATAAATCCTAGGATTTCTTAGACAACTGTCCAGAGATATTGGTAAAGGAATTACTGTTACAGCTTGAAATTTTGCGAAGCTTCTCAAGTGTTTCTTTTTAGCATTGACGTTCTCATTTGAACTGTACTCGCTGCAGATGTAGCGTAGTTTTTCAATGAGGTGTTTGAAAAGTCACACATGATATTAAAAATTATATCAAATCTTGATTCCAAAATTGTGATTCACTGTTCATCCGTATATTCATCTCATATTCTGAATATTAAGTATTCTAACAATATCGAATTTCTAACGAAAGCGATCATTTTATATTGACATTATTATATATGTACAAGGACATGAATATCGATCCATTAATAATTGTTGATAGATATAACGATAAAAAAGTATAGCATTAGTTTGAATCGTTGTATATTATTTTATCTTGTTATATAATTTTATTATATAATTTCGGTTTTTCTACACGTGAAAAGGTATTGGTGAAAATCATTAAAGTTCAACAAAAAAAGTTAAAAAATACAGATGTAAATGAGAACATTTGAAAAGTCGATGGGTGCATATACAGAAATGTTTTCCGGAGTTTCACGGAAGGCTTTAACGGTCCCTTTAAAAAAGCAACTTTTCTGAATCCTCCGCTCCCTATACATCGAGCCTGCGCGGTCTGTATTCAGGACGCAAGAAAATCCAAAGCCGCCCGCCCCTCCCCCATCCCCCGACCCCTTTATCGCCGAAAGCAGCGCCGGAAATAACCGTAAACAAAATTCGCGTGCTCAACCACGGACAGAAATAGCCACGATAGATACTCGGGCGCCATTTTTACCTTGTCGCAAAAAAAGGAGGAGAGAGCCAAAAAAAAAAAAAAAAAAAAAAAAAAAAAAAAAAAACGAGAGAGAAAACCATTACGTTCACGGCCGAGGGATCGGGCGAGCCGGAGCGCCGAGCAGAGAAACTCTCGTGATCAGGGGGACGTGCGCGCGAGGCAAGAATGTATCGCGACGTCGCGCCGCGCGCAAGGTAGAGGGCGTTCGCGGAATTTCGCGCCGCGCGCGCACTACTCGCCGCGTATATGTACTTTTTCCAATTTAACGCAGTATTGGATTCAATTTATCTAGACTTTTTCCCTCGCCCTCGTGTACGTGTGTGTGTGTGTATGTGTATACATATATACAGCATGTACGTTCCGCCCGCCACCCCCGACCGTCCTTTCGCGTCGCTTGCTCCGAAAGCTTTTTCCTCGCACTGATGCTGCTGCTGCTGCTGCTGCTGCTGCTCGAAGCGGACGCCCCCGACCCTCCGCTCGTCGCTCCCTTCCACTGCTTGTCCACTGACCCGAATGAATAGCGAGTTAATCGAAAACAACGCGGCATTGTTGCGCGAAATACCTTTTGTTGGACCGACGTCGCGCGGGAACCGCTGGCGCGCGAAAAATCGCTCTCGTCCCCGCCGCCCCGCCCCAGAAGTCGTCGTTTTCGGATAGGTTTCGCTTTTTTCTCGCCGCGTGCGTATGTCCTTGTGACATGTGACACGGTTGCTCTCGCTCTCTCTCTCTCTCTCTCTCTCTCTCTCTGGTGTAAGTAATTCTCAAGTATTATTGTTAATTTTAATTTCAATTGTGATCACACTGTTATAAATTTTATGTTGTCTGTTGTTCAAAGCGAATTTTCATTGGTATTCTGTAGTTTATAAATTACATATGATTTTATTATTACTTTTTCTATTGCGAATTTAATTTTTTTTTTTTGCTTGTATACAAATATCTATCTCTATTTTTTGTCATCGAGTAGGCTACAAGTGTAGAAGCTCTTGACGCGATTGGAATTACTTAACGAAGAAAAGTGAGATACGAGCGCGGAATCCAAGATAATCTATTTTCAAAAACTGCACGTACCTGCCCGCGCGACGGTAAACAACGATGGCGGCACCATATGCTTCTTGTTTGCTCATTCGTCCGTCGATGTCGAACCGTCTATACGCATTAACGAAAATTCTCCACTTCGATAAAAACTGCTTTTTATCGCAATTTAGTACTGCGCTATTTACCCGAAAGCTCGTATATTAGGCATATGTAAAAGTTGTCACGTAGTGACTAAAAGGCACCTCCGCCGATAATTATAGTCGAGAACTAGTTTTCATTTGGATAAAAGGCCACCATAAATGAATTTAAATAAAAGCTCAAATTTTCCATTTTTTTCCTTCTGTCGAACTAAAGAGGATGTGCGATGAAGTTTATAACACCGAGCACATTTTCCATGTTACCAGCCGCTGAGTGTAAGAGTTTGACCGAAAATATAAAGTTCAGCGAACGAATCTCGCGTGTAATATAGCCGCTGTCAAATTATCTGTCCGATATGGGAATTCAGCCATAATATATAAGATTCGTTCAGGGATTTGGTTGTCTAGAGAGAGAGAGAAAAAAAGTGACAGCAGAATATCGATATTTGACGCAATCTGCAATTCGATAATGTAATAAAAAGCATATAATAAGCGATTAGTATAAAACTTAGTATTATAAATATTATTATAAATTCCTGAAAGCTGTAACTATTTTAATTAGTTTCGCACTGAATTCAGTTTCACACGTTCATATCACGTACGTATCAACTGTAAATCATTCGGGCGAGTTCAAAAGCCAATTACTCACCGTTTCAGAAATATAAAAAAAAATTTAATCTTCGGAAATGAAAAAATTGGAAAAGTTATTTAGAAAAATTACTAATTATTGTATCGGATAAAGAATGGCACAGGATTGTAGATATTTAATATTGTGTTGAAAGTTAGTTTGAAAAATTAAAAGAACATATATAGTTACTTCAGAACGAAAAAATTTCCGAATGCAGAAATGGGTCAATATTGAAACTTTTAAAATTCATTTTTTTTTCACCTTTACAAAATGATTGAAAATTACGCATTCAGTTTTGCGTTTATCTCCTTTTTATAGTCGCGAACGTGATTAAAATTTAGTTTATAGTTATTGATGGATATTATTTGGATATGTCATTTCCAGTATAACTGCCGCTCGAATATTTCGAGTTCCTGATTGAATGTGCGCGATTGCGTGCTTATCGGCACATCGTCGTTACGATTCGAAAAGCACTTTACCAATTCCTGGGCGTCGTTACTATATCGTAAAAACAACGAACTGTAATTCCGACTGTATGTGAATCAAAGCGACGCTATTCGCAAAACGTTATACCGCCATACGGACACGATGCCTCGTCGCAATTTCGACGCTCGGCACGTTCCTTTTTTTCCCATATTGCCGTTTCGAGATTAATAATTCGACGTGCAAGAGAAGCGCGAAGGGAGAGAAAGAGACAAAGACGAAGGATAAGGAGGAGAAGAAGGGAGTAGAGTACTGAGGCGGCAATACTGCGAAGCGAAGATAGACAAGCGAAGAGATTTTTCCTTTTTCCCTCACCCGAGGGCGCGCTCGTATAGCAGCTGCGGCAGTCTTGACTTTGACAATTTTCCTCGTTATATAGGAGAATGTTCCCGTCGTCATAAAAGAAGAGGCCGACCGAAAAGACTAATGCAAAATGAATGAACGAGCGTCGTCTGGCCCGGGCTTCTGCTGCTCCTCTCGTTAACTTCGTATCTGGAATCTCGAGCGTCGACAGGGCCGGAAGGCGTCGAAAGAGGATCGAACGGAAGGCGCGCGAGCGACCGGAGTGCCAGCGGATCCGATAAAAAAAATAGGAAGAAGCAAGCCAGAATGGGAAGAAGACGAAGGAGAAGAAGAAGTAGAGATGGAGAGGGTTGGGAAGATGAGGGAAGTTGAAGAGCTAGAAGAAGGACAGGAATAGAAAGAGAGAGAGAGAGACGAATGTGTATTTATCTAGAATGATAACTACAAAATAACATAATAAATTACACTCTTAAGATATTTCAATATAAGATATTTTGTGAATACCTAAAATTCCGTAAAATATTGAAGTATCGTAAAACATAGGTACTATATAGCAATGTAGAAAGTCAGTTTTATCAATACCATTTGGTAGATACTTATAATATAGATACTATACTATACATGATATAGTATCATTATATAAATTACTACAATCTATAAATAAAATCTAAATGCACAAATCTAATCGAGCGCCATTCAGCCAATGAGAAAAAATAATTAAATACATAAATACTATTAGACTACGGTTAAGTGTAACTGAGATGAACTATAATAAATTAAAAATTATTCAACCAACAGCCAGTTCGGACTTAAATCGGCCAAGAGAAGACAGATTACGAATTTTCACGGGAATGGCATTGCAATAATGAGCGCCTGAAATTGGAAAGATATATAGTCTTTCAATTTCAGTGCTCGTAGAGGGAGGCTCGAGCTCTTTTATCATCCGTCTAGATGATTTCCTGGGCGCTGTACTAGCGAAGAGATACGCTAAATACTCAGTGAATCAGGTCTCTCCTGGAATCTATGTGCAACCGACCTACAGACACTCCGGAGACGGTGACGTGCTCATCACGTCCACGACCCTTTACGTTATCGCACACACGCATTTTCCCGGCCTTGAAGTCTGTTTCTAATCTGAGGGCATTCGCCGAGCGCGACTACTGAGCAGCAGCTTCGATCTGGAAACAGCGATGTTTCCGCGACGAGGCTCTTTCGCATAATCCGGATGATATAGTTTCTAAAGAAGCGTAAGCTATAAAGAATTCCATTTGCGACTTTCTTCTGCGACCTCATACCACGCGGGATCTCCCCGACGAAGTAGAATATAAAATTACACCGGGACTCGCCGCAGCATCCCTCTGCCAAGACCAATACTAAGCTCGGCACTTTTTTTTCAGCTTCGGCTATAATTTTCCCAGCTCCGGACGCTACGGCTTTTGTCCCTCCAACGCTGGGATCTTAATGAGGCAGAAATCGTCTAATCTGTCGCTGATAAAGAGAGACAGAGGGAGAAAGAAAGAGAGAAGAAAGAGGAGCCGCAAAGAAGAAGGAATAAGAGCTCGGGAACAGGCTTTGGCGTATAATAATATATTCCGCTAGCCAGCGGCAGGCGACGGGGGACGCGTCGATGAAATCTCAAGCGCTGCAGAAAATTTTCATCCGCTCGAACGCACCGGTGCACCGTTGCCACTGCCACCGCCCGAGCTGCTTCTCCCTCTCTCTCTCTCTCTCTCTCTATCTCTCTATCTCTATCCATCTCTCTCACTCCTTTTTCCCCTCTCGCCCCGTTATTTTTTCTCCCTCGTATTCCTTTCCCGCACGGTTCCTGCTGCACTTTATTCCCCGGCTCCCGGTGTTAACGACCCGGCACGTTCGCTGGAGGGAAGTGGGCGGGGGATGCCCCGGCTATGCGGAGAAAAAACCCGTGCGGTCCGTTTCGTTCTCTCTTTCATTCATTCGTTCGCTCGTTCTTTCATTCTTTCTTTTTTTCTCTCTTTCATTCCTTCGTTCTTTCCGCCTCCCACCATTTATATCGCTCGTACCACCGGCAACGACAGCGCTATACACGGAAATGCCATTGAAAAATCCTAGGGGGTTTGCGGCTCTCACGATTTTTCGGCGAGTCAAGACAGGCTGAAGCACGGGTGTCCAATATTTATTACGAAAATTCCATAACGCTGTATTGTTAAATAAGCATAAGCGATAAGATGTAATTTTGACCGATTTTCTAGTTTAAATTTAAACAGTTATATATTTTGCACAACAAACATATATTCATAAAATAATGTTATTCAACGGGACATGAATGTTCTAAAGATCGTCATTGTGCCATAATAGGGAGCACATTTTCTAATCTACTCGGAAAAAGGATATATCTTAATAACAGAAATTTGAGATCCTTCGAAATTTGAGGTTGTATCTAAAGGCTGTATTTAAATTGCTCTATACGTCGCTACCCTGTTGACTTTTTTTTTCATATCTCATAGTGTTTTTGTGAACTTATATAGAAAGATAAATGAACTTCGTAATTAAAGTTACTAATTTCCAACTCTAGGAAATATATGTGATAGAAAAAGTTGTTTTTTAGTTGTCGTTTTAATAGAGACGTTTTGAAATTCAAAAAGAATTGCTAATTGAAAAAAATTATGTAGATTCTGTCTTTACTTCGGAGATAATCATTCCTTGATTTTCTAACTTTTTAACACGGAATTACACACTCCAACAAGCATAGTCTACCTTCTCCCATATATATATATATATATATATATATATATATATATATATATATACGACACTATCTCATTCTCAATCCGTCCGTTCGTCCGTCGGTGCTGCTCAGCACGTGATGCGTGTGCGCGCGGGGCTCGTACGCGCGAGGATCGACTGAATGGGTCGCTTCGCGCGGCCGCAGTCCGCGCGTGCGGGGCGCGACGGGTGGCGGTGGTGGTGGTGGTGGTGGTGTTGGTGTTGCTCGTGGGCGACGCGGGACGGGGAAGAGCGGGACGACGAGCGCTCATGGGAGGTCGCTGGGCCATTTGCTCTCGTGCAGGTGCGGAGCTTCGCTCGCGCGCGCGCGCGCGCGCGGCGTGTTTCGACTCCGACACCGCCGGCACCGGCTAGGGGGGGGCGGGGGCAGGGGGCGATTATTAAAGGGAAGCTGCGCAATGATCAGCCGGCGGGATCGCGCGACCCGCAGCGGGTGCCGGCCAACGGATCGTCCGGGGCGGGAGGAGGGGGCTGCTCGATTAATTCCCACGCATCATCGATACCGGTCCCATTGTTCCGTTCGACTCTCGCACGGAAGGGGCAGGGGGAGGAGGGCGGGCGCGTGCGACCCCGCGATAAAGCCCAGCTGATCCGCTGCTCGCCCCGTCCGCCCCCGTTTAGCGCCACCCCACCCCGCCATTTCCTACGCGTCTCATTAGTTACGTCTGCTCGGCTCCCGTCCCGTATGCATATATGGGTATAGAGCCCACTAGCCGAGCAGTCGAGGATTGGAAGAGGAGGCAAGTGCCACGAAGCGACGCGTCGTCGCGCCGAACGCGGGGCTTTACTACTGTCGCCCGAAGCGACGCGAAGAAATGGAAAAAGTTGCAGCAGCAGCGTCAGGCGCGGTAGCAGCGCGAGGATTTGTCAGTCCGAGTGAAAGGCGTAGGGAGGGGGGGGGGAAAGGGATGAAGGTGCTGGCGACGGTCGTGCTGGCGGACGAGCGAGGAAGAGAAAGGGACAAGTGCAGGAACCTAATGAAAACATTCGCTCAAGTCGTTATTATTCAGGGTACAATATCCTGGAGATAAAAGAGAGAGAGAGAGA
Source organism: Sycobia sp. Sy_11 (assembly GCA_018907035.1). Taxonomy (NCBI): domain Eukaryota; kingdom Metazoa; phylum Arthropoda; class Insecta; order Hymenoptera; family Epichrysomallidae; genus Sycobia; species Sycobia sp. Sy_11. The sequence goes on from JACCIC010000005.1 coordinate 3,998,172, forward strand.
GAGAGAGAGAGAGCGAGAGAGAAAGAAAAAAAGAAGTAATGAAAGAAGAGAGAATGGCGAGGAGCCCCGGGGAGTCGACGACGAATCGGCGCGACCGTTGAAATTTCGCATAATATCGCGTCGGCCGGCTCCGCGGAAGCCGGCATCAGCGGAGCCAGCTCTGCGAATGGACTGAGCTAGGGTTGAATGGCGACGAGAAGAGATGGTGATGGGGATATAGAAGGAGTGAGAGAGAGGGGGGAGAGAGAGAGAGAGAGAGAGAGAGAGAGAGAGACAAGTGCGAGAGACTAGGGCCGGTGTGTGGGTGAAACTAAAAATCTTGCGAGACTCCGCGGCACTACGGCTCTGAATTTCGACGATGAAAAGTTTCGCTCGCCGGTGCGGTATCTCTCGGCGATTGTGGCTCGGGGAGAGATAGATGAAAGGACGACGAGGAAGGCGGTGGGCAAAAGGTCGCCCCCTGCGCTGCTCCGTACCAGCATTTCTCGGACGAGAGGAGTGGAGGGGGAGATGGACGGGTGGCGGTTGGGAGGGGGAGGGGGGGTAGCCAGTCAAAGAAGAGCGCGCGCATAAAGCGAGCAGCATCCTCCGCTGCAGCTCGCACTCGGCGCCGCGGAATTGCCCGTACGCCCCTGTCCGCGCGGTCTCCCCGAGCCCTCCAGAGATTACTGCTAAATTTTTTCCCCCCCCATTTCTCGCTGCAAAGAGAAAGAGGAAAAGGGCCGCGGGGCTCGGCTCTGTGCGCGAGTACAATGACCCCCGGGGCTCTCCCGCAGCGGCAGCAGCAGCAGCAGCAGCAGCAGCAGCAGACGCCGACTGCCTCGAGTATACGCAAGAGGGATTGAAAAGTAAAGCCAGCGCCTTCGTCTTTCAACCCTCTCGAGTTGAGCGACGCAGCAGCCTTAGAACGGACGACGACGACTACGACGACGACGACGGGGAGCTCTTCCTTCTCCTTGGCTGGGCACGCCAGAGGATCTCGTACTCTCCGACGAACCACCCCCGCCCCCCCTAGATCGTGGGCACGTAATTTCCGGCGGCGATGCGTTTCGTCCTTGCGTGGTGAGGCGTCGAGAGGTGGGATGAGGGTGGAGGGGCGCCCGATTGTTTCCTCCACTTTCGCAGCCCCGGCCGCTCGACGGGTGAAAGCAGCCGCGAGCTGCAGCGGCTGGTCCTTGACGCATAAGACGCGCGAGGAGACAGTGGAGACTCGGTCGTCGGAGGGCCCGAGTCTCTTGGGAAACCGGGGGCCGTCAGCTTTTATTTGCACGAGCAGTGACATCGGGCGCAGAAGAGGTCAGCGCGAGCAATTTGCCCGTTCGGTCGACGAGGCTGGGAAACAGCCGCGCTGATTGTCGCCATTGTCAGCCGTCCGCAAGTGCATGTACTAGTATATATATATATATATATATATATATATATATGTGTATATATATATATATATATATATATATATATAGATAGATAGATAGATATATGAGTGTGCGTGCTTGCATCTGCGCGCGCGTATATCTGTATGGATGAAGAAGGAGAGATCCGTATTCGTGCGCGCGCGCGCGCGCTCACGCTGGTGACCAGTTCATTCGAACCGTCCCGGCCGTGTTTCCTGCGCGGGGAAACCCGTAGAAAGGGAGAGCTGAGTGGATCTTGCTCTCGGCGTCTTGACTCTGCCTCCGGCTTGATTTACATCGTATAAAGAGAGCCCTTCGTTATGCTGCACGACTGAAACTTTGGGTGGTTCGGTTATCTCTCTCGTTCTCTGTCTCCCTCGCGCATCCGATGAATTATATATTTCCATACAGTGAGAGCCTCACAGATCCATGGCTCTGTCGCACCCCTCTCGCTTTCCCTCCCGCCCCCCCCTCTCTCTCTCTCTCTCTCTCGATCCCTTTGCTAGTGCTTTCGAAATTGAGTTTCTGGAAGTTGGCTCGATATAGAGGACTACTTGGTTTATTTGTACGTTTATCAAATCCCGTCCATCCAGGAACGAATATTACGATTCTCATTCATTGAATATATGATTACTTATAATATATATAGATAGCTAATTCTTTTAGATTTAATATTCGGTCAGCTCGAAATGATATTATTCCATGTTATATTATTCCATTTTAAGACAATGTTTTGAACTATTTCCTTATAGAGAGATCATAGAAAGAATTTGTAGATAATGTTGAAAACTTAATGTCCACACACGAATATCACTTGGTACTTTTTGCATTAATCCGACTTTGCTTTAAGTCACAACCATTTCTTCATTAAAAATTTATCTAAATCTCGTTAATTCTCGAGTAAGATAATAAAAATAATCTGAAGAATTGACAATCACTAAATATTTATGAGCGTGAATGTCATTCCAATATAAATTCATTTAATAAACAGTTGACATTCACATATCTAATTCATATTTGTGCAAAGATATTAGTTTTATTGCATTTAGTTTTATTTTAATGATTTGTTAAAAATCGAACGATCTAAGTATATTTTATCTCAAACCGAGGCCTCTACAGTTTGAAAACATAACGGTACTGTCCTACTTACAGTTAGTACTTTTTTTCAGTTAAGAATGATCCGCTTTGTAGATACAGAATTTTTTCTGGTTTTGGAGAAAAAATTATATGTCAAGGAAAAATGTGTATTCCAAAAAAGTGTGACCATTGTTAACTCACTGTAACGTATGCAGTATTGTTTAATTCATATATAGTCTCCTACATTTCTTTTGTTCACTTGTCCTATTGATGTAAATGGTGTCGATCAGTCTTTAATGAGCCATGATTATTCCATGAGTATTTGTATTTTGTATATGTATTTTGTAGCGTTCAAATTCAAATCATATACAAACGTTGTCAAATGTAAGCAAATAAAAAAACTTCTCTTTTTTTCAGTATATCTGTAAAGTTTGTATAAATGAAAGTATTTCAATATAACAGAGCGTTTGTTAAATCCCTTTTACGCAAACCACATGTAAATTAAGAATTATTCATACAGGTCATTTTACCAAGGTAATTAACTAATAAATATACGACATAATGTAATGATGAAATTTGCAATGTTGCGAAAATGGTCTTAAATCTTGATGCTTCAGGTGAGTGCCTTCATGCCCCCTCTATCTGTTAGAAAAACTAAAATTTCAACATTTGATTGGATTTACTCTATTCGATTGCGTTCAGATTGAACGAATTTCAATTTAATTCGATTGTTTATATACTCGGATGAATTTTATTTTACACAAGCCTCGTCCTGAGGTCAATTCCCTGGTAAGGAATAACATTCGAAGATAATTAAGATCTAATTAATTTATTACCGTAAATATATAGTTTACTATATATGATGGATCAAAGCTAACCTGAATTTATGAATTTAGACCTAATAAGAGACAAGTTCCGAGCTATAAATTTGGTGGAACTTCAATGGATATAAACAAGAAACCGTATAATTATAGGAATAAGTTCATCAGCAATCATGTAATGGAAATATTATTTTTTGCTTGGAACCGATGCTACGAGTAAAAGTAAAAATTTACTCGTACAAGTAAAAATTTTCAGAAAAATGTCTCCTCGTACTACACAGTATATTTAATCCCATCAAAAACAAAATACTAACTATTTATAAATAACAACGTAGTGTATTAGAGATGGGAAAGAAGGAGACCATAAACTTTACAGGGTTCATTTCGGAGTTCAACAAAATTACATTGCGTAATCTGGACCAATTTTATAAAAAACAACTAGTTAATAGACATAAGGTTCATTAATAGTTTTTGCTTCAAATACGATTTTCTTTCTTCGAATTAAGTACCAAAAGATGGGGCTACCATAACAAGGAGGTTCTTCCATAATACCTTATAGAAAATTTCATTAGAAAGAAGTAATAATCAGAGATTGTCTGAGAAATTTATAAGTTTTAAGTCCTAACATATTACGCGATTCATTTTGAAAGTAAGTGTTAGATTTCTTAATTTGACCTTGCTCGCATTTTTGATCTTCATTTGATCTTCCCTAAAAAAAAAATCTACGATTTCTATCTGAGGTAAAAAATATAGGAAATTACTTTTGATAATGCATCGATATATGGACTACAGAAGAAATTTCATATAGTTTTCTCTTCATTTATGTATTATCTAAAACGTTTACTCTGGTTCTTTGGTCTTGTGCATAGAACACTGCAAATTACCGCATCATTTAGGAAACTAGATGATCAGTTTAGCAGTACGCTCACTGAAATTAACGACCCCTCGAGCTCCTGTACATTCTTAAAGATTACTTTCAACTTGTAACCTTAATGTCCCAAGAATGCTTTATATCACGTTAAATCCTTTTCGAAACCATGGACTCTCCACCGTGATGCCGAAGAGAAATTGATCATTGTTTCGTCGAAAGTTCTGTTTTTATTACCCGTATAATCCGAATGACTCATAATCCAGATAGGAAAAACTTTTATCTCACGTGCAAGCTATTGAACACATCCTGGCTCTTCATTGCACAAAATCTCTTTCAAAGCTCTTAAACATATTAATCTCGTCTTATTTCTAATACTGCATTGATACTGAGTGTGAGATATGACTCAATATCCATATCTGTCCTTGATTGAACGGTCTAACAAATATCACCCTCTAACTATAGGTTATCGTTCCAGTTCTTCCTTTTCGATATTCTGATTTTACATTGTCAACGAAAATAAGATATCTCGGTAATATACTCCAGAAAAAGTTGAAAAATCGATTTTCTTGCAAATGATAACACGCCGATTGCCAGTTTTCCATTCGTCGCTGCATAGAATTCTGTGCGCCTAACTGACATCCACTCCACTAATGTGTAGGTACGAGCTTTTCAGATTTAACATTCTCCTGACCGCAGCAGTTGAGGTGCTCCTCCTTGACCCGAAAGCTCCCTTGAGCGAAACATCTGTATATGCTCTGGAATGCTCGCCGAAGTTTTAGCCTGGGTTATTTTCCGACATAACAATGCATCGTACGTTGATTTCAATATAGTTTCATATATTCATAGAACTGCCCGTAGTTCAAGAGCCAACGAGAACTAATATACGATATATGCCACATATATTTACCAATAATCCTTTTGCTCTGTATGCACACATCTTCACTACGAAATAATATCTTATCCGAATGTACACTCAATTGAAATTCTTGAAAATGCGACGTTTCTTGCCCATTGACGCCCAGTACACCCTTCTCATACATGGATCAATCATTCGATATCCCGACATAAATTTTGTATTAGTAACATTCGAAGCTTTATTCACCGCACAGAATTGTAAATATGAATTGCTAAACGTAAATACTTGAAACTGAACAATATACACACAGATCAGAGTTATTTATTTATATAAGAGCATTTAGGGTTGAAAGCATATTTATTTATGAGATTCTTAACAATGATATAATTATTTTTCTCAAAATTTCTAAAGAATTTCCACTCTGACTATTAAAAATAATAAAACGTATACAGCATAATAGAATGCAGCATTTGAAAAAAAATTTTGAATAAGTATATGGTTTTATTAGTACTATTTGAAAATTATGAACACGCTAAAGGAAATAATAAAGTGAAGAGAAAACCGAAATAAATATTTCATCGGCGAGGACCATACTGAGAGTATTTTGAGACCAACTAAAAATATCCTGCGTATCATTAACCAATGGCAAAGTGAAACAAGCTTGATCAATACTTGGAATCTTGTTCGTAACTTAAAAATAGATCCAAACTCCATCGTGATTAATATCGAAAGGTATGGGATTCGATTCGGTTCCATTTCTGTTTGAAACGGTCATAATTCGCGTCGCTGTGAGAACGATACAGCTAAGCCTCTGATTATCCTTCGCAATCGTATACGCGTTGTTTAATGGGAGGTCCTATTGTAATTTGCAAAATTACCTCATCAATTCTGTATTAATGGTATTAATTTACAATCACTATCGAATGCTAGCACAAACTCATTTTCACAGAATAAATGTAACTGTATTGCGAAAATGAAAAAAATCGCCTTCGGACTTAGGACGGGAGTCGGTCAAAAATCATAATTCGTCATCTCTGGAATTGACGCTTAAGGATTAATAAAGCCGAGTGAGTTTCTTTCGAAACGGTATCAGAAGCAGCTCCCCTATTCCCCCTCCCTCATCCGCCCACGCGGAAACTTCCTCGCCCGGGATAAATATTAGTCGAGCGAAGTAAGTTTGACGGATAAAATTAAGGGACGCGGCGAAGTAATGGAAAAAGTTGTCAATTTAAGTTTCTTTATATAAATGCAGCAGCGCCGGGGCGCCCCGCAGGCTCCGCGCGGGCGTCTATTTGCCCAGGTGCAGCCGGTTGATACTAAGTCGAATGTAGGATAACGCGGCGCAGTCTTTGAAAAATAAGAAGCTCTCGCGGGCTTGGGGAGCATTGTGTAAGGCGACGAGAACAGCAAATACTCCCTCCTCCCCCCCCCCCGCACGGCCCACCCCCTTCGTAGTAAGTTCGCAAGTTTTTCAAACATCCCCGGGGCGAGAGTCTCGCGGGCCGCCCCGGCAAACTTTCCTTTCGACTTGTTGCCTCCTTCCCTTCCCCCTCCCCCCCCCTCGCCCCGTCAGCCTCGAGCTTCTCAACTCCGCGAGCGAGACGTCCCCCCCCCCTTATCCCGCGAATTGGCCATTCGCTTCCCGACTTATTTCCCCGCATAAGGTCCATTATTTTGCCGAACTTGTTGCGGTTGCCGCTGCCGTCGCGCGTCCCCGCCGAAAATGACGTATTATACGTACGTGTACGCGTTGAGTCCGTTATTGCTTGGATGAATTCGATAGGATCTCCAATTCAATCCGAAACTTGTAATATTTTATGTACGAGTACGCTCGTATCCCAAAAATATTTACTTGTACAAAATGACTGTAACTCCCTCTCTCTCTCTCTCTCTCTCTCTGTCTCACTCTATCACTGTCTCTCTCGGTGCTTCACAGGCGCGGCCCTGCTGCTGCTCCTGCTGGCCCAGCGGCCCGGCGCCGGCCACGGCTTCGACGCCCACCTGCGCGGCCCCAGCTTCCTCATCGAGCCCGCCTCCAGGATCGAGTTCTCGAACTCGAGCGGCGCCTGGCTGGACTGCGCGGCAACGGGCAGCCCGCCCCCCAACATCGACTGGTCGACCGCGGACGGTGTGCCGGCCGGCGACGTGCCCGGCGTCAGGCGGCTGCTCAAGAACGGCACCCTCGTACTGCTGCCGTTCGCCGCCTCGGCCTACAGGCAGGACGTGCACAGCGCGACGTACAGGTGCGTCGCGAGCAACTCGGTCGGCAGGGTGCTCAGCCGGGATGTCCAAGTGCGAGCGGGTGAGTCACTCTTGCACGCGTTGCGCAATTATCATTTGATCCGGGCTTAGAGCGGCCGCTTTCGCTCACCTTGCATGTATATATATATATATATATATATATATATATATATATATATATATACACATATAATACGAATTCATTTAACGAAATTGTATACACAGCTGTGAGTACTGCATGTTCAACGTAGAGAGGTGAAACAGGGATGAAATTGCAGACAGACGATCAATGACTATAACTTTAATACCCTATCGACTCATTATTCGGGATTTAAGGTGGCTCTATTCTAATTATCGGCATAGAAAAATTGTTCAATGTTCATTAAGTACTGAAATGTTGATTTACATAAAAAAAATAATATAGGTTAAATACGGTAAACTTCAAGAAAAAAATTATTTCCAAATTGAAATTTGACCCGTCACAATGCCGCTTGCCCCGATAGTTTTGTTGTCAATTTTTCGTAGTCTAACAATTTCTATACGTCAATGATGAATAGCAATTGCTGAGCAAGCTTACTGTCACGCTAAGCAGTCATAATGTACTTGATAGTTGAAATCAAAATTACAGACACATGTAGAGAAGAACAGAAGTCATGATCAGATCATTTGTCCTCGTCTACACGTGCCAGTCGATGTCCACTATCAAAAGCCGAATTTGAAAGTTTAAAATTTGCAGTCGTAATTTTCTTTTTTTCCATAACTAATAAGTAAATTCTGATTATATACCCTAATAGTAAGATCGCTAAACAACCTGTTTTCATTATTGAAGTGAATAAATTGTTATATTGTGAAAAATCGATGTCAAATCGTCTGCTGTGTTACATGGAGTTTTCAAAGTAAGAGTTGACTCGGGCATTCCTTTAATGGCTTACCATCGTTATACAATGTATTGGAAATTCATGTTGTTTATCAATAATCATTTTAATATACAGAAAAATGGCTCGACGTTCAAACTGTTTAAGAAATGAAAGTTAAAACTTATCTAGATTAGAAATTGGCAATTGAAATTATTTTATTATCATTGGAATGTATCATATATATATATATATATATATATATATATATATATATATATATATATATATATAATGCATGAATCAATATGAAGGAACCTTTAACCTTTTCCAATTGAGCTCAACATGTTACTTTTTTTTTAAGTGTCAGACTTATTCTGAATTTGAACAGCACCTCCACTTAATACGGTAATACTCGATAGAGCCACTGTTGCAATTCTGAGACTATTATTCTATTATTATTACACGTTTATATTTACACTCAACTATTACTCAAAATTTACAGACTACGAAGGTTCAACAGAAACTCCTACAAAGAATTAGAGTCCTTATTGATTTATCAAAAATTATTTTAAAAATTCATAGCTTTTGAGTTACATTCATTATGCACCTGTAGAAATGGACTTGAAATAATCATTCGATGTTCTTGAATTATAAATCTAAGAATTTAGTGCAAAATCTATAATCAAATTCCAAGATATTTTCTTTATTTTATCCCTTGTAAAAGATCGGTAATCTCGTTAAATCAAAGAATAACAAAGGGCCGTGGATTTTATATTAAAAAAAAAAAAAAAGTAAGAAAAAGTTTTTGAGCGGCAAAGATAATCACTTCATATGTTTGGTTAACAAAGTTAAATTTTTACCCAATTTATATCACTTCACGCTCCATTTTCGCCACTTCGAACGGATCGCGGCAGCTAAAGAATAACACGAGAATTCGGGAAAACAGCGCTTCTGCGCGTCACGGATACGTGAATTTGGCGAGGTTCGAAATAATTGCAAACAAATATTGTGCTAAGTAAACAGAACCATTAATAGCGTTAATGAAAGTGTCGCTACGTATACGAACGAAATTTACGAGAGAACAATATTATGGATCAGAAGTAATTCAGCCTTTTTTTTTCGGTAAATTCATCAATTGTCCAGTTTGGCGTCCAAGGGACTTTAGTCCGAACTTCTGTCAATTAACGTGCTAATCGACCTCGAGATAACGGCACATTAGTTTTAATGACAAATACGGAGTCCAGTCTGTTCGCAACCTATTCATCCCCGGATTACTAACCGCATTGGCGCAGATGTAAACAGAATTGAAGCGCCCCGTTATCGTACTTCATATGCATTAGCATTTCTGTATAAATTTTCTTAATATTCCGTTTCAGTTTGATAGATACAGAAAATGTACTATTAATATTCTTATTTAGATCAATCGGTTTAATTAGTCAAGAGCGAATTTTCACGGAATTTGTTTAAATATTTTATTCTGGGTATTTTCAAATCTACTTGTGTTCAAATGCTCTCTTCAGCCTTCAACAATTAAGGAAACATTTAATATATATTTTATAATCATATTTAATATAACGCTTTATTAATTTCTAACATATATAGTATAACTACATGAACAACTAATGATTTTACTTTATTTTTCTTACTACACATGTAATTTTCACATTAACATAAATTATCATTACGTATATATACTTTTAAATAAGTCCATACTGCAAGTGACCAAGCCCTGTAATTTTATGCTTATAAGCCTTTTTTCGTTACGTAACAAAATTAAAAAAAATTTCTCTTAATTTTAGTAATATTCTGAATTTTAAAAAGTATCTTGAAGAATAAAAATTAATTGCTTATCTGAAAAGTGACGGTAAAATTTAATTAAAAAATTTAGAACATAATAGTATGAAATGCATCATTCCTAAAAAAAATTCAATGTGCTCGGCCGACGGTGAACTAAAATGACTTTTTGGAAGGCAAAAGGCTGAATCATAAAGTACCGCGATAATTTTTCTGTCAGTAGCACTTATTTCGCCGAATTACGAGGCGGTTTCAGAAGAAAAAAAAAGATATAATTCCTTTCAGTACGAAATAAAGACACAATTTCGTACCCTCCGTTTCGGATAGCATCTCTCTCGTACACTGCTGTGCAATCTAGAAAATCCAACGGGAATTCGTATTGATGATCCGGAGATTCTCGTTCCCCCCTCCCCTTTTCCTGCCATGTTAATGAAACGAATCGATTGTGCACTCGGTTTGCACCCGAAGAAACGCAATCGCCAAGTAAGAGAAATAGCGATTTAACGCGAGTCGAGCGTAGAAGGAAACGGACCGGCTCCGTAACTCCCAGACTATAGACGCGCGCGAACTTTTATATACTGCATTAATTCTCACGGGCCGACGGAATGCAAAGTATCACTGCCCGCTCTGTCCCCGGCCCCCCCCCGGACGGAACGCGGAGTGTAATTCAAGCGCGCCCTCCTGCCGGGGAGCGGCCGCGCGTTCGGAAAAAGGTGCGCGGTGCCGCCGTTATAGCTCCTCGTAAAAGTTGGAAAATGGAGCGTTTTGCAGCTGCGCGGGTGGCGAGTGCGCGCGCTCGCGTTAAATCCGGTACGCCGCCGGCACGGGCGCGGAATATTAAAACCGGATTATCGGAGCATATTTCCGAAGCGTTGATTCATTAGCACGCCCCTGTGGAATTCCATATATATACATCGACTATATACACATACAAACAAACATATATATATATATATATATATATATATATATATATATATATATATAAGGTTTTGCCCCGTGAGCGCTCGTTAGTTTGCATTCCTCGCGCGACCTCGGGCTGACACGCGTACAAACGCAAATAAGCACACGCGCGCGCAAACGGACTTAAACACGGAGGGAGAATCACGCATAGCTCGCGCATACAAATATGTGGCATCCTTTTTTCAGTGGTCGCACAGGCGTACAAAGTGGACGTGGAGGTGATCGGAGGCGCGTCCCGGGGCTGCACGGCCGTGCTGCGCTGCGTCGTCCCGAGCTTCGTGCGGGACCTCGTGCGAGTTGTCTCCTGGCTGCAGGAGCCCGCCTTCTACATTTATCCCTCGCTCCAAGGAGGTAAGGATCGGCAGGCTCGATCGGGGATAATGGGCGTGTAACGGTAGGGGCGTTTTCGGCGGCGCCTCCTTCGTTTAACGAGTTTTTTTCTTTCTTCGAAAGGATTATCCGCGATAAATTGGGCGTTCGTTTTTAATTTGAGTTTTTAAATGACTCAAAAGAAAGTCACAAAGCGATACGAACCTGAAGCAATGTTTTAATGTTAATCTATTAGTGTGTTAAAGTACAATATTCATATTTCGGTCTTGAGCACAATTTTAAAGACAAAAATGAAATGTTTGTCATTTTCTTGTATATATATATATATATATATATATATATATATATATATATATATTTCTTTCTACTTTATTCCAAAATAAACGTATACGCGCAACATACGCGTAAGATTTTTCCACGATCGATTTGAAACTTTTCGTACTGTCTCGGGCATTTTGCGGTCGGAAGAATCCCGAAAAATCGCGCTGGAAAGTTCGCGGAGACATTGCGCCAAATTGTTTTTGCCGTCGGCGATCGTTCGGCAATGCCTGGATGATCTCTCGCTCCCCGGAAGTCGCGAAGTCGAGCGGCTTCTTCTCGATTCTGCAAATCGGGCGTCTTTAATTCGCCCGCGTGAAATGGCAATTCGAACTCGGATGGATAAACCGATACAGCCGTTTATGCGTTTAGTTTCGTCGGACTCGTGCAGGCGCAGAGGAAAACTCGCCAAAGTGACTTTTAATTTCTTTATGTATTATTTGTATATATATTTTTCCGTATTATTAAATTTTATTAAACCAAAACGGAATTTGCAAATAATTTGAGTTTGGATCATTAAATGTACAAGAAAAGCCTCGTTGAAAGCATAAACAAATAGAAAAACCGCTGTTCGGAATCTGCGCGAGATTCCAAAAAAAGAGTTTATTTCTTTATACATAAGCTTTACGACTTTTTAATTTGTTTCTAACAATTTCCATCGTGAAAAATATATCTTACGAAAATACAAGAAGGCCATATAAATGCACCTCTTTAGGGAGTTCAGTCGGCACTGAAACGATCCTTAGTGGCGTTTGTATTCGCAATACAGCTCCGGCTATATAGACCTTCGAACAATAGAACGTTTGTACCTATCCCGAGCTCGTATCTGAGAAGACCAGCTTGATGGCGACTATGCAGGTCTGTGAATTTGGAATACGCGGTAATGCTCGTACGTCTTTAAATTACAAGCGATACGGGATTGCGCAAAATTTCCTATTAGCCACGATTCTGTTGAGTTCGAGAGATGATTTATGGGAGAAAAAAACTCCATTTTTTTTTTTTTTTTTTACACGACTTCGCGCTACATCGCACTTGTACTAATGCACGCGAATTCGGAATTGCGCGCAATGGTAGATTCGCTCCTTCCGTCTCTTGCATATGAAATTTAGATTGTTATAATTAAGTGTTCGAATTATTTATGGAGATATATGGGCACTAGTTTTACTCATTATGTTCTTTAGCATTATAATCCATACCTCCACCTTCTCTCTCTCTCTCTCTCTCTCTCTCTCTCTCTCTCTCTCTCTTCTCTCTCCTGCTTTCTCTTTAGACGCAAATCATTATTCAAGTGACTATTGCATAAGCATATGCTTATGACATTTTTCAATAATCCTGCCAGTTCTGAAGAACCATTTCAGAAGTTCCTTCAAATATGTAAAGTCTAGATATTTGGTTTTGTCATTATTTATTTTGTAAGTAATTTTTTCGATCTACTTATCATCACATTTTGTAGACTAAATTCATTTATTATATTTTATTATCTCTTATATAATCTATATAAGCATTTTACTACTGTGCACATAGTCATTGTATCGGCCATTATACTCTTATAATGGACCAGCAGACTCTACACTTAATAAAGTATCTCTCTCTCTCTCTCTCTCTCTCTCTCTCTCTCTCTCTCTCTCTCTCTCTCTCTCTCTCTACCCATCTACCTATCTATTTATTTATATATCTATCTATCAATCTTTCTACCTCTTTCGAGTCTTTCGCTACTTCTATAGTAGAACTAATGGTTTCGCGCCCGCGAAGTAACGCTTACAATAGTACGGTCGGGAGGAGGGGGTGGGTACGTAGGGGCGACTCCGCGAGAGGTTGAAAAGTGCATTGAACCCGCGGCGAGGAAGAAGCGGAGAAGCGCCGCCCGTCGGCGACGACCGTGCGTTCCGCGCGCGCAAGGAGCCTCGGATCTCGCGGAAAAAGAGGTAAAAAAAGAGAGAGAGAGAGAGAGAGACAGAGAAAGAAGTATCGAATGGGAGCTGCTTGCTCCACTTCAACGAGGGGGGAGGGGGGCGCAGATACCGTGAGAGCGAGAGAGGGAGAGGGACAGAGGAAAAAGCAATAAAGAGCCCCGATGTAGAAGGGCTCGTTAGTCTGATTCGGCTTGGCAGAGCGCGCGCAGATATATATATGTATATACACATATACATATATACGTGGTAGGTAATATCGATCGAGACCGCGGCAATTTCTGCAGAGTCGCGCGGCGCGCTGGTTATACAGCCGGCGGAACAGGCGGAGAGATGAGAATGCGAGAAAGGGCTCGGCGGAAGAGGGATTGCGGGTGGCATCGCGGGGGACGGGGGAGGGGCAAGGCTGGGGAAAAAAGATATCGCGGCAAAAGCCCAAGAACGGGGTGGTCTCGTCGAGAGCGCGGGGCGCTTTTAAAGAAGGAGGCTCTGTCTCCGTACGCACACGCATACGCGCGCGCGTATCTTTGTACATCTTTACGTTCTTCTGCCCGACTCAGACGGTAAGTTTCACCTGCTGCCTACCGGCGAGCTGCTGGTCCACGGCCTCGAGTTCACCGACCAGGTGCCGGGTTACCGCTGCCGCACGATGCACCGGCTGACCCGCCAGGTGGTGGTCAGCTCGGTGGCCAACGTACGTATAGCCGATCATCGGGGCGTCATGCCGCCCGTGATACTCGATCACTCGGAGAACGTCTACGTCGCCCAGGACGAGTCGACGACCCTCGTGTGCGTCGCCCAGGCCTGCCCAACGCCCGAGTACAGGTGAGCCTTGACGAAATCGACGTTGGACTATTTTCTCCGTCTCCTCCTCCCCCCGCACCACTAAACCTACTCCTCGATATAACGAGGAGGTCGTTGGTGGGGCGCCGACGAGACTGTTCGCTAACTATGTAATTACTTGATCTGGATGAATTAGTCGGGCTCTCGCATATGTGTACACACACACACACTATATATATATATATATATATATATATATATATATATATATATACACATGCAGGAGTACAAGCTCAATCACTGCTAGTTAGTTCAAACATCGGCAATCAACTTCAGCCTCTAATTGTCAACGTATGAAATAATTTTCCAATTCTAAATTTTAATATGAAACGTAAATTTATATGAAAAATTCAACTAAACATACAGCAGCTGTATATATAAACACACACAAACACAAACACATACATATATATATATATATATTTAATATTAATTAGAATTTCCCCTTAGAGATGGAAATAGTTGAAGGCATTAGAACACAAAGAACAAAAATTGAAGGTTGAAATTGAAATTCGTTAAAATCTTTGGCATTGAATTCAAAATTTAAATATGGTTTTAACATTTTTTTTCTACAAATTCATGGCAATTATTGCGAAATAATTAACAGAATTTTTTTACCAAACGTCATATGTGAAATTGAAAAATAAAATATTTGATAACACTAAATAATTTTTTCTACTTCCACGAAGTCATGACTTGAATCATCTTTTATTAAATATTTATATAGTTTCACAAATATTCCTACTATTGTAACTGTACGTTTCGTTAATTTACCTAAAGATACAGTTGAATCAATGAAATTTTCGCCGAGCCAACTAAAATCCGACGAGTAAATATATTTAATCGGATTAACAACATCTTAGGTTTACCAAGAAATTCCGTTTGTTTAGGGAGGAGGAGCAAATGGTGCAGTAGTATTCGGCACGTTTATCAATGTTTATACTAAGTAAGATATAATTCTCGTTGCTTCTAAGATCCCGTCTTTACACGCCGATATAACGTATAACTAAAGCAAAATTATCGATCAGAACTTTTATGGGAATACCCAATAAAAATTGAGATATTTTTACTCCGTCACACGTGATATAATTTTCAATTTAACAGTCAACTATAAATATCTATACATCTTTACATCGTTCGCGCACGACTCGCGCGTCGAGCCCTCTATAGAAGAATTTTTTTCCTTTTTATACGAATCCTTTCTCTTAAAAGTTCATTCCGGGCAATCCACGGAACATTTATAACTTTCCGCTCGGACGCATAAAATTCTTTTCTTTATTTCCTTTTTTTTTTTAACGCGGCCCCTCCACCCCTTCCCTCGCTCGATCGTTAAATGGCTTTCCGGGACAATCCTAAATTTTTTATCGATACCAGCCCCGAAGGCCCATTGAATCCGTCAGTTGTCCGCGACACGTTTATTTACATATACGGGACTGCGCCCTGCCGCCACGTTCCGCTCTCGTAAAGCCCCTGGCTTTCTTTTACGACGCGAGCACGCGCCGCGAATTTTCCTCTCCGCGAAAACGATTCCTGCGGTCTCCCATTCCCGTGCGCATGCACGCCCCATATATCTGCCGGCGAAGGCCGGCCTCCCATCGTCGGGCGAACAATTAATTCGCCATCGGTACACGGATACAGCGTGTCTGTAAACATATATATATATATAGACGTATACATGATTGGGCGTGCCGTGCGCGTTATATCTAGAAACTCGGATGACGTTGCAGGTGGTACGCGCAGACGGGCGCGGAGCCGATGCTGGTGCTGCCGGGCCCGAGGACGAGGCTGCTTGGCCCGGTACTGGCCATCGAGGCCGTGACCCTCGAGGACAGCGGCGTTTATCGATGCGCCTCCTCGAATCCGGGCGGCGAGGCGAGCGCCGAGCTCAGGTGAGTTTGGAATTTTCGCGGGACCGGCGAGCCGGGACCACGTTCGTGAATTGAAATTTTAAAGTCGAACAATGACTTCATTGTTCGTCGCGGCGGAGGTGGTGTGTATTAAGCGATACATTCCGGTCCACTCTCGCCCTTCCCCCCCCCCCCCCGTCCTCGCTCGAGAGCGAAAGGGCGAGCGCCGAGTTTCAGAACTACCCTTATCCATCATGCACTCCCGACGCCGAGGAAATTGAGAGGAACTTTTTCTATATACGAAAGATATATATATATATATATATATATATATATATATATATATATATATATATACATATTTCATACACTTCAGATCATGTGGAGAACTCGATTTTTCTTGCGATACTTTTTCTTCGGCATTGAAGCGCGTCCTGGTTCGTTTCCCCTGGAGGGCTCGTAACAAGCAGGACTAGAGCAGAAGCGGAACCCAGGACTGTCTATAAGACCGGTGCTCGGTTAGAGAACTAAATTTTACGTTTGTTTAATCATAGATGTACAAAACAAAATGTTTTCACCATCTTTTACCAAAGAGAAGGCTATATTTAATATATTTTTATAATATAATATTTACAAATTCAGTTGCTTTCTTGTTTATTTTTTGCTTCAATGACTTTTTAATTTAGTCACTGAAGTCTAATTATAGCAATAAACTTAATAATTTCATTTTCACGAATAGATAGAAAGCAAACTAATAAATATTTTTATCGGTCTTACAATCGGTCTGTAGACAGAAAATATCTTTTTTAGCGTTGGAGGAAGTCGGATTATCTTTTAAGAACAAAATTCATTTCGATTTAATATTTCAGGTTCAATATTGTACATTCTACTGCTAGTAAGTCAGATAAAAATATTCATTAATTATCTTAATAAAGTTTTTATATGTCCGATGTCCGTGAAGAAAATCAACGTTTATCTAAGATAATCGATCGACACGTCTTCTTTATTCTTTTTAAAACGAAGAACCATCTTTTATATTGGCAATTACCTACTGAAATCGTTAAATATAATCAGATTGTTGTAGATTGTAATGTTAGTAATGGGAAAAAATGTTCATATATTGGACAAAGTACTAACTCTTATTTCGCGTATCTGCGTTTTAATTAGCTCGAAAGAAAATCAAATGAACCAATTATAGAGTTTTATGCCTCGCGTAATTTTCTCATTTCTGCCACAATCTTGTCAATTCTGATACGAAAGATGTTCATTAAAAATTCGCTCCGACTTATTCCAATTATCAACTGCTTTCTGCCCGTCCGATAATCTACGAGTTTATTTTTTAACCTTTTTTCTACTGAAAAGTACATTCGTGTTCGAAATTTTCCGCGACGAGCTCTCCCACCCCCTTCGCCCCGAAGGCGATATCGGGGACTAGAACGTCCGATTACGTATAAGAAGCACCTCGTACCCTCCAACGAGATTCGGGAACTCTCTCGGACTCGACGCTCGCTGTACGCGTCGACCAAAAATAAAAAATGGAAAAACATCCCTTTGCCACCTCGCTTGACTGACTGACACTACTCCCCCGTCTGTCCCTCTCGTACGCGCGGGCGCGCGCTCCCGCACAACAGGCTCGTGGTGACGGCGCCGCTCCACGTGGAGGTGACGCCTGCCCTGCTGAGCGTCCACCTCGGCGGCAGCGCCGAGTTCCGCTGCGAGATCGGCTCCCATCCCCAGGCGGGGCCGCACTTCGTCACCTGGTACAAGGACGGCAGGCAGCTGCCCGGCACCGGCCGCCAGTCCGACATGCTCAGGATCAGCAGCATCGGCCGCGAGGACCGGGGCATGTACCAGTGCATCGTGCGACGCTCCGAGGGCGACACCGCCCAGGCCTCGGCGGAGCTACAGCTGGGAGGTACGTGCGTTCACCTGTATAGACTGCATTATGTAGACACACACTCACACACACATACGTACGCACTTGTGTACATGGGTAGGCATCTCGTCCGAGCCGGCTGACAAAAATACGCGCGTCGCGCGCCCCCCCCCCGCCCCCGCGGGAGGCGCGCGCACGCGGCCAGGCTGCCGCGCGACTCTTGGATCAATACGGCACGCGCACGCTCGCGCGCGCAACGAAAACGAAACGTCGTTGACGCAAGCGCGCGCGCGCGCGCGCGGCAAGAGCGAGAGCGCGACGGGGAGGCTAAAGCGAAAGAGTGTCGCCAGCGCTCTTTGTTTTTTTTTTCTGCTTTCAGATGCGCCGCCGGTACTTCTTTACTCTTTCATCGAGCAGACCCTGCAGTCCGGCCCGGCCGTGTCGCTCAAGTGCTCGGCCGCGGGGAATCCCACGCCGCAGGTCTCCTGGGCACTGGACGGCTTCCCGCTGCCCACCAACGGAAGGTATACCCACCCCTCCCCCCGCCCACTTCTTACGCTGTTCTTTATATTGCGAACCGGAGCTATGGCAGTCGCTGCTGCCCACCTCCCCCCCCTCTCCGCCGCCCTCTTCACCGAGCTCATGGCTCGATGTACGTACCTATTTATATATATATATATATATATATATATATATATATATATATACTCGCTAGGCGAGCCGGAAGAACAACTTATGGCAAAAAGTTATGGGTAAACTTTTCCGTATATGTGCGCGCCTTCCTGTTTGCCCCTTATATTAGCTTCCGCTCTGGCCTCCGAGCCGGACACGAGCCACGGCTCGCCTGCCCGGCTGGCACAATGTGCGAAAGGTCTCGTAGCGAAAAAAAAAACGACCGAAAAAAACTAGGAGCGTACATAATGGACTGCCTGGAACTGTGTTTTTCCCCTGTACGTGTACGCGAGGCGGGCCAACGTGCCGCGCTCGTACGTGCCTCTATACGCGCGTACATACGTTCTTTGGGAAAAGTTTGGCGAGCGAGCGGGCGCGCTCGCGGAAAGCCGAGTCGCCGCTTCGCGCTCCGCGAAATTCCGCCGCGAAACGACCTCATGATACGGGGCCAAAGGGAGGCTGCGACTTTTTCCGAATTATTATCCGAGAGCGCGGCGCGGCTGGCTCTCACGGGTCAATTTCGCGCCAAAAAAAAAGGAACGGTGGAAAAATGAAAAAAAAAATAAAATTTGCAGGCTGACGCCGCGCTCGGAACGGAAAATTAAATAGAGGCCGAACAAAGCTCGAATGGTAATGGGCTTCTCTATGGCTCCTCTTCTCCC
>JACCIC010000005.1:4020000-4105000 GCA_018907035.1 Sycobia sp. Sy_11
TATCTATCGCTGGTGGAGTAGAAAAGGCGGCGTTTAGTCAGCCATCGGTATAGAAGTTGCATTAGCCTCACTTTGAGTTAGTCCAACACAATCTGCTATTAATTTATTTACTATGCTTTCGCAATATTTTGCTTTAGCATTCAATAGTATTCGTCGATATAAATTCGAAGTGGCTCCGCATCAAATTTACTCACTTTGCCATTTTATCACCTGGTTGTAAAATCAAATAGCTCACAAAAACAGGATATAGATGCCGAGAAATGATTTTCCAACTACAAAAGTATCGTTCGGGACACTGCGCTATAACAAAGAGTACACCTGAGACGCTATAGGCAATTGCAAGGATATGTAAAAACTACTATTACCGATCTAAATGGGAGGAGGAAAACAAGTCCGCTTAAATGTTGCATTGAAGAAAAAAATTTCATATATATTATCGAAATCGAATATGTTTTTTTTTATTACAAAGATTTAATTTATTTTTCATAGCTAGATGAAATTCACAAGTTATATGAAATATATATTTAGAGAGAAGTTTCCATCTATGAAATAAAACAGAAACTTAATAGCAATTCATAAGAGGTGATTCTAAAAGAAGTATGGAAAATTTATTAAAGAAAATCAAAATTATATGATTATCATCCTACGCCTTCTTAAGGGCAGATTGTTTATTTATTTTTTTATTTATTTATGAAATAATGCTCCCAATAAGGATCTATTCTTTTCTTACTTATATCATTAGTGGAAAATAATATTAGTAAAGAATATTCTTAAACTTCATTTTGAAAAATGAGTTATACAAAATTACAATCTTTTACGTCCAATTGTCAGAATATACGCGCAATAAACGATGATTCTATAGAAACTTGAAAATAATCAATTGTGTATGAGAACCACTGGTAGAAATCTCGGTATATTTAATGTTCTACAAGACAAGGAAAATTTTAATATCCAAGTATGTTTTAATGAAAAGTTTCAATCATTATCAAATATTCTTGACCCTAATTTGAGATGAAAGGATTGGAGTCTTTTAATGTCAAGTCGACTGAAAAAGGTTCACCTCGAATTAAAAAGAAACAATGAGCTTTCTTAATATCCGCACTTATTGCTTCAAAACTGAAGAAAGATGCCGATTAGTTATTAAGGAAATATTTGTAATGCAAAGAAATACTTATTTCAATGAAATGAATTCATCTTGAAATGAATGAACATTATCTTACTTTTAAAGAATGATTCGCTTGCTAACACCAAACCAGAGAATATTTTGATTTCTCTATGAATATTTTGATTTGTTTATAAAATAAAAATGTATAAAGGTAAATTCTGCAATCAGTAAATTATATTATGTTGAAAAATTATTTATGAACTAAATATTTACAGAGAAAAATTTTTGGCGTATATTTTAAGTTATTATTTACGATTTATATAATCCTGAGAAAATTTTTCGTAATGTCTTTTTTATTGCATAAGGTTTCTATATTGCTTTGGTGCATCAAATTTTCAAGCTTTCTCATATTGGTAATATTGCTGTGACTTTAACGTTTTAACCGACTGAAAGATTTTAAAATTTGCTCGATGATAAAACTTCTTACAGTGCACACATACTGTACGATCCGGTAACTACAGTCTAATTTCTATTTTTTCTTTTTTGCATTTTCTGTCCTGTTCATCGCCCCCCTCGCCAGGTCTCCCCTACATCCGGCTGATCCCGAAGGTGACAGCCGTGGCCGGCGAGACGCTGCGGCTCAAGTGCCCGGCCGCCGGCTACCCCATCGAGGAGATACGCTGGGAGCGCGCGGGCCGCGAGCTCCCTGACGACCTGCGCCAGAAGGTCATGCCTGACGGCACCCTCATCGTGTCCAGCGTCCAGAAGCAGGTCGACAGCGGCGTCTACACCTGCTACGCGAAGAACAAGCAGGGCCACAGCGCCCGGCGCAGCGGAGACGTCGCCGTGATCGGTAAGGGAACCCGACCCCGCGACTCCCACCCCTCCCCCCCTCAACCCCGAACACCAACGTTCCACCCTTTGGACGTTATATCTCTCTAGGAGGTCGGCAACACCTGGACACCGAAGAAGGCAGCGGCGGGCTCGACGCGTGGCCCCGACGATCTGACCGCCATCAATATATTTTATTCTCTCTCTCTCTCTCTGTCCGTTCTCTATCTCTCTTTCTCTCTCTCTCTCTCTTTTCGTTTGTCTTCTTTTTTTTGTTTTGTATGACGTTCCAGTTCCTCCCAAAATTAGCCCCTTCACGGCAGATCACGACCTGCATCTCGGCGAGCGCACCACCCTGACCTGCTCGGTGTCCAGGGGCGATCTGCCCCTGACGATCTTCTGGCTGAAGGACGGCAGGACGATGGGCCCCTCGGAGCGGGTGACCGTGACCAGCGTGGACCAGTTCAACAGCATACTGATGATCGAGAGCTTGTCGCCCGATCACAACGGCAATTACTCGTGCGTCGCTCGTAACCTCGCCGCCGAGGTATCCCACACGCAGCGGCTCGTGGTTCATGGTAATCCTCCTCTAGGCCCCGCAAAACTGCCCGACGGCCCGACCGCCCCCACCCTCTATTCTCTCTCTCTCTCTTTCTCTCTTTCTCTCTCACTCTCTATTCTCTATGTACTATGAGTGCGGTGACGAGTGGTGCATCTTGGCTTCGGACGCGAATTAGTGAAACGCTCTCTGCATGCACGTCTCGAGGATCCGGAGTGACCGGGACGAGGAGGAGGGCAGAGGCGGACGGCGAGCACGAAAGCGAGGCGGGAGCCCGGCAGCAGGTGAGTTTTTGTTACGGCGACGTCACGTCAAGCCGAACCGTTGCGTTTACACTAGTTTTGTATGCGTCTTATTAACGTAGGTGCGCGTGTGTGTATATGTATGTGTGTGTGCGTGTGTGTGCGTGCCTGCGCCTGCCTCCGGTGCAATGCTATGCGTACATATACATATTATATATAAGGGTTATGTCACACTGTGCACCGAGCGACTGTGTGAGCGTAGGTTGGTGCGTGGGTATAGGTTTGTGCGTGTGTGCGCGCGTGTGTGTTTTGTTTGTTGTCTCGTGCGAAGACGCGTACTCGCGCCTCTATTGTTAATCGCCGCCGGGGGTGGCGGGATTCCGTTCAAGGCGGGGCCAAAAATCTCTCCTCTAGCATTGCTACGTTATATTATATACTTCTGCCTCTACTGTACATATATCTCTCACTCTCTCTCTCTCTCTATATATATATATATCTACATATTAAATATATTTCTCTATTTATACATAATTGTATTATACTGCTACTGTACCTCTCTTTATCCGTACAAATACATATTAAATATACATATATTTATATATATATTAAATATCTATTATGCATAATGTATATATAATAAGTGTGGCGCAGCCCCCGGGGAGGTGGCCCGCCCTCGACAGCCGCCCGCATGCATCGGCGACTGTTTTTTTTTTTTTTTTTTCATTGTAAATATGTATATACGTGGACTGGACGAGGGTGCGCCGAGGGGCCCGCGTCGCCTCCCCCGGGGTGCCGGGCCGCCACGACCACGACTGACCGAGTCTCGTTTTTTTTTTTATGCGTTCTGGTGCCAACTTTTGTTTCTTTACTCTCACGTATGGTTCTCTCTTCTCTCTTGACCTTTTCCAGTACCCCCTATTATTGAGCCATTTAACTTCCAAGAGGGACTATCCGAGGGGATGCGGACGAGGACGGTGTGCGGGGTCGCGGCTGGCGATCCGCCCCTCACGATATCCTGGCAGAAAGACGGCCAAAATCCCTTCCCGCTGCCCTCGAAGCTCGCCACCGTGGTGAACGTATCCCAGTTAGATTCCTACTCCAGCCTCCTTAGCATTTCCAACCTAGCCGCCGAGCACTCGGGCGACTACACCTGCGTAGCCGCGAACCCCGCAGCCGAGGTCAGGTACACGGCCAAGCTACAGGTAAAAGGTAACTAAATATACAGCTCGCAAAACAGAGCCTCGCAAACTCTTGCGCCCACGCCTCGTATTAATCTCGCACCGCGGCGGACCGGGTCTCTGGAACCCCCCCCCCTCCCCCACCCACTCGAACCTTCGCCGTTGCTTCTCGGACCTCGTGGTCTCGGGGCTCGAGCTCGCGCCGGAACCCGGGACGTGTCGCGCGCGATGTACCCTAAACTGTGTACTCGCTCGAAATTGAAACCAAGTGATGTTGACGTACGAAACAATCGCCATGATTGTACACATTTCGAAGGGCCAAGCCACTGCGCAAAACTGACCAAAAAGTAGAATGTTTGACTCAAAATTTTCACCTCTTAAATTAAAAAACAGTCAGGTGATTACGAAAGTGCGATGAATTGACGTTATGTTTTGGACAATGAAATAGCTATTGATAAAAAGCTGAGTCGCCAATATGTCCCTTGCCAAAAATGCTCTGAAATAAAACACAACTGTTTTTCAATTTCACAACCGCAATTCATTTCAATTATTATAAGAATGAGTCGCTTACCTTTAGGACAAAGATAGATTTACTAATAAATTATTATCTAAGGATTTCATTGTCATTTTATGCAATTTTTTTATCTTAATACAAATACTGTTTCACGAATTGCAATTAATATGAATTAGCAAGTACGATGATATAATGATGATGATAGTAATCGTTGTAATGATAAAAGAATGAACACAATAAGCCTAAGAATAATAATAAGTATAAGCATAAGAATGTGTATTCAATCATCGTAAATAATAAAACAAGAAAAAATAAATGAAATAACGTTTTAATTATTATTCAATAAATGAAAAATGAATGTTATAGAAAAATTGAAATGACAAGAACAAATACTAAGTGCTTTATTAATTTATCTATACATGAACCAAAAATCAATAAATATATATATATATGTGTGTGTGTGTGTGTGTGTGTGTGTGTGTGTGTGTGTGTGTGTGTGTGTGTCTTTGAAAGCTCTCTTACCATAACTACATTATAATGTATAGATCTTCCTCCCTCACACACTGCGGCGCAAGCCGAAAGTAAGACAAAAAATCTGATGTCTAAAAACTAAAAGAACTATAAAAATTACACCGAAATGCCGCCGGCTCGTTGTAGGGGACGAACGAATCAGCCTCGGCTCGCCGATACGCGGGAAAAGTGAGTTCGCCGGGCTTTGCCCTATAATTTCAACCATAGCTTTCAAATATTACCTCCCCCTCCCCGACGGATTGACGGTGAAAAAGTGATCAACCGATAAAATATAAAAAAATCAACAGCAAGAGCCGTGGCTAGCGCATGCTATTCAACCGAGCACGTTTTCCGGCGGAAAGCCCTTTTTCCTACGCCCTAAATTGACAAACATGCGCCACTCCGTTTACGGTTCTTCACCACGTACGTGCCGAAGGTATGCTTTTTCTAATTAGCCCGGAACGGCGAACAGTTTATAATATATAATAGCAGCATAAACTAGCGATCTATTGTGAGTTTTAAGTCTGCTGAATCATAGGAGCCACAAAAAAGTTATATTGTTGTTTGAAACATGAATAATTAAACATGATTTCAAATGCTCCGCACATAACAGTACTTAGCTATGTTAATAAGGATGTTCCAATAGACCACACGTGTCTGACTCCGTGACCAATAATTCCAAAACCAAAATCGTGTGTCCAAAGCTTAATGTTTAGGAATAGAAATGAATTTCATGAGCACAACTCATTCCTAAACAATCATTACTTTCGTAATCACTTGTATACAGTACCACAAAACTGCAATCGCTTAAAAAATAATTTGTAATAAAATACAACTTGATGAGAGATTAATTGGTTCTTGGGCATGCAGAACATGTATATAATTTGAATATCACAATATATAAGGAGCGCTAAGTCGACTACGAAAAATAATAATCAAATTAGTAGATGATTGCGAAATTTTCTATGAGTTAAAAAAAAGGACAGAATTTTTGAATTTTCAAAACTATTCAGTCAAATGATTTCAATCGCAAATTGGACTTTGAAACTGTTAATACAAAATAAAAATCAGATACGTCGTTATATATTAGTTACGCTTCTGTCGTTACGTCTTTATATACTACTTACGTTATATATACTATAGCGATAAAAATCGCGACAATAAAAATTTACGTCATTGTACTAAGATCGCAACCACCGTCCGTTGTTATCAAAATTTTTGTCGAGATGATAATTGGAAAAAATTACTTTATCACAGATCTTTGAAATATATCCTTATGTTTATCTAGAAATTTATCAAAAAGTATCAGTACCAGCTACGCAGTTTTTTAATTTTTTTTTTTTAAGTTCATTTGTAGTTTCTAGGTAGTAAATGATTTGAATTACATTTTTTTATATATTACACCACACCTTAATATTCGCGCAATGGCTTTGTTCTTCGATATACTTTATCATGACGAAAATTTCCCATACGTCTTGAGTCAAATGAGGAATTTTGTACGTAATCGTCGCAATGTTCCTCATCAGAACACAGCGAATAATGTTCCACTGTTTAACCGGTCTGATATCCATTTGTTGCGCCATCTGAACAATGGAATATAAATCTACTTCTTCGACAATCTATATGTCGGTCAATTTTCACCGATTTTCAATTTCGTGAGTAGACCGAAGAGGTTATACGATTGGCTGCACTGCCCCGGATACCGGCGGACTCGAACGCTCGGCCCGAGAGGAAATTTACGGAAGCTCGGCGGGGGGGCGGAGGGGGAGGCGCAACGGGACTTCGGTCTGCCTCTCACCCTCGCGTCACAATATCACATTATGTATTATTAGCGTTCATTCGCGCACGCGTCGTTCGAGCCTCTCTTATCATTTTCAGCGCGAACTGTTCTGTTCTCGGATTATACATACAAACGTTTGTTTTTTGCCGTTTATTTAGATTTACAGCTTCTTTTGTTTTATCATTCCAACGGCATTCGTTCGTGCTCGCGAACTTGATAATAATAAAAAAAAAAATAGTTTCGCGACCGCGCTGATTCATTTTCTTACTGTTCGTTGTAAAAAAAATTTATATATATATATATATATATATATATATATATATATATATATCTGCGAACGTAGTGGCGCGTATACGTCGTGAAAACGCGGAGAAGCTGAGTTATATCCAAAGTGATCCCCATTAACCAACACCATCAAACGATCCAAACAATCCATTATAATGTAATAACCTATTGATTATCTCCAACAAAAAAAAAAAAAAACACACAGTGTGTATTACACGTTTACGTTGCTTTGGCTCTCTGGGAATGCGTCGGTATCTCGTGGATCCCCCCGAAGGTTTGCTTGACTTGACCAAACATAATATAAAGGTAACAGAGTTGCACCTTCCTTTATGATATCTGCATCATCAACTATACCAGATTCATATAGCCCTTTTATTCTCGCATGCCTCCCGAGACCCTGCGTACCATTTATCTTCCTCCTTATTTAGTACCTTTTTATATTTGGCAAAAAAAAAAATATATATATATATATGTATACTTATATATACGTATATAGATAGACCATATTTCTGATTCGCGTTTTTACTCCTCTATACCGTCTGATAGCGAAAGTCGTCTCTATTATATAGACGATAAGTAAGTAAGAAAATGAAAAGTAAGCATGCTATATATATATATTTATATATAAATATACGTATAATCTTTCTTCCTTTTTCGCTCCCTTTTTTTCTATTTCTCTAGTTCTCTAGTTGTAGCTCGTTATCTTTTCTGATATTTTATATATATATATATATATTATCTATATATAAACTGGCCTCACGACAATGTCGTCTCTCGTACGCTCACCGACCCTTGGCTGCCGCTGGCTCTGCTGGACACGCTGGAAAGACGATATATATTATACCTTCTTTTTTTCTCTGAATTTTCGCATGTCTCATAAATTTGATAGAACTACATAGTTTTTCTCTCTTTCTATTTTTATCTCTCTCTTTCTCTCTATGCGACATAATCTTATTCTAGATGAATTTTCACGTTTCTTTCTACATATTTATGTATCTTTTTCGATTTTCTGTGAAAAAAAAAATTTTTTTTGACCTCTTTGTGTCTACACCTATACTTAATTAATCGACACAAACTTTTCATCAATGTATAGAATTTTTTCAACTTTATTTATCGATATATATATGTGTGTGTGTATTTGTACATTTTTGTATGCCTCTTTCAAACTCTCTAAATGTTTTTTACGACTCGTTCTTTTTTTTTTTTTTAAACACGGTACGAGCGACGGGCGATCGGATTGATTTTCGGGGCAAAGCAAATTGCTGAACCGAGCGCTCGATCGCGACTACCGCACGCCAAGTAGTGGAGTAGCGATGGGTAAAGTGAATATTTTTTTTTTCTGCCTCACTTGCCCAATCACAGTTCGTAGATTTTTTGAAAACCATTTTTATATAATCTAGATGTTAATACAGTTGTAGATGAACAAGTAAAAGGGAACATATACGTTATAAGAATTTTTTTTCTTAGATGATACATACAGTTACAATATCAATGGCTAATCCCAGAAATCCTCGAATCCCCGCCATCTTAACACTTTTCTAGAATCTATACACACATATGTGTATATATATATATATGTATGTATATATGTGTGTGTGTATATATATACTTCTTTCTAGTCAGAATAAAACATGTATATTTACATGCATCTTCCATCTGTGCACTTTATGTATTTATTCCGTAAATATACACAAGATACGTATATATAGCGTTTGCTTCGTACTTTTTCACTTATCTACTTTTCCATCTTACTCTCTCTCTCTCTTTCTCTCTCTTTCTCTCTATCTCTCTCTTTTTTTTTAGCTTTCTCTGCTCTTTCACCATCGTCGTATGAAACGTATATTATTGAATTTCCAATTCACCAGTATTTCGCTTGTGCAGCGTTTTTATTCACAATTGTAAAAGTAGAACCTGTCAATCTGTACAAGCTCAAACACACTCTATTGTATTTTCCGCGCAAGGCATTTATCAGGGGATATTAGACGCGCGTTCTTTTATTTTCCCATTGGCGAATGATGGGGCATCTTTTGAAGCACTGCCGACGATTCGCTCCAATTTCGTCTTATCGGATTTGAGTCGCCTATCTTTAACTGGAAAAGACATTCGATTGCATTAAATTAAGCTCAATCATTTCATAAGGCTACTCATTACACTTCTCCACAAATCTCGCACTCTGCCTCTCTTTCTCTCGCTTTTACGACATTTATATTTTTACCGTATACTTTTATGAACAATATATTTTATCTTGTACTTTTACAAATGTTTCATGTACGTTTTATATTTTGATATATTATGATGGAATAAATTTACATCTATTTATCTATTTATCTCTGTAACTTTAAAATTTCAATTTAGTGCCTCAGTTATTAAAATATAAGTTTAGTGCTCTTAAAGGCAAAACGGATTCTATAAAATATCATTCGTTAATTAAGAATTGTCGTTCTGTTAGATAATACTAATACTGAATTTTTTCTCTCTTATTTTTAAAAAACAAGTTCATACATATATTATCTCGACTTATTTATTTTAGATAAATTTCAGCAACAGTTAAATAATGAATACCTCGCACAGAAAGAAACTGATAGAAACGACGTTGTTCTACAAAAACATGGAATTCTTCCATTTGTATCTTTTAATTAATTATCTACATTCCTTCGATCTTCGTTCGTTTCGATTCGAGCAATGAAATTAATTCTTTGGACAAAATTTTCGAACAAAACTATTTCCTTCAAATTACCCAGTCGCGTTTCGAATCCGTACGAACCGCGCGGCATCTGCGCCGACCAATATCGATGCCTGCACCTACATATATATATATATATATATATATATATATATATATATATATATATATATATACAGATATACTACCGCAATTTTTCCAATAAGTATATGTGCAGGGCGGAATGGGGGCAACATTTACGATCGCTCCGTGGCGCACACGCGTACACGGATCCTGGTGCGCGGGGCGCTTAAATTGTTACGCGATGTTTCGATGATTACATTTGCTCGTTGCGCGCATTATTGTTTACATCGTATGGAGCGCGTCGTGAAATTTAGAATGGTGCGCGGGCTCGAGATAAAGTACATTTTGTTTTTATATAATCCTTGTTTTTTTTTTTTTTACGGCGTTTAAACGAAGGACGGTCATAAATGGGCATCGTACAGAAACGCTTTATATATATATATATATATATATATACACAATTATTTAGAACCAGCTTATAAAAGAGTTTTTATTATTTACTATATTACGGCCGGGCCTTTAGAAACTTTATATTCTCTAGTTATAGAGCATTAAAATTGTACTTATCGATATTAATCTTTATCGGCCCTACTTTAGCCTCATGTACACTATAGTCGAGATTTATCATTTAATAACTCCACCTGAAAAAAAAAGAAGAAAATTGCCAATACACATGATTATTTTGTCATTCAATTTTCTAAAATCGAATGTTTTTCCAATTAGCGAAGGATTCCTCGGGGAGATTAAAAGAGAAACCTTGAAATAATTATACTTTGATATCCCAAATGAAAATGTCTTGTGACGAATGAAAATACAGCTCCATAACCTAAAATCAACCTTTTATCCAAATTACCTTGAACTTTTCTCACTCTAATTTGTTTAATCGCAGACAAATATATATTCGTATCATAATCGACTTTACTCGTTCGTTATAAAAAATTTTCATGTCTTACATTGCTTTCAAATTTTATTCGTACAATTATACAATTATTCACCTATCAGTTATTTTTTAATATACTTATCATTCTCATTTTAAAAAATTTTTAAATTAAATATTTTAATCATTTTCTTTTCACAATCTTTATTAAATAATGTTTATAATGGACAGTTCAATTAGTGAACTGTCGATTTATTCATTAAACTTATTTTAACGATTTCTTTCTTTCATATACTTCTTTATGATATATATAAAAACAAAATTTTAATCTAGACTTCATATCTATTAAATTTTCTAATATTCTTTACATATATATATATATATATATATATATATATATATATATATATATATATACTTTTTAATGTACTTTAAACTTTCAACTTAAATAGAAAGAAAAAAATTAC
This sequence comes from Sycobia sp. Sy_11, assembly GCA_018907035.1. NCBI lineage: Eukaryota > Metazoa > Arthropoda > Insecta > Hymenoptera > Epichrysomallidae > Sycobia > Sycobia sp. Sy_11. Next base: position 4,031,095 of record JACCIC010000005.1, read on the forward strand.
GTCCATCTACTTCTCTTTCTCTCTTTTGCTCTTTTTCTATCTGTTATACACTTTATTATATAATTTAATATAACATTTATATAATCGCTATATAGCGGGCGAAACTAAGCCAAACAATAGAAAAAAAAAAACAAAAAAAAAAAAAACAAACAAAATTAAAAAAAAAAATGCTCGAAAAATGAATCCATGCACTTTGAAGTTGTTTAACCAGTGATAAGAGGAGGACCGAGCGGGGAATAAAGCGAGCGCTTGGTAATTTCAGTGCCCCCGCGATGGATCGTCGAGCCGAGCGACACGAGCGTCGAGCGCAACCGGCACGTGGCGCTCCACTGTCAGGCGCAGGGCGTGCCGACGCCCAACATTGTCTGGAAAAAGGCGACCGGTAAGGTATTTTTGCAGATATCCGTTAATAGCGCGCGCAAAGAAAAGCTCGAGACAGGCAGTTGACGATGGGACGATGGAACGAATGAACGAACGAACCTATCCGCCTCCCCTCACCCCGCCATCCCACCCACCCACGGCCCCTCGTTTGTTTGTTGAAGGCGGCAAGTCCGGCGAGTACGAGGAGCTGCGCGAGCGGCCCTACACGAAAATCCTGGGCAACGGGACACTGCTGCTGCAGCACGTGAAGGAGGACAGGGAGGGCTTCTACCTGTGCCAGGCGAGCAACGGCATTGGCTCGGGCATCGGCAAGGTCGTCCAGCTCAAAGTCAATTGTAAGCACGTCCCGCTCCCTACCACCACCCCCCCCCCATTCCGGCAAGGGGACGAATGCGTCAATAACTCTCGGACCGCGGTTCTCTCGCGTTTCCCGTTTCTCGAATGAGTCGTTGTATCGTAAGAAAATACTGCGTCGGCCGTATTAATAATAAACATCGGATTCTCCGCACTTGCCAGTATCAAGCTTATACAGGACATATACTTGTAAACGTTGTTTACGATAATTAAACGACTGTCGTTCGTAACGGTTCCTATCTTCTTTTAATCGCTCTAGATTCTTTGACCAGCGCTCCTAACAATTTTCAATCATAAATTGTTATCGCAACGAACCGAGCTGCCTTTGTTACGCCGATATCTCTCGCGATTGGTTTAAATAATTTTTATTATCGATTACCGACGATTGATACGCCCGATGGCACGTCAAAAGCATTCGATGTTATTCCTTTCTTTCCTTCGTCAAAAGTATGCTTTAAAACGTTCTCGGACATCCCACAAAGCGATATTTCACGCACATATTCCGTTTTCTCCTTATATAAAAAGGAATTTTTTTCAACATTATTTCCTTCTAATGAAATATGCTTTGATAGAAGTCCCGGCCAATTTTTTTTATACACCTTCACAAAATGGTTCGATTCTTATTAGATTGTTAAGACTAGCGTTTCTATGAGGAATAATTGTCTTCTTCAGCGTAAACCGATGTTCGTTGAACGATTTTTTGTTTTTCTTTTTTTTTTTGGAATTTCGAAATAAGAAGAAGTGATTCAAGCGACAACTCAAGCATCAGCTCCTCTCAATCGTAGACATTGAAACAGCGCATTAAGCAAAGACAACGTGTATTGTTCCGGGGGGAAAGAATTTTCTTTTTTATTTATTATACAGTTATACTGTATATAACTGATTTAATAAAAATACTGTCGACCGATCGTCTCTGTTTCTTTACCATTTCTTTCGCCGTCTCCGTCTCCTATCGAGCCCCCGCACTTTTCACCAATCCGTTGTTTCGAACGTTCTCTCGACACGTAAGCGCAATGCCGTCCGTTCCTGGTTCAGCTATAGAAAGTTACGCAAAAGTGTTCCTCGAGATAAAAAAAAAAAGCCTTATACAAGTGATCAGCTTACTCTTGGAACTGAGGCCAAACGCGGACGCGGAAATTTGCGGACTGTTTTTTTTCCTCTATTCGGAATCGGTTGTGGACAATTGGAACGACGATGTCCGCGTAAGCTCGCTGTGACTTTGATCAATTCCGTGCAATTTGATTTCTTCGTTCACTTAGCGTTCTATCGTCAATTTTATCCATAGTTCACGGGATACGTACATCTAGAGGACGTTAATAAACGTCGCTCGTCCACTATTAATGCTATACGACTATAGATTTGTGTTGCGTTGAAAATCTCGCCGACATCGAGAGATTTTCTTATTTCGCGTCGGTGGAGGATGAGTGAATAAAGCACCATAATTGAGCCAGCGAATTTAAAATTGTATTGCCTCCTGTTGGGGAAAAGCTGTGAAAGGCATTAAAACGTCAGGAAATATTCGCACTGAAAGGATTTGTTCGAATGCATTATTCGTGCCGAGGTAGGACGTGTGCTGCTGCACTAGTCAGACTTCCGTCTGCCTCATCAATAATTTGGTTCTTGATTTTCTGTGAATAATTGCATATTGAACGATTGTGTATTTATTGTCTGATATAAATCAAATGAATTAAATGAGTGTGATATGATAAAATTAAACCGATATTACAATTAATATAACAGTGAAAGAAAAAGAGGAAAAAAAGCGATGCACGCGAAGTCCTTCGAACTCGACCAAGGATCGCGCTGTACTGAAAAAGGCCGGCAATCGTAATAATCATGAGATTAGTTTCTCCATTTTTTCGCTGTTCGAGCGTCCCCATAGCCCATTTCTATAAACAGTTAATAAAATCTTATATTATAAATATAGAATTTTCGCTCACGGAACAGTTTGTTTAAATTCATTTATCCAATGATCAGCCGTCGCGAATACAGAAGCAGATGCGCCACAAGCTCGGCGTTGATATCTTTCCTTGTTGAGTCTTTTAAATAAAATTGTTTACCGCTGTGAATTAAACTTTTTTCCCCACTTTTTCCTTTTTAACAAACAGAAGTTATTTACTTCGACCGACGCTGAAAGTCAAACCAGTCGACAAGTATAACTGGAACTCTGCCAGACATCTACCCTCGTAATAATAAGGTTTAATAAATAAGGTTATCGTTTACGTAAAAACTACATCGTATGCCGGCCTAACTAAGTCGCTATTAATATGAATAATGCATCCGGCATGTGACTAGGCTATCGACATGTTTTATTAGTCGATAGAAGGGCTTTAAGGCTTTAATATTGCCAACTGCTGCTTACGATGCAAGGAAATAAATATATTCGTTCGTACGTTTCAGCGTACAAATCATTCTGTACATCGGCAGCTTATTTTAATCCTGACGGATGAAAAAGCAAAACTTGATCATTTGCTAAATCATCGCGTTCTCTTTTATCCGAGTGATAATCCTAATCGCGCTGCACGGGAATCTCTTTGAGTATAATTATACAACGTCTATAAGTTTCGTACACTTTCTCAGGCGCTCATCTTACAAAAGAGGTGATCTTTATTTCTGGATAGAATAACGTTTTTGGCAAGAGTCTAGACTTTTTCATAAACTCTCGTGCGTTATAATTTTACGGTATAAGTGTACTTTTTTTTTTTTAAAAAATCGCACATGCATAAATTTTGATATAGTCCAGATAGTATTTCTTTCGTTAGAATTCGATTACAACCATTTTTTTCTTTGCCGTTCGATTGATTAATCTACGCGCTCATTTATTGCACGTAATTTCTATTTTACATCCCGGTTTCCTCGCTTATACAATTGCATACCATCGATTAATCGTACTCCCCCTCCCCCTCTTCGTCCCTTCCACGTCTAGCGTCGCCGTTCTTCGCCGCGCCCTCGCGACTCGTCACCGTGAAGAAGTCCGACACGGCGACCCTGCACTGCGAGGTCCACGGCGACAAGCCCGTGAGCGTCAGCTGGTTCAAGGGCGGCAAGGACGAGATGAATCCCTCGACGAATTACCGGTGAGCCGTCCGCGTCCTGGCCCGTGGGCCGCGTGAGCGCGCGCTTTCCGCAATTATCCGCACCCGGGCCTGTGTGATTTCAGGGTGACGGTGAAGCAGGAGTCGACGCCAGACGGGGTCGTGGCCCAGCTGCAGATATCGTCGGCGGAGGCGTCCGACAGCGGGGCCTACTTCTGCCAGGCGAGCAACCTCTACGGCAGGGATCAGCAGCTCGTCCAGCTACTCGTCCAAGGTTTGTCACCCCCCGCCACTCGCTATCACGCCACTATCACGCTCGAACGATCCGCCCGCATCTATCCCGTCGCTGTACGTAGAAGAGGTTGCCTTGTTGCCGCGCCGCGATAATTCCGCGTCAGCATCCGTAATGTATATACATAGGCCACCCGAAAACTTGCTCCAGATACATAAATATAGTTCTTTTATAAAATTTAAAAGTTTCTCCTCCATCCGATGTATTACAATGAAACTTTTTTTTCCACCATCTTTCTTTACGGCTGTTCCGAAGAAAGAAAGACTTTTATATGGACTATTGAGTATAAATCGAATTGGGTAACTTTATATCCCCTCCCCCAAGAAATCAGTTATACTCGTACGTGTAATTTTCGAATAGTTTTGCGCTAAATCCCGATTATTATCTTTTTTTCTCACTTATACATTATTCAATTATTCCGTTAAAATAGATTTTTACGCTCGCCCGGGATACGTATGAAATATCTTGGAGCATTTTTACTCCGAGAATGCGTCACTTCGAAACGAATCTCGCATATCTTTATTGCATTTGAGAGAAGGGAATATTTGCGAAAATGAAGCCTTAAAAAAAGGAAAGTGTTACCTTCATTGAACACTTTGCCGGCAAAACTTTTTATTGAATGAATATAAAATCGAACCGAACTTTTTTGATATTCAGGCACGCTTGCGTTTAAATTATTCCAAGATATTGTAAAAGTTTAGTCGGTGCAAAGAATAATATTTTAAATTATGGAAATGATGCAGAAGAACGAAATCTGCTCTTTTTAAGGAGGTATAAATGCCGATTCAAGTTTCATCAAGTATGATATTCTTATTCCGGAAGCGGTAAAATGCGATTCCAATATTCGGCTTGCTGATATAGAAAAAAATTGCCGATTAATGCATCCGTTAAACCAAAATCGAGCTGATACGCTCGAGCCGTAGGGAGGAAAATGTGCAGTTCGATTTGTTATTTTAAATGATTAAATTACTCGCTATCCGACTGGCTTTATTCGAAAAATTACAAATCGAATTGAGGCAGGACTCTGAAACATTGAATGAAATTTTATTTTAACGATACAAAGCCAACTGGAATCGTATTCCACAGAAATTGAAGTTTAGAATCGTATTACTCGCAATGCCAATCAATTGTTCACTTCCCATAGACTGTGTTTAATTTATTATATAAAGAAAAGTCTATTCTTTCAAATTAAAGGTTATTTGAAATAAATAATATGCCGTGCAGAAATTTATTCTAGAATCTGAATAGCCAGAGGGTGAATTTTCCTTATCTATGGAGGGGATCAAGCAAGAAATCTAGCCTTATCCTGGTTCCGATGTGTCCCACGTTTCCGGATATTTCTATTAGCAAACCCCAATTTAGATTTTGCAAGGTATCCTAGTTCGAATCTAGACAGAATCTAGTCAGATTAGATCTCTCTATCTATAAATTAATAATATCTACATATTGTTTCAATTTCTTTACTTCTCTCATTGAATAAATTTTGAGCTTTTTTCAAAGATTTATTTAAAATTAAAAAAAATAATTTTACACATTCCAGTCGCCCATTCTAATTAAATTAAAATTTACAAATAATGTTATATATGTACTATTTAGTATATGATTTACAATTAACAATTAAAACTTAATTTATATATTTTTTAAACAATAATGACGATAAATTTTAATTTTAAATATCTTTGTTGAACATATAAATAGTTTATTTCCCTCAAAAGAATGTTGATATACAATTACGATACTGTACTTTACACATGGCCGTATATCTTTTAAATTCATGACCTTGCATAAATATGAAATATAACCTTTATAATAAAATGCATATATAAATATATGCATATATAAATGATATAATATATGCATATATAAATGATAATCTATAATATTTACATACATATATGAATATTATATCTATACATATATATTAATAATCATATTCAAGTATATGAAAAAAAATTTAAGATAATCTGACTGGATTCAAAAGCGAAAAAATAATCATTTTCTTAATACTTCTAATTATACGATTCTGACTACAAAATGCGCATTTATTACCAACATCGGGACAATTTTAAGAAAATCTGAGTAGATCCCAGATAGTGATAAATAAAATAAAATAGATATTAGATAATCATAGAGAAATTTAGCTCGGATCTAGCGAGTATTATAAAAAAAATCCTCAGTAATATGTGACAACGCGCTCCCTCTTCAGCAAGTTCGCAAAACTTTCGTTTTGATTAACTTTTTCTCTCCCAACCCCTCCCCCACAACCGGCCGCAATAGAGCCGCCGATGCCGCCGAGCAATCTGGAAACGGCGATGGTCGCCAGCCGCAGCATCAACGTCAAGTGGCAGCACAAGTCCCAGGACACGAGCGAGGTGAGCAAGTACATACTCCAGTACAAGGAGGGCGACGGCATGTGGCAGCAGCAGGAGCTGAGCGGTCCGCCCCTGCCCTACGCGGCCCTCATCGACGAGCTCAAGCCCGCGACGAGGTACACGATCAGGGTGATAGCCGAGGGCCCGGCCGGCCGCTCGGCGCCCTCGGGCGAGCTCGCCGTAAGGACCGAGCCCCAGAGGCCCGCGGGCCCGCCCCTCAATCTCGCAGCCCGGGCCCTCTCGTCGACCGAGATACTGGTCACCTGGCTGCCGCCCCTGCCGGAGCTCAGGCACGGCGACGTCGAGGGCTTCAACGTCGGCTACAGGGAAACCGGGTCAGTTGGGCCATTTGACTGTTAATGAACATTTTTGCCCTTATATATCTATATATATATATATATATATATATATATATATATATATAAGTCTAGTTTGAAATTATTTATTTAAATCATTGATCAAAATTTAAGTCGCATTCAATGGAAATCCATAAATTAAATCGATGTCGCATAAGAATAACGACACAAATAAATTATCAACGATATATTATTCGATAAGTTGTCGATTCTTAGCCTATTAGGACAAAAAAAAATTAATCTGAAGTTATATCTTGAGTTACTTAATATTTAAAGAGACATTCTCGTATAAGAATATCAGGGAGGTAGTAGAAATATACTGACACCCCTCACTCGTAATATCGTGTAAAATAAAATTCAAACAAATAAACGTTTTTTCTTGAATTTACATCGTCAACCACCTGAATTTTAGTTGAACGAAGATTCGATTGATAATTGACCAAAGAATTTCTAAAAATATACCAAAAAATCTAATATAATATAACTAAAGAATTTTTAAGTACTTTTTCCAGCTAATTAAAAACTATCATTCAGCAATAAAATTAAAAATAATAATAGTTTCCTATAATTCAAAAAGATTTTTCAATTGCGCTGTTGTATAATATAAAAGAATATTTATTTATATAGGTACAATTTTTAAAATCTAGTCAAAATAGAAAGTTAAAAATGGGTATCATGATAGGAAAATTCATTGTAATAATATAAAAAGGCATTTTCAATAATTTTAATTTCTTCATGCTTTATATTTATAAAAAAGAAAAATTTTATTGTCAAAAGAAAACATTTATAAGAGAAAATCCAGTAAGCTTTTACGTTTTAAGAAATTGCTGTTTCATTTACCCTAACTTTTAATATGGAAGATTTTTTTAACGTTAAAATCTTTTCTTTATAAAAACGCAATATATAAAAGTTGGCTCCACATTTTTCATAATTCAATTATATTGAAGAGGCCTAACTTTGAAACAGTATATTATTTATTCACCAATTTCCAAAAAAAAATTTTGAAATTGTTCTTTTTTCAAGATTAAATAAAAAATAAGTTACTTTGAAAAAAAAATCTAAAAAAAACATTTTGAATTAAAAAACTTTATAAAATTAAAACGAGAAATTTCGAAATCGTGTCTAATAGAAAACTTTTCTATTAGACTCTTACTGAGAAATTATGGCAAACTGCATTTTCTCAAAAATGATAAATATTCATTGTTTTTAGAAAATATTAAAAAAAATTTTCACTGAATAAAATTTGAATATTTTTTACGTTAATTTTGATAATACATGAAAGAAGACCATTGAGCTGTTCATTAGATATACTGCTGTTCATTAGAAAACGGTCTGTGTTTTTTAGAAACGAGTTGTTTACGGTCTCCTCGTATTGAAAATTCGAGTTTTCTTGGCTACGTTTAAATTATGATAGAAAAGTGCTCGAAATGCTCCTAAGATTACTATAAAATGGTAGTAAGTTATACTAAAATGAAGAAAAAAAATCCAACATTTACTTATATTCAGGAAAAAAATTGCCTTATTGAAATCAAAAGTCGAATCTTTCTTTCAAGAAATATAATTCTTATTTTGAAGAATCGCGTGAGACACGATCTTTTTCATTAAGTATTTTTTGAATAATTTTTTTAATAAAACTTTGAAATTTAAATTTAAATTGCGCATTGATTAGTTATCTTACTCGAAAATAAAAACTAAGCTTGTAAATGAATGAGAGGCCGTACTGCTTTCTTATTCTTGAAAATTCGTACAGTTCGAGAGACAGAAATAAATCGAGTCGAGTGTGTGCCGCGAGAAAAAGTTTTTTCTACCGTCCAAAAGTTAAAAGTTTCCCGGGGTCTCGCCCGTATGGGCCCCCGATGTCGAGAATGTAGTCGAGCCGCTCGATCAAAATTCGCGCAAAGGCGCGCTGCCACCGGAACGTTTAATTTTTGAGCAAAATTCTCGCTCGACCGCTCGCAGCTCGGCCAATCCGTCGTTCAACTTCACCTCGGTGCCAGGCGACGGCGAGGAGGGCGGCGCCGAGATGCGGCTCACCGGTCTGCGGCCGTACACGAGGTACACCCTGGTCGTGCAGGCGTACAACCAGGTCGGCTCGGGGCCCCAGTCCGAGCTTCTCACCACCCAGACCCTCGAGGACGGTGAGTGTCTCTATTCTGCCTGCCTGTTCCGCGTAAGCCCCCCCTCCCTCCCTCCCTCCCTCCCACCCTTCCCCCACGGGGCAAATCAACTTAACCCGCTGGCCTTGCGCTGCGTTTTCCGCAGTCCCGGGCATGCCGCCGGAGGACGTGCGCTGCGCCGCCCTCACCTCGGAGTCGCTTCAGATCTCGTGGCAGCCGCCGCCCAGCAGCCACGCCAACGGCATCATACAGGGCTACAAGCTAAATTACGAGCCGATCCTCGGGGAGACCTGGCCGAGCGTCGACGAGATGGAGGTAAGCAGTACACGTAAATGCATGTACGTACACGTATGTAGCGCCGCCGGTTTCCGGGAGGAGGGGCTCTAGAGCCTTCGCTCCCTAATAGATTTCAGCGCTCCGGGAAAGAGGGCGGGGGGGAGGGAGAGGGCGTTAAGCACTCGGGCTCTTATCCGGACGAGAGATTCTGTTGCGTTAAATAACGTATAGCTGTGTATATCTATATATACACGCGCGCACAGAGCACGCTTATCGCCGCGGGGCCGGAAAAATTGTTTGTGCATCGCGGCGGGCTAGTTAACCAAGCGAACGCACGCCGAGTGATTCAGGCTTTGCGCGCTGTTTTCTAATTATTGTAAAATTTATGCAAAACGCCGCGAGCTGTCAGTTTGGAATTTTACATATTGCCTATAGAAGTAGAGAAATAAATTTTTTGTAAAAAAAAAAAAACGTTGATTTGGTGACGTTGCGAAATAGTTCTGCGATCGAAAACGGGCATGTTTTTAAAAAATATTTTAGAAATGTCGAAATCTCCCGTCAGATGGATATGTCAATAAGTGAAATGTCGAAATATATGAAAAAGGTTATAAAATATTATAACATTGTTATAAAATATTCATAGTTCAATCGAAACTTCTAATTAAAAATCGAGTTCATAACTTGGGTCTTTGCAAAGTTAGTAAACAGCCTGTAAGACAGGCGCCACGTTGGCTAGAAGGATGGATAATACCTTTCTTTCAAGGATGCTTACACCGCAAATTAACATTCTCGGAAATACATAATGAAAGGATCACTAAAAAGTTATTTTGTATAGGGCCATGAACGACTTCCTCATTTAACCGCGAAAAACTTATTGAAACATTGGGATGTCATGTCGTATATACAGTTTTTAAAATATTTAAAATAACTGCTTTTCAAATATATTTTGAGAATATGTCTAATATAACACGTATAAAACATTATAAAATAATAGTTTGCAAAAATTAAAAATTGTTTAATTTAAACTAAATAAAATTTTTCATAGCACATTATACAAAATATTTTAAAAAGATTTTAGAAATACTTTGAAATATATATATATATATATATATATATATATATATATATATATAAAGAAACGTCGAAATATTTTACCTCACTCTGGTGAGTATTACGGTATAGAAAGAAGTAAAGATTTTTTTTTTTCATCTCTGGCACATTTCACGCAGTGGGTTCCGACAGCGTCATAATCATAGAAGGAGGGGGGGGGGAAATGTGCTACGAGCAGAAAAATTAATTTTCCTCTTTTGAAATTAAATATTGCAAATGAAAGTTGAAATTCGCAAAAGAAAAGGAAATAAAGCGACGAGCTGAGCTACGGCCGGAGCCCCCGAGCTTTTAACTTTTATCGAAGCTTTAAAAACGCGTGGGTAGGCGTACGGGGTGGGAAGAGAGGGAGGTGGGTGAGCGAGAGAGAGAGAGAGAGAGGGAAAGAGAGAAAAAAATGAGTGCCGCACTTTGGCGAAAATGTAAATCGATGCGCGAACGTGGGCGCGCGTCTGTGTCTGTTGTAGGTGCGGAAAACGAGCGCCCTGACGACCGTGCTGACGGGGCTGCGAAAATACACGAATTACAGCATCCAGGTGGTGGGATTCACGAGGGTCGGCGACGGGGCGCCAACCCGAGTCACTTACTGCCACACCGAGGAGGACGGTACGTTATCGAATCTATGTCTACGTATGTGTGTGTTATATATATATATATATATATATATATATATATATATATATATATAATAATATGACCCATTTACCGAGCACGATAAAGAAGGAGAGCCGCGCTGCGAGGGGCGCGGCGGTGGCGGCGGCGACGGCTAATCGATTTGCTCTTTGTCGAACAGTGCCAGGTAGCCCGGCAGATATTAAAGTCGTCGTGAGCTCGCCCCAGGCGCTATTTATCTCGTGGCTGCCTCCCGTCGAGCCCAACGGCCTGATAACCAAGTACAACCTATACACGAGGTCCGTATACTCATCTATCCATTCAATACACATCCATTCGTGCTTGCGCACGTAGATTTATAGATCCACGCCGCCATTTGGGACGCCTTCTTTATTTGCCCGACCACTCCGCCTCTCGGTGCCGTGAATCACGTTGTTCGGGAAAATTATTTATAGAAGTTTTCGCGCCCGCTTAGAAAATATAACGTATGATGTTTCGTTTATATACACAAAAGCATTGATTAAATACGTTTGTAAAATACTTATAACTCTTAAAATCTAGAGGAACTGGACGAGGGAAATAATGGGCTTTCGCGCCCCTGGGAAATCTAAGAAAAATCTGTTCAATCTTAATGAAATAATGTAGTAAATGTATCTACCCGCATTAAGGAAGCGCAGTTGGCCAAGGTATTGTATCAGTGGTCTTAACGGTACATATACCTCCAATCTTATCCATTGTTTACTCCCAATGGCTCTTTCCTTAATTTCCCAGGAGGGCATTACTCTGGGCTATTTATTTTTCCAGCCCGCGGAGAATCGTAAGTTAACAAAGTAAGGAATAACACTCGTTTCGATTAATTATAATGCCCGGGATAAGAACGAGTTCCCGGCAGATTTGATAGATGTACCACAGTGTAGAAATAATATTAGAGCGTAGGGTTGGATAACGCTGACACGTTTTTTTTTCGCGACCCAGAGTCGTGGACGGGCGCGAGGAGCTCAACCACGGCAAGCGCACCCTGCCGTCGAGCGACACCTACTTCGAGGCGACGGGCCTCCAGCAGCACGTCGAGTATCAGTTCTGGGTGACGGCCAGCACCCGGGTGGGCGAGGGCCAGAACTCGAAGGTCGCCGCCCAGGTACCCACGAATCGGGTGCCGGCCCGGGTCACCTCGTTCGGCGGCCAGGTCGTCAGGCCTTGGAGGGGCTCCGTGACGCTGTTCTGCAACGCGGCGGGCGAGCCGACCAGCCGCGAATGGTACAAGTCCAGCCTCGAGCAGGTGCGCACGGACTCGAGCCGCAACATACAGATACTGCAGACGGGCGAGGTCGTCTTCTCGAGCCTTCAGCCCCAGGACGCGGGCAATTACACCTGCCAGGTCGAGAATTCACAGGGGAGCGACAGGCTGCACTACTCGCTCGTCGTCCAAGGTAAGAATGTCTAATTTTCGGTGTATCGATTAATACCCAAGAGTCACCCTTATACAATGGATATTTATGCAACTCGGATTTTTTAATACAAACGATCCCAACTCCAATCATTGACTAAAAAGTTTCTACGGAATTCCAATATAGAGATGAAAACGATTCTAGCTGCCTGAAACATTTCAATTACATTACGCTAGTTAAAATTTTCGAGTTTGCAACAAGCTGACTAGGCCATCTTTCCTCAAATTCGGGATTGTCATTGTACCACTGAAGTATTTTAACCGACTTGGTATATATTCTCGAGCGCCAAACTAAATTATATGTGTTACTTCTATACTATAAATAAATAAATCAATTTTACTGTTGATTGTATACGCAAAATTTAATATAAGGCAATCTTTTATCTATTTAATATATCATAATGTGATTTTACAATATAAGTAGTTAAATCTATCTAATCCATTCACTACTAACTTCATCACTCTTAGTTAAATGACATTTTATTTAACATTTAGAGTTTCTATATAGAAACTGTTCCAGTTGTAGATCATTATTTTACATTATAATTATACAGACTCAAAATGGACAATTTATCCAGTATAAATATTTTACATGAAATCGCATAATATGATAAGGAAGTTAGAACGTCAACTGTAATTTTCAAACTTGAAACGTGAATTGTTTGAGTTATGAAGCTCTACTAGTGGAGCTGATATTCGCCTATGAGCTGCTATTCCAAGCACTACTGGTGAAGCTGTAATAATGATTCGATCTCATAGGATTTATAGTCGCAATTTATTAGCGATTTAGATTTGGATTTCTCGTCTACCAGTAGTAAAATACTCGTGTAGTCAGACGTAGAGTTCCTGAAGACAGGCGAAGACATGCGAAAGTAACACAGCGGAAAAAGCGATGCATTAGCTCAAACAATAAATTACTAATACAGTTAGCTTTAGATAATAAATTCATGCTCCTTGTATTTATTTCTATATTACTTTCGCATATCATTATACATACGCGTCTCAATTTACCTGTACATTACTATGTGCGTAATTTTGTATGGGTATTACAGTGTCATCTATAAGACTACACATTATTAATACTTATTGCATTTTTGCATTTAAAGGGTTTCAAAATAACAATAAACGCTTTCATTTTATTTATTAATAGATTTTTATTTTGAAATAAATTGCATACACAGCAACGCTATTATCTAAACAGTACTATTTAAATTGTGTATATCAGCTGCATATAAATTCTTATCTAAATGATTACTATAAAATTAAGAAGTAATTTTTTTATGGCGCAAACATAATTAATAGTCGTATAACGTAATGAAGAGGCTCTGATTTTCAACAGTTCTAATATGCGCTTAAACATAATTCATTAGAATTGTGCTACTGCAAACATAAGTCAAGTCAAGTATATTTATTTGTTAATTTCATTATGTAAATATTTAGACTTTTATATAGATTCTCTCGATCTGAAATCCACTGAGTCTATCTGAGAAAATGAGAATATTCGTATTATTAATTCATCCGTATATATGAAGTGTTATTCTTTTAATTATATCAGCAATCATTCTCGTTATAAGGATAACAGTATTTTTTTATTGATACTTTCAATAAGATATATATGAAGTTGTTGATACAAGTATTTTCGAAATGAAAATAATTAATTAGTCTGTTGTGATCTATAAATACATATTACAATTTTATTGTGTAAAAGTAATTTGTAAAAGTTTTGTACCAATTATCAATATTCTCGAAACTAACAGCGATTTGGAATTCAATAAATTGTTTTTTCATTTTTAATTATTTGAAATTAAAATGTTTTATTTTTTGTATTTTGAAATCCTTATAAGTTAGCAAATAGACCATTCATATTTCATTATAGATCTTATACTACCCGTGTGAAACGTAATTAAGATCTTTCAATCAGTAACTCGTAAGAGCTGTCTATATAATAAAATCTTATTAGATACTAAAAAATAATACAAGAATAATCGGAAAATTTATTTGGGCTTTACATGAAAAATATGATTTTCAAAATTTGTGGTATGGTTTTATCAAGAACTTTTTCAAATTTTACATCGATTTATAAGTAATCAGTAATTATTTCTTACGTTATAGCCATAAGACTTATTTTTATTAATATGATAGATAAATGCAAATTTAGAGTATCGTAGCCAAATACAAATTGGATTATCTTAAATATTTCAATTGTATGCGAAGTTTCTAACATGCTGTTTTTTCCCTCTCTTGAATGCTTTGTTCGTATAGAGCAAACACGATTAGAGTTATTGATTATTCGAGATTCTTGAGAAGTACCTTATACTCTATTGTTTAATGAAATTGTCTAATTATAAAATGTATTTCTATGTGAAAGAGCAAGCAACAGAGTTAATAACTAATTCCCGCTGAGGGATCAATTATATTACTACTTAAATCGGTTCCTTTAAACTACAGTGAAGATTTAAAACTATATTGTTATCACAAATATTTATCGCGCGCGTGTATATTGATAATGAACACTGTCGTTCATATAAGTGAACATCGTTCATATAAGTACAACTATTCAAAATCAGTAGTACAATGCTCGTGCGGTTAGACGCGAAACTAAGCTTTCGTACGGACGAGTTACTAAACATGTCCGCAGCGTGACGGCTTAATCAAGATTGTCTGAAAATTCAGTTACTGGGAGAAACTTTTCGTCGCATTTGTTACTTATATACAATTACTGTGCAATAATTTTACAACGATTTAACTGTCACGCACGAAACGTCGGAACGTAATTCCTAAATAATAATTCATAAAATTGTGTGGGGAAATTTCTCATATTCTCCCACGAGAGTAAAGATCTTGGCGTATTTGTAAAAAGTTCCATATATATATAAACAGAGATTTATGCCTCGGCTTGATAAAAGTAAAATAAACAAAGGAGGAAGTCCGGGGGAAAAATTGCCTCGGAAAAACAGACGGGCAGTGCTATAGAGCTATGGCGACTATAGCGCAGGATGGTATATAAAATTCCGCGCTTGTATATTTTCTCCTCTTTCCTTTTTCGTTCTTCTCTCTCTCTCTCTCTCTCTCTCTCCCTCGTTTTTTTTATTCTTCCTCTTTTCATCATTCTTTTTGCTCCGTTGAATTGCAGTTCCGCCCAGTGCACCTGTGCTCTACGTGTCGAGCTCGACCTCCGGCAGCATCTTGCTGCACTGGAAGCCCGGTTATAACGGGGGCGCGCCGCTCACCAAGTACACCCTGCATTATCGCACCACTCACGGAACGCTGGAGGAGATGCAACTTTCCCGGCGAGCCACGAGTCACGAGCTCAAAGTACGTTTTCTCTCCTCCTCCTCCTCCTCCTCCTCTTCCTCCTCCTTCTGGCCCGCCTCAACCACCCACCTACCGAACCCCCACTTCCCCGTTCCGCGCGGCCCTTTCCACTCCATCATTTTCCCCTTCACTTTATAAATTTTCTAATTTTCATCATTTGCTCGCTGGATTCCTCGACTGAATTATTCAAATGGATTTTCTCTTACGGCTTAATTAAACGCGTAATTCCTTTGCCCCGCTCAATTGGTCATTCGTATATTTTAATTAAGCGCAGTACTTGCGCAAAAAATCTTTAAAACCAAATCCTCCCTCCATTTACTCAAAATTTCGTTTTGTTGCGTTTCATTTTTCAAACCAATGATTTAGAAATTAAATTTATTTAAAAAATATCAATAAAAAACTTCCAGAGCATTCCAAATGACTATTAATTAAAAATGAATCTTCGTTACAATTAATGTATGTAGGTTAATGGGCTCGAACAACCCAGAAAAATATAAAAAGTAACGAGTACATTTTTATATACAGTTTTCTGCAATACACCGGTACTCCGTGCTATAAAAAAAAAAATCGCGTTAGATTTTTCTTTAAAGCCGGCTGAAAGTATTGGACGCCCACTTTCATTTTTTATTAATTAATTCGAGCAGCGGAACGTATAGTAAATCAATATTTCCTTTGACGTTGTCGTTTCCATGCTCCGTTCACTTAAATCGCGTACTATATCGAGCCTCGAGAGTAAAATTTAGAACTAACTGCCCTCTTGCGCCTCCCCCTCCCTTCCTCTCCGCCGTCGTATACACATATACGAAGCGAAAAGCTTCGCTATCCCAAAAAAAAAAAAAAACCCGGGAAAATAGCATCGGCCCCGCTTAACTCTCGCTCCCCTCCCGAGCAGGGCCTCCTCTGCGGCAACACCTATCAGCTGTACCTGAGCGCGCACAACAAGATCGGCAGCAGTCCGGCCTCGCCCGTGCTCTCGGTGAGGACGCAGGGCCAGCCACCCGGGATCCCGCCGGCCGCGGCCTTCCTCGCCCCGAACTCGAGCTCGCTCGTGCTGAGGCTGAGCGCCTGGCCCGACAACGGCTGCCCCATCGTCTACTTCGTCGTCCAGTATCGGCCGATCAACGAGTTCCACTGGACCCTGGTCTCGAACAACGTCAAGAGCCAGCGGCGCTTCGTCGTCACGAATCTCGCGCCGAGCTCGATTTATCAGCTGAAGGTCGAGGCGTACAACGTAGCCGGCAACAATCAGGCCGAGTTCACCTTCGTCACTCTCACGAAGGAGGGCGGTACGTTTGCCGTGTCTTTTTTATAAGTAGTATTTAAAAAAAACAACAACAACAACAACAACAACAACAACAACAAATCATCGATACAATCAGCTGATGCAAAAAAAATTACCGTCCGTCAGCGGAGTCGGGTTTAAGCCTCTCCCGTCTCGGGCTGTGATTAAGCTTCCTCGCGTTCTCACCGTTGTTTGCAGCAAATGCGATAATTAAGGCATGTTCATCTCGCGTTAAAGACAAAAGAAAGCAAGAATAATTATTATCCACTTGAAATTTTTTTATATATATTGAATACTGCTTGCTTATCGACAATAAGCAGAAGTTGTTTTATATGATAATTAATAGTTCAATTCTTCTGATTTTTTTTCGTTGTTTAAAAATTATGACAGTCCATAAAAAAAAATCTACGATAGAAAAATATCTAAAATTATACGTTTAGTCATACAGCTATGTGAAAAACCAGCAAAAAAATTCCCTGCATAAAATTTTTAGAGACCGTAATTTCAATTACTTGGAGAGCTTTGGAAAATAAAGTACTGTTAAACGCTTGTACTAAATGCCTGCTTAATAAATTTCGATATATTTTATAGACTTGTTTTCTTTGAATTCCCAAATTTTGCTCTATTTATCGATTTCTAGAGAGATATAGTACTTAAACTTATTTCTCGAATATTTTTCAAATCTCCATTCGCCCCTCTTCGTGTCATCCCGCCATATATTATAGATTATAGGTTATAGGGCGTAGACTATACCTCAATTCGCCTCTGTCTAAAAGTACACTGTTTTCTGTTTAATATAAAAGAAAACAAATTATTTTTAGGAATAATTCCTGTATTAATCATATATTCGAAGTAGTTCCTTAAACATGTTCAATATTTGTTATGGAATCATTATTATATATGTATTTAGTACATATATTCACTATCTTGTATGATAGTGTACATTACATAAATTACTATTTTTAGTTTAAATAACTTGATACATTATTCACTCTATTGTATCTGAAATAATTTTCCAATACAAATGACGACCTTTTGTCAACCATAAATAAAATATTATATCTAGTCAAGTTTTTCTTAATTTATATAACAAAGCTTATTATTTTATCATTTTATTTTCAATGCTCTTTCGCAGCATAATATTTGCCGGGTACTTTTCATAATTCGCTATAAATGCTCGATTAAAAATGAAAAATAGAGAAAATAACTCGGGAAAAGTTTTAAAATTGCACGAGACTGTTTATAAAGTACCTGCTAGGTATATAGTGCCGATAAGTTTTCGCAAGCGCGAGGAGAACCACGGTAGATCCCAAAGTACGGCGTCGTATAGAAGGAAAAAAAAAAGAAAACTCCGGCCTCTATTTTCTTCCCGGAGCGCTCGCGCGTAAACTAAATTATGCAGGGGCGTTTTTCGCTGTATATATGTATATGTGCACGAACGCACACAGACACGCGCGCGCGCGCACACACACACACACACACACACACACACACACACACACGCGCGCACGCACATAAATAGTAAGACGTAGCGCAATTTGCCCAGAAGCTCCCCCGGCCGAGCTGTCGGAGGGAGGTCGTGGCGGCGCTGTGGCCTTCTACGCCGACCTGAAGATCATGCTGCCGCTGATGGTGGCCCTGGCCTCGCTCTTCCTCGCCCTGGCACTGGCGGCGCGCTGGCGAAACAGTGAGTATATACACCCGTGGAATTCGGGCCCCGAGTCCTCGACGCCCCGCCCCCCCCCCAATTTCTAGCCCCCATTCCCCGTCCTCTTTGGCTCACTTGGGGCTGACTGCCAGGCTGCCGATGTTTCAGGTTACGCGGCAGTGCGGGTTCAGCGGCCGATGAAGGAGTCCCAGGAGAACCAGCAGAATGCCGAGACCCAGAGGGAGAGGTACTATGCGACGATACACAAGGTTGCCCTGCAGGCCAATTCTGGGGCACCGGACAAGATTCCAGGTGACAGTCCTTCTTACGATAAGATGTTGCGCTGTCGCTCTTAACGTCATTGTGTCCTATATAAGGTTTTAGTAGACGTAAGCGAGAGTTCGGGGCTTTTTGATTCGGCCTTAGAACTTGATCTAGCATTGACAAATTCCAACAAGCACGTGTTTTCCCATAAGAATACGTTAAAAATCCTTCCCTAATAATAAAGTATGTGCATATTTAATATTAAATGAAAATTCAAAATTGCTTTTTTTTATATAAAAATACAATTAGTGTAACAAGTTTACGATCCAGAAAATATTTTTGAACACATTATATATGTAATTAAAGAATATCCTGTTAAATAGTTAATTTTTCCAACAAAGACTACAAAAATTTGAACGCTTAGTTTGTTCCCACTTATTTTCGAATATTATTTGAAAGTAGCCATCCTCGTTGGAAATGAAACACCCAGATTAATATTTTAGTCTAGTATTTTTACTAGGGCTTGGAACCTTTCCTTGTTCGTACACTTCGCAAGTTCAAACAAAAGTCGTAGTTTCTAGTCGATGAACGAGTTTTTGCCCTTATAAGATACATTCTAATTTCGCAAAAATAATTTTCACATTTAAAAATAATTCCATTATACCGACCTAATGATTTTGCACGAAAATGAACCGTTATTTTTGATAATTATGTTTTAACTACTTACCGAATAAATCGTAGCGAGACATTCGTTCGAACGAGAGGGCTGTAATTCCTTACAAAAGACACCTCGTGCTTGTTGGAATTGAATTAGAAAACAAAAGCTACGAGGACGGCAACAACAACGAAAAAAAAAAAAAAAAAAACGTAGAGACAGCGGAGAAGGAAGGGTGTTGGCGTGCGTCGGTCGTTGGCCGATTTAAAAGGTAGGCAATGCCTCTGATGGCTTACAGAGACGGCGGAGGATATCTCTCCGTACGCTACGTTCCAGCTGTCGGAGGGCGCCGGGGGCGGCCTGGAAGGCTTGGCTGGCCTGGGCGGCCTGGAAAGCCTGGCGGCGCTGGGCGGTCTGGCCGGTGCGGGGGAGGTCACCGCGGGGGGCCTCCACCCGAACAACACTCTCCTGCACAGCTTCATGTACCACGAGCACGCGATGACCGAGGGCTGCGCGAGTCCTCCCCCTGCGGTGACGGTAAGGACTACTGCTATACGAACACTCAGTTAAACGGTGTACAGAAACATAGGTAACGATATCCCAGGACGCTGAGAAAAATTTTATGCTTACTTGGGTCGGTCGGGTATAACTTTACTCGAACTTTCCCGGGTCGTAAGTTCGTGAGACTTCTTTTAGATGCATGATAGTTACGAATGCAAGAAGAGAAAGCAAACATGGGTACAAATAATAGAAGTCTCGCGTGGCGCTAGTTGGGCACGTGCTAGAAGTACATTATCCAATGACCCAAGTAAAAATTACTTGGCCGTTGAGTTACGGTAATAGAACATTTCTCTAAATGTGAATAATTTTAAAGGAACGCATTATTACTTCGAAAAAATATTTCGTATCAAAGTTTTATGATTCAAGGGATTTTACTAATTGCCTGGATTTTTAAACCAAAGACATTTTTAGAGGAAAACTTCCCTTATCTAATCAATGATTCCTGCATTCTTGTCCTCCGATTCGGAAAATTGTACGCTTAGCCAGTTTATCATGTGCACGGTTTATTTATCTCCTGTACAATAGCTCAAATGTGACCTTTATGCTCAAATAACAGATTGTCCAAACGCGTCTCCTGCGAACTCAATCAACTCGAATCTGAAAAATTTTTCGGCAAACCTTATACTTATACTTGGGTTTTTATATGCCAACGAATGAAGTAACAATTAACGAATAAGTAACATTGATGTTCAGATGAATTGAAGAAGATAATCAAACAAATCACACGTATGATATATTACCTAAAATTATAATATTTCTATCTTATAGGAGTGCCTATTTCAAAAATGAAAATTGACCTTAAAATGACCGTCAAAATGTCTTTGGAATCGAACTCAAAATCATTAAGTAATTGTAAAATTCATTTGAATCACTCATAATATATTCCATTGATATAATTAAGTGGATAAATTTAATACATTGATACCCTTCTCATTTTATTTGTCCTCACAAGTAAGAAAAATGACTTTTCACTTTATAATTATTTTAATAAGTAATTGCCTTTCTTTTGGTATCTCTAAGAACAGGTCACCTGTATGGAAAATCCTATGTCACATAAAAGCACGCATAAACGAATCATATAATATTTTTCTTTCAAGTAAGTTAACATTTTGTTTACGGTAAGACTGTTTATATCCGCCTCCACGTGGGAAAAAAACTGTCCCACAAGTAAAACCTTTGCGTGTGACTAACACGAGAGATAGAGAGAGAGAGAGAGAGAGAGAGAGAGAGAGAGGAAGAGAAGACCAAATTCATGAGAAGATACTGACTGTGCGATCTTTTTGTCCACACGTAAAATCAGTAAGAGCTATTACTACAGTATTAAGGTTAGAAACTTCTAACTCTCGTCGCTGTATCTGACGCATGCTTATTGAATGTGCCTGCTTTTATCGGACGTAGGATTTTCCATGTGCCGCCTTATTGATGAATCGAGCAGTTGGCTTAGGGTGAAACATACACAATAGATTTTTATAAATTTAAAACTTTTTTTATTTTCTAAATTCAACTTCCTTATAAATTTCTTTCCGAAAAAAATTTTTTTGTTACTATGTTTTATTTGACTCATTATTCATCGATTTAATATTAGTTTTAAATTTGCTGATCATTCAGCTATTAAAATTAAAATTAAAAATGCAAATTTATAAGAAAATAAAAAGTTAAAAAAGTTAAAACTACCTATAGCTACTGTTTCTTAACAAATTTACAACAAAAAAAACTGTAACAATCTTAGAGTTCTATTATCATGACCGTCAGACTGTTCCTGTTTAGTCTCGAAGTTGGACTTCATTTTATTGGGAAATGGATAGATAAGGGGTAGGTAGATCGTCCTTTGCTAATAATATTTTTCTTCCAGGATAGCTATAGCCATAGTCATGTTCCATGTCAGATTCTACAGGGGCGATTATAAATAGTCTGACCGTTATTATAAAACTGTAGGATCGATAAAAATATGTATTAGTTTATCAATCGGTTATTTTGACCTAAAGCTCTACAGAACAAAGATTTTCTCAAACAATAAGAAAGTCCTCTGGGGTATCGTTACTTACATTACACACCTACATCACGTTAACGTATAATATTTACATCTCTTTCCTCTCCCCACCCCCCTTCATACGCCCGTCCGTCCAGCAGACGCTGAAGAGCGTGACATCGCGTCGACGTCAGCAGCGGAAACAGCAGCGGAGCCAGGGCGACGTCGAGAGCGACGAGAGCGAGTCTGACGTGGATCAGCTGACGAGCTCGCGGACCGAGTCCTCGAATCAGCTGGACGCGGGGAAGCTCAAGCACAGTGAGTTACGCGATTTCGACTCTTTATTCTTCCGCCCCCCCCCATTTGTTGTTTTTTGCGATTTCGTTTGCGTGCGCGCCGGAATTTTTTTCTCCCCCCCCCTATGATATTCGATATACGTAACGATATAACGACACCCTCCATATATATTGTGTGTGTGTGTGTGTGTGTGTGTGTGTGTGTGTGTGTGTGCATGTGGTGTACTTCTGTTTGAGGATATGATATCGAGTTTCGTTTAATGGCTTCTCATGCTACGATCGTGCAAAAAAAAATTCCGACACGTGCTTTTTGCAACTCTATACTTTAACGCTTTCGGTGTACGTATAACCGTATGGGAAAAAGAATGCGGGCGCATATACAGAGCTCGTATATAGAAATAACAACAAGAAATTGTTTTTACGTTACTTTTAACACAGCTTTTCGTGTCGATATGATGGTTTATCTCGTTTTATAAATGTACAACCGATAGTAAAAGCATCGATTGTTATTTGTTATTTTGCGCAACAGTTAATAAAACTGCGTGTACATATATATATATATATATATATATATATATATATATATATATATATATATATATTCACACTCGCGATATAACTGTTGCAGTTCGAGCAGTCTCGGATTTCATGTACCACGGCACATCGAGCACATCCTCGGACATTTCGCCGATGTCCGAGCAAAAATCATTGCCGCGAAGAGGCCGCTCGAGGTAAGTGTCATATCCTAGAAAATACAATAGTCCAAACCCTATACAGCTCGACGGAAATTCCCGTCTCAAGTTACGCTTTGCGACGTCGCCTTTCGAAATACTTGATGACATTCGAGCTTTTTCAAATCTGAAATGGGAATTTACGTTCGATTTCATTTTGCACGTTCAATGAATAAATTCAGAGAAATTTTTTTTTTCGATTACGTTAATTATATGTGACGTATCGTGAAGGAAATTTTACGATGTAAAGTAGTATGACCGATGTATTTATGAATAATTCAATCTTAAGCTGTATACAATTGTATAAAATATTGGCGCTGCAACTTCAAAAATTAGTATTTTCGATAAAAATTAGGGCTTTATTTCAATAACAAAATGAAAAAATACATACATAATTTATGGACTCTGTTTTTTTTTAATTGAGCCAATTTTTGATTCCTTCAAATGAAGTGAAGCCTACTCCGTTAAGGACATTCTACATCAGTCGAAACAAATTCTAGTCAGAAGGCCGAAGATCTGTAAGAGTCTGGGGTATAAAGCAGATGGGGAAGAACGTTCCATCCGCTGTTTTCTAAATAATGTTTGACATAATAATGAAAATCTGTTCGAGCATTGTAAAGATGAAAAATTCATGTCTCATGTCTGGTCTCGTGTTCTGGCCATTTTTCTCGCAACTCTCGTTTTAAACACGTCAATTCTATTCGCTAGAATAGTCCATCGACTGTTGGACTCTTTTTGATCCGTTCATAGTAGACCAAGCATTTCTAATCCCACCAAATACAGAGAATTAATATATTAGAGAACATTCGGTTTTCCTGCGACGGTCCTGGATCATTGGGCTTGACCGCTGATTTTTTGCTATCTGAGCCATCGAAATAGATCCACTTTTCATCTTCAATAACCATTCGATGCAAAAATGTCGTCTTTTCGTGATGCTGCAGAAAAAGTTCCGAAGGTACAAGACGGTTATAACGTTTTTCGGCGACCATTCGTGCACCACCTAATTTTCTAACTTTTGGATGAATCACAGTGATTTTCGACGTTTGTAAACGGTTACGCGCGTTGCTCCCAACGCTGCAGTGAGTTTTTTTGCGTCTTATACGAATTTTCACCGAGAAATGACTCCAATTCCTTAACCTTTTTTGACTGGCCCCGACTGCTCTTTGTCTTCGATATCAAAATTACCACATTCGAAACGAACAAACCACTTTTGACACATTCTAATATCTGGAACATATTCAGGGTATGATTCTGAGCCTAAACGATAAGCTTGAAATAAATTTTTCTTCAAATTAAACCAATAGGGTTTAATCTTTCAGGATACGATACAACAAGAAAAAAAATTGTGTATAAAATAATCAAAAATTGACAGTTCAAATTTCATAGCTTTTTAGACGTTATTAAAATATGCAAACTATCATTATCAAAAAAGATGGCTCAGAGAGTAGATATGAAGTTAATAACCAATACGAATTTTTCAAGTTGCATACCCAATAATTAATTTTTCTAAATAAAAGTATATCTGCAATTTGTAATTTTATAGATAAAATTCATAATGAATGTTATAATTATAAAATCAAAAGTATAATTAATAACGGTTATGCTACTTGTATGTATAACTAATAACGTTGATAAATTACGATCGAAAATATACAAAAAATAATACGTAAAATTAATTTGTTTTGGTTATTTATTAACAAAACATAGAAAGTGAGCTCCTAGCTGGAATCTGTGCTTCTACGGCTCTGAGTTCCGAAATTAAGATAAAAGCTCTCAAATAGCTGGGATGTCCTTTATACACCGCGAATGACATGGCATACCACTGAGAGCTATTCGCCTAAATTCCAGGAGCCCCGAACTCCAAAGTCGGAGACCAGCTCTAGTAAACTATACAAGCTAACCAATATACTATCGTCAGGAGCTCTACTTTGTCCACAAAGTTTCTCCGTGTACAAGGCAAAATGAAAAACAAAAAAAGAAAAAATTTCTCTGAAAGTAGAATAATAATTTTTTAATATGATCGAACTATCCTCAATTTTTTTCATCATCAAACAATATCATATTGTCGAAACGAAATATAATTATGGAATTTCTTTTGTTCGGTACTTGTGCTTCAAGAACTCGTCTGTAAAAATCCAGAGTGCTCGCGGCAACAGCCATATGATCAATTTCTACGACCCAGCATCGTGTATAGAGCGCTGTATATATACTATATATATATATGAGATATATATAGTCGGATAATGTGCCCGATGCGTGCCTCTGGCGCGCGTGCACGAGAACGAGCACGATTCAAAAAAGAAAAGCAAAAAATTTGGGGATAGTCCGGGGCGCGGCGGTGGTGGCGGCGCGGCCTCCCCCCGATGTGTAATATATCGTAGTGCGGGTGAGTGGTGGTCGCTCCCCCCTCTCACTCTCTCTCTCTCTCTCTCTCTCTCTCTCTCTCTCTCTCACTCTCACTCTCACTGTCTCACTGTGCCTCTATCTGTCCCCGATCCCGTGCTACCGCTCCGCGGAGAAGATGGCACGTGCCGAGCAGGAGCTCCCTCCGCACGATCCTGCCCCCGATCTCCGTGGCGGAGACGGCCTTCGGCGGGCCTGGCCATCAGCGCGGCATCGGCGCGGGCGGCGGCGGCGGCGGCGGCGGCGGCAGGCTCCAGGAGCTCGGCGCGGAGGCGTCCGAGCCGAGCTGCGACGTCGACAGCCTGAAGAAGCTGAAGCTCGGGCTGCGCAGCTCGCTCTGGTCGCGGCCTGCCGGCCAGCAGAGCAACAACCCATCCTCCGACTACTCGATCGCCGTCTAGCTCCGTCGCCCCCGCCGCCGCGGTCTCCCCCCGCCCCCTCCGCCCCCACCGCCCTAGTCCCGGCGGCAGAAGCCGGCGCAGCGGTAGCCCGCGCCATAGGCGACAACGGCGGCGGCAGCAGCAGCAGCAACGATCGCGACGGCGGCGACGCGCGGGCCTAATCGGGACTCGCGAGCGAGATGCTCGCGCCTCGGTTCTGTCGAGTAGTGGTGCCCGATTCTTGGGGAGAGAAAGAAGAGAAGAGGAAGAAGAAGAAGAAGAAGAAGAAGAAGAAAAAACGAATTATACGGGAAAACAATCCAAGAGGCAATGATACCTTTTTTATGCGTAATTATCATGAAATACATATACAAAAGAAAGAAAACAAAACTTTTTTACACGAAGATAATAATAATTTTGACCATCGCTTGCGCACGAGTTCATTGCTAATTTTCATGGAATATTCATTGCACAGTTGGTGAAACATGATTGTCAAAGTGTTTATTTATTTACTAAAAACTCCTCGTGCTATTTTCATTATTAGAAATGAAAGAGGGCCAAAAATCCCGAAAATAAGTCTTCTTCGTGTTTTTTTGGAGCAACGACTCCTAGAGCGTCAAGAGTTTTCTGCATTTGTAAAAGAAAAATGCCAACCAACCAAATCGGAATAGGAATTTGGAATTTTTGGACTTAGGATCGGTGGGGTTGGTTGTTGTGATTTTGTAGACTCAGAGTATATATAGATTTTGCGACTTGCAGTTGGCTTTGAGTAGCATCGTACTCGTGACGTGCAGAAAGCTTCTGACGTGCTAAAGAAAAAAAAACTCGATTAATTCGAATTTGGCCACCCAGAAAGCACACGAACAATTTTCAGACATTGCAGGTTGCTTTTTTAATTCATGTTTCTGTGTTACTATAGTTATTACGTTCAAAAAAATTGGTTAAAAGGAAAATGTGCGAAATTTTAAGATAGGTGGAAAAAATAGTTGTTTAATTGAAATATTCATGCAATAACTATCGTCATAAAGCAATATGCATATTACAGCTTTTTGTTCACTTTTAGTGTTTTTCATAATTATTTAATAATTATTCCATATTGAACAGTCACTCGTTTACTCAGAAATTTAGTGTTTTAGCAATTTTGAAATCAACAATCTTCAATCCTCGAACGAAATGTAATATCGATACTCTCGAGAATTGACTTTTAAAACAATCGATCATTTTAAAATATCGAGCACGTTTTTATATAAAAGAATCGGGTATATTATAAATATATACATATATATAGTATCGGGCATCGCTATAATCTCTGTACATAATATTCTTCTTCTCCGTCAAGCGAACCGCGACAAACCTCCCCCCTCCCCCTCCTAACCATCGCGGAGCGCACCCGCGCAATCCGCGACCGCAAGTGGAGCGATGACCTTAAAAATAAACAATAAAAAAAAACAAAACACAAAAAAACAACAAAAATAACGTTAAAAATAAAAAAAATAGCCCCCCCCCTCGCCGTTACAAAAATAAACCGCGCGCACCCGCAAAAGCGCGCCACAAAAATGCGCGCGGACTAATTGCGATCTAAATGCAGAGGCGTGGAGAGCTTCGTGATCCGTAAATCCGGTTTCGGAGTTCGATATATATGTGTATATATATATATATATATATATATATATATATATATATATATATATGTATGTATGTATTATCTGATCGATGCGCGCGTTGACCTCACATATATCGGGAGGCGCTCACTCGTCCGCCCGATATAATTCGCTCGCGTCGAAGGAACAGTCAACTGCACATAATATATATATATATATATATATATATATATATATATATATATATATATATAATTGAAACCGTGCCCGCAACATAATGTGCAAGTTACGTGATGCTTGCACCACTGCGTCGGAGGGTGTTGAGCGAGGCTTAGTGTAAATAAGAGGGAGGAGAAACAGTGTATTCGCGGTTATAACGAAAGACGGAGAGGTCATAACGCAAACTATATACAATAAAATAATAATACTCGTTCGGCCGGGGCAGGCACGCGTAGTTAATGCAGCCGCGCGGCCCGGTGAAGGGGTAGGGGAGAGAGTCGCGTGGTCGCGTGCGACGTCGTTTACATGGCGTAAAAAATCTTTGTACATTGTATGTCCTTTTATATATGCTTTATATATAATAAACGCAGATCCACACGTCATATACAGATATATATAGGTATAAGATGAAAAATCTCGTGACCTACGCCCACCTCTCCCCCCCTCACCCATCCCTCATGATCGGCCGAATTTCGAGCAACTTTAAATAAGGATCTTACCTTACGAGCGAGCTATACATATATATATATATATATATATATATATATATATATATATATATATATATATATATATATATAGAAACGATATGGGCATTTCGGCATGCGTATATATATACACGTCGCCGTTTAGACTGCTGGCAACATATATAGACATATATGTTCTATATAGATACGCGAGAAGATCTCTTCAGAGCCTTCCTCTACGCATCTGACCGATCGATTAATGTTCAATACGAATGTGTAGTATATATAAGGAAATAGAGATGGCGATGCGATTACAATAAAGAAGACACTTTCTGCTCGCCTGTCGTCGCGTTGGGTCTCCCTGTTCATTCTGAATGCTGACAGTCCCTATGAGTAATCGACGAAATAATAATAACAACAACAACAACACAACAAAAAAGCATTTTGGAATGAAAAATAAAATATTAAAGTCTAATAAACGAATTAAAAATGTTCGCCAGTACCAAGTCGTTGTTAATGAGAGAAACAAATTACGCGTGCTAGAATTATACATATATATACATAAAAGAGATTAAAATCAAACGTTTATTATAATTTATTTCTATTGTCATATACATATAAATATATAAATAATATGGCTGTTGATACTATTACGATTATTATTATTATTATTGTAACTATTATCAATATTATCATGAATATGATATATATATATATATATATATATATATATATATATATATATATATTATACGATTACCATTATTCTATATATTATTAATATTTTATAATAAAAGTCTGTACAAAAAGTGATCCCCGTGTTGGGGATGGCGCGACGACCGTATGTGTGTATGTAAAATGTGTATAGCTTTAGCGTTCTATATGGTCACTCCATTTATATATATATATATATATATATATATATATATATATATATATATATATATATATATATATATATATATATACCCCGTGCGCGCAATAGCGCCAAATAAAAGTCGATCACCCCGCGGTGCGCGGCGTTCGGGATATATACAGAATAAGAAAGGGGTTGTCGGGAGGGAGGGGAGGGAGGAAAAGGAAAGGAAATCCAAGCATTATCAGTGCAGGAGTCATCTGTAATTTAAAGCGACGGTCGCGGTGAACGGAGGGCCGAGAAGGCCATCTGCCAAAAATGAACGAGTATTATAGTAGCAGGCCTATATAACCCTCGTAACCCTCCGTTCAGCCAGCGTCTCTCTCTCTCTCTCTCTCCTCTCTCTCTCTCTCTCTCTCTGTACTCTCAATCGATTATATTTATAGATTATTTTATCGAGAACGGGAACTCGATCGCGACGGGGGCAAGTCGGGCCCTCACGAGCGCTCTTTTATTTTTTACGTTGCGAAACAAGCAAAGTCCCGCACGATCTACGAAAATAATGATAGACAAATATACATATATATATATATAAATATAAATATACGATTGAAAAAAAAAAGAGAAAAAAGTCGCGTTATAGACAGTGTTGTTTCTATATAAGACTATTCAAGTGCCAAAGATTTGACCCAAAAGGACTAATCACTCTTAAAATCTCGTTTATCCATTAGAACCAAAATAAATATTAAAAAAACAAACAAAACAAAACAAAAAACTATCGATTGCTCGAATTCCCGGTAAATACGTCTAATATATGCCATATATTACGTATACTTTCTATTAATTTTATTGTGTACAATGTATTAAGTATAGCGTTGCACCATTACGCACTGCGCATCGGTGTTATGTTTTTCTGTTCTTTCTTTTTTTTTTTTTGAAATTGGGATTCTCGCCCTATTTTGTATATTTAAATCTCACGAAAAAAAATAGTATATTACATTCTACCATTATCGCATATTAAGCAGCATTATGGACTTGCCGTTCATATACACATGTATAAACGATCCATCGTCGAGCAGAGGAGTCCCGATTGAAAAAAAAAAAAAAAAAAGAATAGATAAGACAAAAAACACGATGCGAGAGATGAATTAAGTGCAGGCGCGTGAATATACGAAGCCTAACTGCCAAAAAGCTCAACTATTATTATACCTATACTTATTAGACCGATCTTCCCTCTTTACATATCTTCCATTTTCAGAGAGAAAACAAATGTACAACTTTATTACTCCCCCCGAACAAAAGACTGGTTATTACGGAAAAAAAACCTTAAAAGATAAAAAAATTAGTTTACTCCGAGGATATGATGATGACGATGACATATACCGTATTAAAAAAAAAAAAAAAAAAAAGAACAATCTAGCGTCTGCCAAATTTTTATCGCGCGATTCAAAACGTGCGCGCACAACGGAGGCCACAAATCTTTGATATCAGCAAAAGGAATTCAATGTTTTATTATGGATAAGGTTTTAAAAGTTTATATATGGGTAAGGATTAAAAATTCCTATACGCTATACATTAAAAATTAAAAAAAAAAAACAAAACAAAAGAAATCAAGTATTCCGTTCTATATCTCGTAGTGCGGTACTAAATATACAGTTTTTCGAGTGATTAACCTCTTGGATGTGACTTGTCGAAGGCTGAAAATACGTACGACCGATGAAGCGCCGTGTGGAGAATCTTATCCGATTTAATAATGTTATAGCGCGAGAAATGTAATGCAGAGGGGGAGTGGGTAAACAGATTGATATGTATCTATGTAATGGCTTATTTCAGGCGAGACAAGGCCCACCCCCCCCCCTCGCTTTAAACGATTGTAGACGACCACTAGCGAATGACTGTAATACCTAATGTTCGACTTCGAAATTAGGGAGGAACGCGCAAATAGAGGAACAAAAATAAATAAAGTAAGACAAAGCAAAACGCAAGTACTCTTCAAATGGATGTATTATGACGATACCGCGTTTCCAAGTATTGTATATCGATCCCATTGATCGATTAAATAAATTAACATCTTTAAGGCAAATCAGTATAGCTATCATGCGTATTTATTGATTACCTTATGTTCTTGCACCAGTTCCATTATCCTCCTCTTCCTTCCACTTGACAAACAATGCAAAATTAAAATAAATAAAGTATATACTATTTGGAATAGTATTACGTGTACACCATAGATTTATTCACAATTTATTTCATAAACATGTACAAACAGTGTATAAGAAGAATGGTAAGTTTGTATTTACATCTGAATCCGAAATTGTCTCCTTCAAGAATGAAAATAATGTAGCAAGAATGAAATACAAAAAAACAAATGCGTAAGTATGTAACTTGAATATAGTAAGCGAAACACGCGTGAAAGAATAAAGGATTGACCAATGTTAGTAGCCAGTTAATTCGGCAAACGTCGAATCCAAGTCGTCACAAATGTATTTGAATTTCTCCTTCTCTTTTCGGAGTCTCTCTGAAATATACGCAAGATTCTCATTGGCGCCTGCTCTCGTTTCTCTCATTGTTACATACAATAAGTAGAATTGCAGCAAAATATTTGTGTCTTACCCTCCCTCAAATCGAGCTCCGTCATGTACGATTTCACCGATTTTTCCGCAAAAACGGCACGTTTCTCAGTCTCGTTCAGCCTCATTTTCAACGACTTCAGCTGGCTCTTGAATTCGTCTACGCGCTGATTCGCCTGGAGCAGAATTCAAAGTAATTATCATTATTTCGTTTTTAGGTGAAATATACGCGAATTCCTATACATAGATATATATATACCTTTTCTTCGGAGACCTCCAGCGATTTCAGAATATTGCCGACGATAAAGAGCTTATCCTCCTTTTCCGCTATTTTACTGAAACACCGGGAGAAAAGCGTTATCAATACCCGGATTTCATTTGGCTGGCTTTTGGAACAAACACGTTGCGATCACACTCGGTTTCGTTCAAACGCAAAATTTAGATTTGTACATATACACATATATACAAGCATACATACATACGCGCGCGCGCGCGCGCGCGCGAATAGATATATATTTACGTACGCTTCGGTCGTCTTGACGCGCTCCTCGACTGCCTCGAGCTCGTCCTCGACCAGGGCCAACTGCCTGGATATCTTTTCCGACTTGGCGTCCGCGTCCTCGGCCTCGATTCGCGCCTCCTTCAGCTGGCCCGTAAGCACGTCCATCCGCTCCTCGTCCAATTTGCTCCGATTCTCCAGTACCCTGCAGATCCTAGATACGCGCGCGCGGCACGCGGGTTAAAACGTGCGACTCACTGGTGTCGTTACGTCGCCGCTCGATAAACGCGGGAAAAAAAAATCGTGCGACGGGTACGCGCGATAAATGAAAAGGGAGATGCGGAGGTGGAGAGGGAGTAGAATATCACGGGAGGTATGAAAACCTTTTTGCGTCCTCGACGGTGTGGAGTGCCTGTGCGAGCTTCCTTTGGGCGATCGCTCGGCGCTCCTCTGACTTTTCCAGATTACCCATGCACTGCTGCATCTTCCTGTTCAACATCGCCAGCTCGGATTGTACCTAATTAAAAAGAAAAAAAAAACGGAAAAAAATGGAGAATAAAGAAGAGAAACAAGAGGTTCAAGCCGACTTATCGTGGTATCGAGGGAGAGGAGGAGGAGCTCCATTTATTTTTAGATTATCTTTTAATGCGCTATATACTATATATATATATATATATATATATATATATATATATATATATATATATATATATAAAGCGTAGTTAATACTGACCATCAGATAAACCTTTTCCTTGTTTTCGAGGCTCACGTTGGATTTGCCTAGCTGCGACCTGCTCACCTCGAGATCGGTCTTCATTTGCTGGAGCTTCTTTCCCAGCTCCTCGACTTGATCCTTAAGCCGATCCTCCCGTCTGCCCGCCTCCTTTGCCTGAAGCTCGCATGCGTCGGCTCGGTCGATAGCCAAATCTTTCTCGGTTTTCAGAGTCTGCAACTTTTTCTTGATCGCGTTCATCGCAGTGTCCAGTGGGCAAGTTTTTTGGCTTATCGTATTATAAATATATATGTATAGCTTACTTAATCGAAATGCACTGGTACACGAAACTGTACTGTACGCGCGGTGGAGACGCTAGAATTACAGGCGTTAATATGATATAAAATGATGAATCTTAAAAATGTTCGTTCAACATTCGGATATATTGATTGTGATGACCGGCCTGGCTGTCTCGAGGGCTCGAATTGTTTTAGACGGACGAATTATTGACCCCCCAAGAAATTGCGATACTTTCAGGCAGTCGGGGTAGTTTGAAGTATTATGTAGTATTTCAAGTAGTAACAGACGAATCGCAAGTTGGTGGGTTACTGCACCCAACGGCCGAGCAGATCATTGCTTTATAGACTGAAAATAATGCAAATAAACGAGGGTAGCTCCTTTTTTTAGTAGATAAAGCCCAACGAATTCTTTGGCTCGCGCGAGTGTGCGAGCAATTCAATGCTCGCCATGCTTCTTTTTCATCACCTTCTATGTCTCTCTTTCGCGAAACTCTCTCTCTTTCTCCCTCCCTCTCTCTCTCCCTCTCTTCCCCTATCTTACTCTCTCTCTCTCGCTCTCTCTCTCTCTCTCTCTCTCTCTCTCTATCTATCTCTCTATCTATCTATCTATCTATCTATCTATCTATCTATCTATCTATCTATCTATCTATCTATCTATCTATCTATCTATCTATCTATCTATCTATCTATCTATCTATCTATCTATCTATCTATCTATCTATCTATCTATCTATCTATCTATCTATCTATCTATCTATCTATCTATCTATCTATCTATCTCTATCTACCTTCATCTCGTACTTCTCCCGCCCTCTTGATTCTAATCATCCACCAATATTTATCAATTATTTTTCACTATTGTATTCCATTTACAAAAAAAAAACAAGAGATATAAAAGTTAGCAATTTTTTCAAGTAAAATATCAATTATATGTGTAAATCGATTGAAATCGAAATGTGTGTAAACATAAAATTATTATTGGAAAGGGAGAATAAATAAAGAAACTCGGTTTAATTATTACGAATAAATGAATTATATTATTCAGTTTAATTACATCGATTGTCACATTATTAATGCTTTATTTGTTACTGCAGGCTTATTGCATTTATACGTGTATCAAAATTAATAATTAAAAAAAAAAAGAAGAAGAAGCAAATCAGATAAAAGTATGAAAAAAAATCAACAATTAAACGAACAAATAAATACATTACCGATTATTTAATGAAAAGGAACAATCAAAGCAATTGAGCGGAGCTGAAAAATTATTGTTTCGCTTCTCAGACGCATTACACGAGAATATATCAGGCATGCCAAGCCAAGCGAGAAAGCTTGCAAGCTCCGTATTATACAGCAGTCAAGATAGCAAGCGACGCACGTGTTCTATGATATGAATAGAGGCAGTGTCCAATCGAGCGTTAAAGCAAAATTATTTGAAAGCAAAAGAATCGTGAAAAGGCATTAAAGATATGTATATAAATAATATATATATATATATATATATATATATATATATATATATGTATGTATGTTTGTATATGGTACACGAATAAGCACGGCTGCAGCCTGGCGTGTAACGTGTGGAATAAAAAGAGTTGTGTATGGAAATACGGCAACTTATCATCTAGAAGCCCGTCAGCTCGGCGAACGTTGAATCCAGATCGTCGCACAGCGCCTTGTACTTCTCCTTCTCCTCCCGCAATTCATCTGTAAATAACATTTGGGTGTCTCGTCACCTCGTATATCTAATTTACACTCGGGCGTCAAATACATATATCTATATATAAACAATCACGACCCATAATATATATGTATATATATATATATATATATATATATATATATATATATATATATATATGTATATATACCTTCTTTGAAATCGACCTCCTTCAGCAGCTTTTTCACGGTCCTCTCGGCGATGATGGCCCGCTTCTCGGCCTCCTTCAGCCTCTTTTTCAGCTCTTTCAGCTGGTCCTTCATGTCCGCGACTCGAGCGTTCGCCTAGTTAAACTCGAAAATGTACAATGAGTCCCGATAAAGTAAAGGGATCAATGGGACTGGATAAATGTAAAAGGCCTCGTGCCGAGCCAAATCTGATTAGACTCACTTTTTCTTCCGACACTACCAACGACTTAACAATGTTCTGCACGATAAACAGTTCGTCCTCTCGCTCAATGATCTTCCTGTTGACAGCAAAGCATCGCCGGTTACGGCCTAACAATTCTAACAGGTAATCGCGCGCATATAAACGTTCGGCATTATTATTTTCATATATACTAACGCTTCGCTCGTCTTCACCCGCTCCTCGGCCGCCTCCAGCTCCTCCTCGACGAACTGCAGCTTCTTGGCAATGTCATCGGACTTGGTGTCGGCGTCCTCGGCCAGGAGCCTCGCGTCCTTCAGCTCCGACGTCAGCTTCTCCATACGCTCCTCGTCGAGTCGGCTCCTCTCCTCCAGCACTTTGCACATCCTGAAAGGAGAAGTCGGGAAGATATATCAATCCGCGTCCCGCCCACCCCCTTGCTTTTGGAATTTGGCACCATGTTCATATATGTTTATATCTGTGTGTAGATATGTATAATACACCCCCATCGGCAAACATTACCGCCTGGCGTCGTCGTTGAGCTCGGTCGCGCGGGCGAGCTTCACTGTCGCGGAGAGCCGCAATTCCTCCTTCTTGAAGAGTTGCGTCTCGATCTCCTGGACCCTCTTGGTCATCGAGGTACGATCTTGCTCCGCCTGAAAACCGCGAGCTCTTTTTCAAAATCGTCCCAACGCCTTCGTGACGAAAAAATCTAGCCTGGATTGACAGTTATTAGCAATACACACGCGCGAATCGATCCGGCAAGAATCCAGGAGAAATCTTACGTAGATTCATCTGGGATCTTATTTTTACCTCTGGAAATCCAGCGGAATCCAATTTTGGATTCCCCGAGTAAAAAAATTCAATGGATAAGTATATCTAAAAATCTCCTTCGGATCATTGGATACACTCGGAATTCCATACAGATTTCGACTCGAGTTTTCTTTGAAACTGGAAGTCCAGACTACTTTGTTTAGTCGCAGGATCGTACAGGCAATATTCAATTAGGACTTACCTTGGTGTAGGCCTTCTCGCAGCGCTCGAGCTCGGCCGTCGACTCCTCGAGATTGCTCTTGCAGACCTCGTAATCCTTCTCCATCTGGACGAGCTTCTTCTCGAGGTCCCTGACCTCGTCATAGATCATGTCGGCTCGCGTGTTCTCCTGCTTGGCCTTTACCTCGTTGGCCTCGACCTTCTCGTTGGCCGCGTCCATTTCCATCTTGAGGGCAGCAATTTTTTTCTTGATCGCCTCCATGATGAAACGCTGCTGGAATCACCTGAGCCTGTGTCGAAGCTGCTGTCGATGCTATACCTCCAGAGGATTTCCTAGTATGGGCGAAGCGAGCAAGCGGAAAAAAAATACAGCGAAATAGAACGGTAGCGTTAGTTGCGGAAAGCTGTGTGTACGCGTGTGCGTGCGTGCGTGCATGAGTGTCGGTATGTGTGAGCGATAAAACAAGTAGGACAATGAAGCCGCGTGCCTCGGCGATAGCAACGCACCCCGGAATCAGGATAGCTAACTGGAAAGTATATATATATATATATATATATATATATATATATATATACACGCGCGCACAGAGTGTTACATGGGCGAAAATTACTAACTTAATAAGTCCTAGGTGACGGATCCCGGACGCTAGAATGTGGAACTGGATGCCTTCGGAAGCTGAGTTAAAATAAAACGAAAAGCGGCGCGGCTCTCCGCGAACTCCTCTCTCTCTCTCTCTCCCTCTCTCTCTCTCTCTCTCTCTCTCTCTCTCTCTCTCTCTCTCTCTCTCTCTCTCTCTCTCTCTCTCTCTCTCTCTCTCTCTCTCTCTCTCTACCGATCGAATCCAATTCTATAATTGCTTTCTGGCTTTGGCTTACGTCCCGATTTTTCTCTCAATACACTTGGCTCTGCACCGGACAAACTCCGCCACTGCACTGCGCCCGCCCGAAATGCGATCTCCGCCTGCCTGCGTTCTATTTTCGGCAAAAAGTTTCACGTTCCTGTTTTACGCGCGACGGAGGCGGCAACGACAGCGGCATCGACGACGTAATCCCCCTCGATTCGCATCGTTGTAAACATCAAAATCACCTGGCCCCTCGTGGATCCTGTTTAAATTTGCCGCGTGCATAGCGGGCGATGGGCAAACTATACTGATGCGTGTCGCCCGATCGATCGCGATTTTCAGATCGCCCTCGCTGCGAACGCTGCCACTGACTTTTTACTTTTTACATAATATATGCGAGATGAAAACGTATGCGCCGGTTATAACATTATTATAAATATTGTGATTGTTAATTTTTAAAACTAAATTCAATACTCAATGCTGTGTTTTTTTATCGTTCTTTATTGATTTCACTGAATTTTATTTATAAACGTTGCTTAAGCTTAGCAAGAAGTATAAAAGAGATTGAATTGATAACTAGATACTTCCACATGCTCCTGATGTGTCGCTGTACACTAACTTTTGTTTACTCCAACAGCTGAATTAAGAAAAAAAATTTTTAACGTCTCCTTGACAATACATAAAGCAGTCGCCGTAAAAAGAGACTCGAATGAACACATACAAGCATTTTGTTTAATAGCTAACATTATGTAAAAGAGCAATAGAAATTCGTGTAAACATTGTGATCAACTTATTTTATAGATTAATTTAAGCTATAATTATGGACACCACATTGTGCGATACTTGCATAAGATAGTAAGAAAACCTTTGAATCATTATGCAGTATGTGCTAAAAAAGTAATTATTTACGATAAAATGTGTACAGTTCAGTACATTATAGCAAATTTTGTTATAATATTATAGAAAATGTGACTACTTATAATCTAAAAAGAGAATCGTAGTTGAAATTCATTATACAAGTATAAAAAACACTTGTTTGCACATAATATGTATAAAATATTATGCTTTAAGCACCTGCAATAATTCAAAGTAAAAAATCTGCTGCTTACATAACATCACTTGGAACTTGTACTCTATGGCGTATACATAAAGTTTAGTTTAATTTTTAAAAAATTGATCTTTATGAATACTTGCCAAGTACATTCCAATAACAAATATTC
Organism: Sycobia sp. Sy_11; assembly: GCA_018907035.1. NCBI lineage: Eukaryota > Metazoa > Arthropoda > Insecta > Hymenoptera > Epichrysomallidae > Sycobia > Sycobia sp. Sy_11. Next base: position 4,069,309 of record JACCIC010000005.1, read on the forward strand.
AGAATAAACGCTTTATTATAACTTGTACTAGATACTTATACGAGTTTATTAATCGCAAAAAGAATTAAAAAATGTTAATTAATTATGCATGTGTATATCTTATCATTAACAGTGTAAAAATGTTTAGTTTTTATACGCATATTCATTATTAATGACTTATAGTAAACTAGATTGTATTTTTCGGCAAGCTTAATAAATGCAAAGGTATTAAATAGTAGATGGACTTGATCTTATATATTAAAGATTCATAAAATTGAAAATTTAATATTCTTTTAGTACTATCTAAATTTTTAGTAAAAAAGCTTTCAAAATGTTTAAGAAAAGTAAGATTGTCATCTCGAAAGATTAGATGCAGTGTCAGATTCAGTCGCAATCGACATCACATAAGTCGGTGTAAATGACAATAATACTTTCACAGCATCATCTCTACCTAAAGCACGTAACTGGAGAATGAGTGCACCAACAGTGCAATCAGATCCTGCACAACTAAGTATTCTAGAAGAAAAATATAGTAATAAATAAGAATTGAAAAGTAATTTATAAAAATAAATAATTAGAAAAAATTTACCTTAAAGTAGGGCTATTAATTGTACTATCAAATTGAGCAACTTTATCTCCTAAACCAAGTCTAACAGTTAATAAACACCAGTCTCTCCCAAAGGAATCAGGAGGATCAAGTAATTGTGCTAAACGTCTTTGAATAGCAGGCTTAATATTTTTAACTGGCTGTTTTATTCCTGGAATGCAATTTTCGATAGAAGTTAATCCACATCCTATTATATCCCATACAGTTTCTCTCTGTCCATTGAAAGGATTTTTAAAATGTGCTTCTTGAAAATTTCTTTCTAATAAAGCTGAATTGATCAATACTGGTTCCCAGGAATGAATAACCTAAGAAAATATCATTATAAATAATATAATATTTAAATAATTAAAAATTTTTCTATCATTTTTACCTCATCGTAATCTCGAAGTTGACTTGGACTTTGCCAATGCTTTTCTAGTAGCATACCCGGTGCAACACCTTCAAGAGTAGCATCAACCGCATCAGCAATTATACCAAGAAGAGAAAAACATTGTAATCCTGTTCCACGAGGACCACGAACCCAGACTTGAATACATCCTTGTTCTTCTTCTTCCAAAGTAATAATGCACTCGCATGGACCCAAACATAACTTTGAACCACGCCACCACTGATATAAATCAGATTCTTGACAATCCCAAGATTGAGTAATTTTTCTTAAATGCACCTAAAATAATAGGTTTTAATTTTACAAATATATAACCAAATTTAAAAATTAATTGACTTACTTGTAAATGTGGAAATATTGGTAGAAGATTATATAATCGAGCTTCTATTGGACATAAGCGAAATCCAGCATGAGGTGTAAGTTTTAAAGTGGATGATGACCATGGCTCCCATAAGCCAGGTAATCTTTCAATAAGATTTAGACATGGAATTTCGTATTCCACTTCTTCATCATCAACTTCACACTTACAAAAAAATTCATATTTAAGAAAATCGTGCTCTCATAAATAAATATATAATAATTCTTAATCACCATACTCACAGGAACACATAAATGAAAAGCTTGCAAAACTTGCAAAGCTTGAGTAACAGGACAAGGGCATCGAGCTTGAAAATCTTCTGATGTATAAACACCTGTTGTACGAACACCCAAACGACCTTTCAGATCTGGACTCAACTGCCAACCAATAGCATCTCTCCATAACCATTCCAGACTTAAAACATATAAATCACCAGGCAATAAAAGACATTCTCCTAGAGCCTATAATTAATATACGTACAGAAAAATTAATTATTTATTTTAATATATCGTTTATAAAAGTTTTTTGAAAAATGTACCTGTAATTGCTCTCCTAATTGCTTGCAATGTTCTATGGAAACAAGTGGATTAACTTGCCTAACTTGATGAAGAAATCCCTTAAAATCCAATAACATAGGTGGTTCCTCTAATGACTGACTATGCACTCTCCATGCATCAATAAGACCACTCCAAGTTAAATCATGTGCACTCTAAAAAATAAATCATTAAAATAATAAATAACAAGTAGAATTAAATGGGATGTTTATTAAAAGAAAACTAATGCCTATTTTTATTACTTCAAGAAATTTAGCTCTAGAATTATTCAAGTAAGATCGAAGTAGCTTTAAACCAGGACAAGATGGATTTGTAGCATCTAAAGCAACAACTTGGGGCTCATCTCCTAGAAGTAGTGTGAATTCTTTTAAAGAAACCATCAAAGGTGCAAGTAGATTTATTCCATTTGCATTATGGATTGGAGGTTCAGGAGCATATGTTCCAACTAAAATAATTTGTATTTCAGAACACTTTCCAGCAAAACCTAAACATACAAGTAATAATTATGTATTTTATTTCTTTGTACTCAATCAAAGAATATAATAGCGTTAATTTATAGTAAAAAAAATCTATTGCCTTTAAATATAACATTTATGAAAAAAAGTTTTCAGGAAAAATTTATTTTTTACATAATATAAAAACATAATGGTTTCTATTATTTATCTATAAATAAAAACTGTTAAATAATTGAAGTGAAGTATACACAAATACTTTTACTTAGAAATATTAAATATTATCAATTATATCTTTATATTTTAATGATTTTACCTATATTTTCAGGAGGAATTCTATCCAATATAAACTGTAACCAAAACCGTGCTTGTTGTAATTGAACAGTAAGCGGTTGACGTAAACTTATTGTAATTAAGTATATTTGCATTGGTTGTTGAATCATTATTGCTTGATGGTAAGAAACTAAATAATCTTCCCGGCCACACAACTCCCAAAATACACATTCTCCACCTATATGTATATATATATATATATATATATATATTTAAAAATCATTCAATTTAATATTCTCAAAGTACTTAGAAACATTGATACCGAATAAATATCAATACAACTAATAAAATCTAAAGCTTAAAAACATATTTGACAAATACAAATTATGTTTTGTGAATCTTTAATAAAAGGGGTTTTCTTCAAAATTTATATGTTTGAATTTAATTATGTTCCTCTTTAACTCATTTTGATTCTATGCTTACCTATATTTCCTCGACTTATTTCTACTCCAATTGTACTCTCATATTCGTTATCACTATGCTCAAAACTAAGAGAATCATGTTTGCTAGTTACATCTAATTCAATACTTGGATCACGCTAAAATAAATATTTAATTTGTAAAAATTTGTTTAAAAATTTGTTTAAAAATTTAATTTGTTATATTTTAATTAATTATATAGAAATAATTTTATGTAAACACTAAATTTTTATTATAAATTTTAATTAAATTTATTAATATTTTACGTTTTTGGTTAATCCAATTTTACAACAATATTTTTCTATCTATTGCAGCAAATATTTCATATACTTATTATATTTGAAGATATTTTTATAATCTAATAAATATTTTTGTTGGTGTCACAATCCTATTATAATGACAGTAAGACTTTCCTTGTTTTTAATCAGCCTTAAAAAATCTGAAATATAAAATTTTTATATTGTAAACTGTAACTACTCTGAAAAATATGGCTAAAAAAGAACGACTTGACTCTGCCTCCACAAACTTATATATCCATATCCTAATTAGCTGAGTCCCACCAGATGGGACGTTTCAAGCAGGTTTCTGTTCAGAAACTAAACTAAAATCCTATGATATCTTAATCACTATGGGATATATGGAGGTAGAGTTGGAAGTAATGGAGTGAGAGAGGTATATATATATATATATATATATATATATATATATATATATATATATAAAATTTTACAGACTTAATTTAGTTGGATTCAACTAATTGGGATATAGGTAGATAAGTTGATGGAGGCATCAGTCAGATCGTCCTTTTCTAGTGATATTTTTCTTTCAAAGTAGTTATAATTATAATAATTTTATATTTCTGATTATAAACAAAGACAGTGTGACTGTCATTATAATAAGACTTAAGACTAATAAACATCTTTATTAGTTTGTTAAAAAAAAGTCCACATAAATGTTTTTAATTGTTCTATTTTTTTAGTATTGTATATTAACTTACACCTTATTTATTTTTAAGACTATAAAAAAAATTTTTCTGCCACAGAAAAAAATAAATATTACTAAAGATTTTTCTTTGAAATATAATAAATAATGCTAATATTTTTCTTCTACTAATAAGATAAACATTCAGATTAAAACATATATTTATCACTCAAACTGACAAATTTTAAATTATGGAATACTTAAATGAATTATTTAACTACTTATTGAAGTAGCAATATACCTTTGGAGTATGATTGTGATTTCTTGATCTTTTAAAAAATCCAAAATTAAAAATGCTAGATCTTAATGAATTGACAAGAGAAGTTTTTCCTGATGCACAGTGACCTAGTAGACATACGTGTAGACAATCAATCGGTCTCTGAGTTGGTTGCAACTGCCTGATGTATAGTTCTCGTTGGCTTGACTGATAAGATTAATATATTTAAAAACTGCAGACAATATAAAAAAATGTTATATTTTTTATTATCTTACATTTCTTAATTTATCTAATAAATTTGCAATATCTGAATGTCCATATTTAATAGCTGTAACATCTGCACGAATGCCACGATTAGTTTTATCCACATCACACCCTGCTGTACAAAGGAGTCTTGCTACGTCTATATGACCATGCTTTGCAGCAATATGTAATGGAGTTAAACCATCTTTATTAATTGCATCTAAATCTATTCCATGATCTATTAAAACTGCTACTATCCCTTCATCTCCAGATTTGCATGCAATATGTAATAAAGTGTCCTGATACTGAAAATGTGAAATTAATTGTAATAATAATTATTAAAAATAAATACATTATGAATAGTGAAATATACAAAGTCTTTTATATCTAAAGGTGCTCCTTGTTGTAATAAGTGTGATACAGTTTGGATACATCCACCTCTCACAGCATTAATAATGGCTTCGCCAAGTCCTTGACAAGCTTGCGATTCCTGCATATTAGTGTAAAAAAGTCACTCACTCACACGATGATGAACAACTTGTATAACGAATTTACTAAAAGGGAAAAATGAATATCTGTCCAGCTCGTAGTTCCAGTGGTTTCATTTAGCACATGCAATATTAATACCAGAATAATAATTCATTTTTACGATTATAAAAATAAAAATTAGAACATTTCTTTGAACACTGAATTTCAACAGTGCTAATATTTATTTGTGTAAAATTTTAGTCTTAAATACTAATTGTTCATCCTAAATGAATTATTCAACTATTACTACAGGAGTAATGCTCAGGAATGTAATACACATTAGGAAAATATGCATTCTTACAATGAATCCACTGTACACACAACTGCTACTAATAGTAATCTTAATAAGCATATTATATAATGTGTGCATTTATATACAATATAAAGAAAATAAAAATTAATGTAAATGAAAAGTTAATATACGCAAATAATTAGTACACCAATAATAACACAAATTATAAAAAAGCGCTTGGAAATAAATAAAATCAATTTCTTGATTGGAGGTAAGAACACACCATTACAATCCAGGGATGAGTTAAACAGGATTCTGCAGTTCCTCTTTTTCTAGAAAAAAATATTTTTACTTTTATAATAAAACATTTGAAATATAATTTATTTTTAAATTATTAAATAAAGTTTACTTAGGATCCTTGATTAATAAAGATTGTATAAAATTCTTTGCATATTCAGAAACATTAGAAAAATACTTTTCATCAAATTGATATTGACATGCAGCAACATTTGCATAAGTCTCTTGCTTATCTTCTCCTAAAAATGGTGATGCACCACTTAGTAGTATATATGTTAAGACACCAATTGCCCATAAATCTGTTCCTAAACTTAGAGGTTCATAATTAACTATTTCTGGTGCAACAAATTCTGGTGTTCCAAAAAGAGCTCTATGCTCGGAACCAGGAGTTAGTCTGTGAGATAAACCAAGATCTAATAATAAATAAAAAGTAATATGTAAATAATTTTCCATATACTTATACTTTACATAAATATTTTAATAACAATTTAATACCAATTAATTTTATATTGGGCATAGGTGGTGATGATGATAAAAGAATATTTTCAGGTTTGATATCTAAATGCGCAACCTGATGCGAATGAAGATGACTTAAGGCTCTTAAGACTTGTCCAACCTTAAAAGAAGACTACATTATTTAAGTTTAAAAAAATAAACATATAATTTAATCTATAATAACTAACCACATGAGCAGCTTCAGCTTCATTAGATGGCATCCAATGAAATAATTCTCCACCAGTAATCAATTCTAATAATAATACTACAGTAGTTCCTGTATCTATTACTTTATATAGTGATACAATATTAGGATGCCTCAATTGAGCTAATAAGCCAGCTTCGCGGGCTGAAATTTAATAATACGAATAAGTTTATAAATTAATAAATCATTAGGATAATTATTGTTACTTTCAAATATCTATGTTAACAGTACCTATGTCAGCTGCAGCAACTCCTCGAGCAACTCTTCTCTTTCTCATAATTTTTGCAGCATATTCTGCCCCACTTTTTTGTTCTACACATTTTCTAACAACAGCAAATTGACCTCTAAAATTTTACAATGCTCATACTATAATAGATCATTTACAATTGTTACAAAATTAAAAATATCCTTGTGTCAAACTTACTTTCCAATTTCTTCAAGTAATTTATAATTTTTTTCTATAGGTTCATGAACAACTTCCATTAAGGTATCCCATTCAAATACTATTAAAAATGATGTTATTAATAATTAAAAAGTAGAAAATAAATATTGTAACACTTTTACATAAATTGTTTAAATAATGCATTGTATTGCATATAACTATAATGATAAGTTTATAATAAATCGAATACATGCAAAAAAATCGTTGGTGACAATCATCTGTCAAACGCAGAGGGAGGTAACGGTTAGAATGAGAAAGATTACGGGTATGTTAATAAAAGATGAAGAAAGACAGAAATTGATAATTATTTAGGTTATGAAAACGAAGAATTATATACCATCACTACAAGTCCCTGATTGCCTTCCGCTAGTCGGCATCATCTCCCGCTCATGAAGCAATTGTTATTTATTCAGTTCACAAGCAGTTTTGATAGATTTTGTTAAGAATCCATTATATTATAAAACTCGTCATTATCTAGACACGCACAGTACTTGGCAATCGACATTGCTATTGCCGGGTTGTGCTGATCTCTGCACTCACTCACACTCGCATTTATTTTCACACAAAGTCGCAACGTCGCAAGTTCGCAAAATCGCAATTCGTAAATTTGCAATCGCAAGTTTGCAAGTATATTAGTATTCGCAACCAAACTTGCCACTCGCCAGGTCGTCGCAGTATAGCTCGCATGCGCATCAGGCACGAAATCGACGAATCGCACGATGCAGTGAATGCATACAATCTGATATACGATCAGATACGATAGAGCGCATCAGCGGCCAGCGCACGATCACGGTATATATATATATATATATATATATATATATATATATATATATATATATATATATCAGTATGCATGCATAAACATGTATATCAGCACGTATAGACGGTGAAGCGGGGGTGGCGCAGGGTGCACAGAAATACGCGGAAACTGTTGAGCCGCACGGGCCCGGACTGTGCTCGGAAGCCGGAGCATGGCCGGACTGCCTATCGCTAATTCGCTAATCGCTATATCGGAGCTCAGAACTCCCTGAATAGTCTCAAGCGTGGTCTGCAGCGACTGCAACCAGTAATGCCGCTGATGCGGCGCAGCTGTCGTACCTCGTACCTGGTCGTACTAAATAGTCAGCTGTCAGACTGTCAAGACCATCTGGTCTGGTCTGAACCGTCCAACCAGTCTACACAACACACGTCCGCAGACACAAAAGTCAACGCTATACCAGGTCATATCATAAAAGTTATTTAGTTAACGCGGGTATTTACGGAAACGCAGTGCTAAGGCCAACGTGTGGTACAGAGTTTGGAAGACCAGGAAGTACGTATCGAAGAAGGGTCAGTTTCATCGATATAATCTTATATAAATCATAGTATTATACTCGGCAGACCCGCAGTTCCGGACTGCCGACACTACCATAGTCTCGATTACATCTCTTTCAATTCAGACAAATGTATTAATAGCCTGGCATGAATACAAACGTATGGGTGAAACATAAAACTAGCATTTTATAAAGTGCATTGCTATTTAATACCGAAGATCTTCAGAGAAATTAATGTAAATGAAATCAAGATTAAACTTTTTTTGTAATAAAATAACATAATGGCACCACGCCGGGAAAACAAGTCTAACCTCACTTCTAGTTATATAAGAGACTGGTGTAAACAGTTTAAAAGCTCGAGTAGAAGTCGAGAAGAAAAATGGAAAAAATTGCTAGCCTTTGCTACGGATCCACGAAAACTATTTTTACCATCAATAATATTTATTATTTTAGAAGTAATTATAAATACAATTGTAATAGAAAAAGTGCCTTATACAGAAATTGACTGGAAAGCTTATATGCAAGAAGTCGAAGGAGTTTTAAATGGAACATTTGATTATTCAAAATTAAAAGGAGATACTGGGCCATTAGTCTATCCAGCTGGTTTTGTTTACATCTTCATTGTGCTTTATTACATTACATCACATGGAATCAATATCAAGCTAGCACAATATTTATTTGGATTGTTTCATATTTTATTACTTATCTTAGTCTTCAAAATTTATGGACGTGCAAAAAAAATTCCACCATATATTTTATTTTTAGTTTTTGCTACTTCATACAGAATACATTCAATATTCGTTTTAAGACTTTTTAACGATCCAATCGCAATGATTCTTTTGTTTGCTAGCATAAATTTATTTTTAGAAGAAAAGTGGTATCTTGGAAGTATATTATATAGTTTAGCCGTATCAGTTAAAATGAACATACTGTTATTTTCACCAGCATTACTAATTGCTTACATAAGTAATTTAGGTTTATTCAAAACTGCAGTACATTTAACAATATGTGGATTAATACAACTAATAATGGGACTTCCATTTTTATTGACCAATCCTGTTGCATATATTAAAGGAGCATTTAACTTAGGACGAATTTTTGAATTTAAATGGACTGTAAATTGGAGGTTTTTATCCGAAGATGTATTTATTAATCCATATTTTCATATTGTACTTTTAGTATTACATTTATTATTATTACTTTATTTCACACCAAAATGGATTAAGTACTTAAACTCTTATAACCACTTAAAAACTATGCAAAAATATCTTGATTCACTTCCCAATGAAGAAACTAAAGTAGACATGTCAACAACGTCTCAATTATTTTTATTACCAATGTTTACTGCTAATTTTATTGGTATGGTATTCAGTAGATCTCTTCATTATCAATTTTATATATGGTATTATCATACATTGCCTTATATTGTATGGTGTTGTGATTATAAAACTACTACTAGGCTAGTAATTTTAGGACTTATAGAATTATGCTGGAATACATATCCAAGTACTGTATATAGTAGTGCATGTTTACACATATGTCATTTTGCTTTACTATATGGTTTAAATAATCATATGATAAAGACATTAAAAACTTCATAATTATCACATTTTTAGCAACAAAAAAAGATAAAACTAAAATAAGCATGAAATATTTATATATGCAATTCAATTTGTAATTTAAAAAATTGATATAAATATATTCACAAAACAAAAAAATCATTTTTATATAAATAAATGTTACATGTATTATATGTACAAATTAAATAAAATGACAATAATATTTACATAATTTATATATTTGTTAATAAATTAAAATTATTAAACAAAGAATTATTCTTAAAATAATATAAATTATTTTATAAACAATTGGATTCTAATAAATTATATTTTATAAGCTATTATTGATTACCTTATTTATCATCACCAAAATTTTTTCTAGCAAATTTTATTAGTTGAAAAAATCATAGCTGTAGATATACTTTCTTATATGTTTGTGTACAAAAATATTGTTATTGTTTAAATAATATTATAACTTTAAAAGTTACAATCAAAGAACAAATTTTATTTTTAAAATACAGTTTGTAGTGTTTAAATATGTGTCACGTTTCAAAACATCATCATTGAAAATGCTTATAAAATATGCTTATAAGTTATTTAAAATATATTTTTTTAAAAATTGTTATTAAAAATTCATATTCTTCAAGTCGTTTTCTGCATCATGCATCAGTTTGCCATCAATTCCAGATACCCAGTCCCAATCACGTCCCAGTTCATATTCCCATTAAGGTCACGGTAGGTAGTTATATATGTATATATATGTGTATATGTGTGGGTGTGTGTGTGTGTTTCTGTGTTGCGCATGCACCATATGCACGTATAATGTTAGGTATTTTCGGATGTTGTGGTAGATTATGGACATTATGGGTGTTCTATCTAGTTCTATAAGAATATATATATATCTTGTTATAATAATCACGAAATTAGAGTTATAAAAAATACATGTATATGAAAAAACAAGATAAAGTTATATATAAATATTCGAAATAAATTCATTTTTATAATAATCAATATACCTATCTAACATATAACTTAAAAATGAAATATTGTAGGTGTTGGTGTTATTTAATTTAATGAAGAAAATTTAAATGTTTTACAACAATATTTTTACTAAATCATAGACACCTATTATCAACATGTCTGCAAATAGTTTGTATTTCAGCTTTTAATTAAATTATATTTAAATATACTTAACAAATTTGAAATTAAAATTTTTCTATTTGTAGAGAACTGTAAAAAAAAAGATAACATTTCAAAATTAAAAAATTATATAACACCATATAAATCGCAGTTTAACAATCTTGATGACAATCCTGCTAATACATTATGCTTACTTTGCGATACTTCGTATATTCTTCCAACTAATGAATCAGACTTTTTGACTCACTTATTTCAAGAGCATCATCTTGTCATTGGTGATGTAAATAAAATAGCAAGTTTGAAGAGGTAATATATTTTAACATTCATACTGAATTACTCTAAAATATATATGACCACTAACTAAAAAAAAATTTAACTAGTTACATACAGTATTGGCGAATGAAATTTAAAGAACAACCTTTAACTGCCTTTTGTACTACACTCACTATAAATAATGATGGTTCTACATCATCAAGTAGTCCAACAACTGAAGGTGGAACTTATTTTCTACTTTCAGATTGTTTAATGGAAGATAAAACTCTTAGAGATGAACTGCATCGAGCTAAACTAGTATGTTTTATAAATAACTATAACTTATTTAATATCTCGAAATCATGTATTTAAACTTTTAGGAATGGGTTTTATCAGAACAAGTAAAAGAAAGAGCAGATACTTCATTTAAAAGAGGTTGCATGTATTGCAGGATGGAATTTTCAGGGTCTTGTATTGAATATGTAAAACATCTTAATCAAAAACATAATATTTTTCTAGGAAAGCCAGAAAATTTAGTTTTTATTAATGATTATCTTGATCAAATACAAAATAATTTGGAAAGGTAAATAAAATTATAATAAAATAGAATTTATAATAAATAAAAATAATTTTATTTTTTAGATTTATATGCATATATTGTGAAAAAAAATTTAAAAATCGTTTTGTATTAAAAGAACATATGCGAAAAAAATTACATAAACAAGTTAATCCTAATAATAAATTATATGATAAATACTATCTTATAAATTATTCAACAGAAAAAACTAATCATAGTAAAACAAAATGTACAAAAATGGTAAGTTGTATTTTTACGAAAATGCATTATTTTAAAGATCATTATTAACAATTATTATTTGCACTAGACACCCTTTGAATCAGAAGAGCCTACTGGATTTAGTAGTGAAAATGAAGATGATTGGTCAGATTGGAATAATGAAAATATAAATATAAAGTGTCTATTTTGTACTCACAATACTCAAGATTTTTCTACAGTTTTGAAACATATGACTTTGGATCATGAATTTGATTTTGAAAATATTAGTAAAGAATTCACATTTTATGAAAAAGTAAATATGAGTTTATTTATTGGTTTTTATTTATTTCATACATGCATATTAATAATTTTTATAGTATTGAACAAATGTGATACTAAATTTATTAGGTAAAACTGGTTAATTACATTAGAAAACAAACATTTACAAGTAGATGCTTTTACTGTGATGAACATACAGATAATCTTATTGGGCATATGAAAAATGAAAATCATTCTAAATTACCAGAAAAACAAGCATGGGATCGTCCAGAGTTAGTTACTTTAATCTTAGATATTAAATGTATATATCACATTTGATCTATAATCAATTTTTCTATTTTTCAGATTTTATTTTCCAATGTTTGATGATGATTCATTTTTGTATAATTTGGATACAGACAGTGATAGTGATGAAAAAAGTCCATAAAAACTTTTATTTATAGCTCTTATCCTTGTACAGAAATAATATATATATATACACACATATTAAAAGATTACAAATTTTATATCTTTAACATTTTTAGCAAACTTCCCAAGTTTTTTCATTCATTATTTTTAAGAAAAAATGCACCAAATTTATCTTTCTTTTAGTTTCTAATGTATAACAATCCTTTTTTAAAAATAGCTTAAGCATCTATAAATTCAATTATTTAATATTACTTTTTTTTTAACCAAATTAACAACAATACAGATAATTATTTATACAATTTATAGCATCATTTTTTGTATATTTTTTAATAATAATAATTTAGTATTGAATCATTCTACAATTTAAGTTTAATGTCCAAAATAAACTTGATAAATTAATAATTAATTTGCAGTAAAAATCTAATTTACAACTATATTAGTATTTCTTTTTGACCTGTTTAGGGCAGGTAATGATAAAAAATAAAACTACTTTTTTTAATTTATTGCAACGTTTTGTTAATTGTTAGTTTACCTCTTCTGACACTTCATTCAAAATAAAAATTTATATGTATCAAAAAGTGTGCTTTATTTTTTTGAAAAAGAAAACTAATAATTATAAAGTTTTTGGTTTTATTTTGAAAAAAGTACCAGAAGAGGTCAGCAAACGGTTAACGAAACGTTGCAACAAATTCAAACAAGTGGTTTTATTTTTTACCATTACCTACAGGTAGACAAGAAATACTTGTATAGTTTTAAGCTATGGAGGATGAAATTAACTTTTATTATAATCTAATTTACATTAAATATAAAAACTATAATAGTAGAAACTAATAACAAATAGTACTAGTTAAATTAAACAAATAACAAACTTCTATATTCCTACTTTTTTTTGTAAAATAATCCTCTATTTTTAATTTTTGAAGGAGCAGCTTTAATAGCACTACTTGATTCAATGGCTGGTTTATGCTTGTCATGGAGTGCACTATATAATAACTCTGCATCATTTTTATTAGAAATTATGTTCTCTAATTCGTCCTTAGAATTAAATATTGGTAATATAAATAATTGCTTTAAAAGAATCTAATATTTGAATAACTTACCTTGCTTAATGATATTAAATGATCTAAGGATTGACCTTTGTTTAAAATGCATCGCAAATTTTTCGAATGCACACCAGGTAGTTTAGCAATAAGATCTTGAATATGACAATTATATTTTTCAGCCATAACATTTTTATCATCAGTATCATCATCTAATCCGATTTGAGCAGCTTTAATACCATCTGGCTGTGGTCTACCTTGCTGTTATTTCGTAATTGTTAATATACATAAATTGTATAAATATTTTATATTAAAAATTTTATTACAATGGTATTAAATAAACCATTGTAATTGTTATACCTTTAATTCTTCAAATAATTGTGAAGTAGCATGTGGACTTGGTGACCAAACAAGCTTTAATTTGGGAAAATGCATTGTAAGTAGTTGGAGCTTATTAGTTACTTCAATACTTTTGATATCTCTACTGACATAATAATTGCCCTAAAATAAAGTTATAACACTTATAAATGCACACAATATATAGAATAAATAAAAATAGAAAATTTTATCACCTGTAAACCAAAAGGTTTATTTTGATCAAATTCAATTAGAAGCATCGGTTTTGCATAATATCGCGACATTGCAACAGCTTGATTATACAATCTCCCAGAATTTAAAGATCCAATCAAATCTGCAATACTTTTTCTTTCTACGCAGATATCAGGAGATAAAATATAGTCACCAATCTAGAAAAAAAGACTTAAAGTTATTTTCCTTCCCTTCTAAGCAGAATTGAATATATTCATTAATTCTATTCATCTTTATTGTCTTTCTACTTTTAACATCTACCTTTAAAATGTATTAAATTTTCATAATAGAATAAAGATTTTAAAAAGAGACAAAAAGTTATTTATTATCTCAAGCAAAAGAGTATATTTTATAAACAATCTTATATATATATCTGAAATCAAATAAATGAGTTCAAAAAGAAAAAAGAATAAATGTCTGAATTACTGGTAATTTTCATACGTATAATAAGTGACTAATATACCTTTAAAAATGTTTACTTTTGTTAATATTTACATTATACTAACCAATAATGTTACAGGTTCAACTTCCATATTCCGTTGATGCAATAAAGATGGGAGTTCACTTCGAAATTCTCTCATATCAACTATAACTTTATTAGAAATTGCTACTTGTTCTTTTACTAATCCCCCCTTTCGAGTATTTTCTTCATCATGAATATTACTGGAAGATCCAAGTTCTTCAAATTTACCATCTTGTTCTACAGGAATAACCATTGTCTAAAAGAAAATACATCTTCTATAATTGACAGTATAAAAATATTATATATATATATATATATATATATATATATATATATATATATATATATATATATATATATATATATATATATACATTATTAAAAACATTTTCAATAATACTCACAGTCTTTGCAGTTACAAGTTTATCAAATGCTTCTTTCTCTCTACGTAAAGAAGTCAGGTAAGCTTGTTCTTCAACAGATCCACCATAAATTAAAAAGTAAACTTTTAATGATATAGATGGATTTTTATTTTGATAAATCTGCAATAAAAATATTTCTATAAATTTAAAATGTAATTAAAATAACTTTACTTTTTATAGCAATTAATTTATTAAGAACCTCAAGTTGACGCACTGCAGAGATATCAGCTGCATATAGAATCACATAACTAGGTAACAAATTTTCAAGAGTTCGATGTAAAGACATAGTATCTCCTCCCATTTTATTTGATTGTATAACTAATATGGGTTCGTTAGATGGTATTACACTTAAATCCAAGTCTGCTAACTAAAATTATAAAAAGAAATTACTTTGTGCTAGTCTAAAAATAATGAAATTAATAAGAATTGAAAACATTGAAATACTTGTGAGCATTTATCAAAGCACAGACTAGAATTTGTACTCTTTTCTGCTTCATTAGAATTAGGTTCATTTACTGTTTCTGGTTTTTGTGAAAGTGTTAAAACATAACTGTCCTGTTCTTCATCATTAGTATCAGTACAATCATTAATTTCTGTATCATTTTTTACTTTTTTTGGAGTAGGTATAGATTTACTGTTGCTAAAAAATATGTGAATTTCAAACAAGAAAGTTTATTTAAATATTAAATTTACATAAATATATTAACATTTGTATATATTTATAATATTTGAATTGTTATTCAATTTGAATACCACACCTTGATTCAGATTTTTTTAAATTTTGTATTTTGTCAGGTTTCAACTTTTTCATTGTTTCGTACAATAAGTATTCTTTTGCTCCCATTGTTAAAAAATTTTTTAATTGACCACAAGTTCTACTGTCTTGAGTTAAAATAAGAATTTTTTCTGCATTATCTTTGCTAGTTTTTATAGTGTGATATCGAATTTCCGTGAGTATTTCTGTTAATGCTGTCCATTTTGGGTTTGATTCTGGCTTTAAATCTAAAATAATATGAATAATTTATTAAATTTTCTTTAGATTTATTAGAACATTTTTTTATAAATAAATGTTACCTAAACTAATAATAACAAACAATATAAGTATAATTTAAATATTTTTAATAAGTTATCTTATTTTAAGTATGAAAGAAAAACGTATATAAAAGACAATAATGATAATCTCAAATTTCATAAAAATTTATTGATTTATTTTTAAAGTTAAACTAGACTTTTGAAATTCAAAATCTCCATTTTTTATTAAATTTCTAATCGAAAAACATAAAAAAAATTCAAACTAACCCATACTAGAGATTTAGAAGTGATTCTAATTAAATTTCCAACTTGATTTCCATAGTCACCAATCTATATGTGAAATACAGTTAAATCTGCATTATCATTCAACAATAGTTAATTTCAATTTCAAAATATTCCATTGAGTCATATAAAAATCAATATTTCATTTCTAATTACTTGTATAATATTTTAGACTTTATTTAAAATAAGTTATCAAATCATATGATCAAACTTAAAATTTATAACTCTTTCGTATAAAATTTATTTAAAAAATTTACATTCATCCAGGAATAATTCCTTTTTTAATTCTATAGTCGTACATAAATTTTAAATAAGTTTATTTACCACCATTTTCACTGTAAACTCTCAATTTGGCATTTTTAAACATATCATCAACCACATCTAAAACAGTCCACCCACTGCTTTTCATAGCATATTCCATTGTTCTTAAACTATTAAGCATTGCATAAAAAGAGACAGAGTCTTCGTGTGTTAAACACCTTTGTATAAAAAACTTTTTAATCATATTATTTATTCAATTAAAAAATATAAAGAAAATATATTCAATTATACATACATTAATAGTGATCTTTGCATTTTTAAGTCTGATACAATTTGTTTACTTTTAAAACTAAGTTGGTCCCAAATTGGATCTAACTGTAATTGTAACTGTTTGTGGAACTTTTTAGCTACAGCATTCTCAACAGTTAATTCATCCAAATCAAGCTATGATTGAAAAATAATTTTAATTTAAATTACAACAGAAATAAATAATGAAAAAACATACAATAACAGAGCAGTCTATTAAATCAACTACAAATATGTGTATGTTATATACAAATATTAGAAAAGATTTAATTTCAAAAGTTGAAACAAAAAAAATTTACAAAAATATATAATACATTAAAATGGATACTAATAATAATCTTAAATTTTTCTTTCAAATTTCGAATGTATTTCAAGAAGCTTATATTTATTTTTATTATTTTTTCATTATTTTTAAGTGCTAATAAAAAATTTTGGTTTCGAGTATTTTGCTGCTATATTCTAAATACAATAAAACTTATTATTAAATAATAATTACGTACATATTTGTTAATCTTTTTAAGTTCCTGAATCATGCAATTCATAACATCTAATAATCCTGTCTGAATGCTTAACATTTTTGGAGTCAATTTTACATGTAGCTCAAATACTTCAGGCTGTAAAAAATATAATTATAACTTGTTTTATGAAAATATTAAAAAAATTATAATTAATAGTATTTGAAAATTTTTAAAACTTACTTTATATTTTGATAAACTAGTATTAACTATTTTATGAAATCGAGGCCACAGATATAATTTTTTAACAAATAATTTTTTCATAACCTGCTCAACTTGAGCAAAACCTACTGTAAATGCTAAGGCTGAATTAGTAAAGGCCTTAATAAATCCGCTCTGCAATGATTTTTTTTGTTAGATAGAAAATTAATTGTTAACTATTAAAGTCAAATAACTTAAATAAATATATAACCTTGTTATTTTGTCTGTAAAGTCGAAGGGCAAAAGCTTCTTGATGTGTATTTAATATTGTGTGAGCCCTATATACAAGAATTCCACTAAGTAAATTTACTGGCACTCGATTTTTTAGTAGATCAACTACTAAGATTCTTCCAGATATAAATAGCACTCCTCCTTCTAAATACATAATCTCTCTGTAAGTTAATATTGTTAAACTTTAGTTTCAAAATTTTAATTAAAATTTAACATAAGTTATTTGGAAAATAATATATCAAAAAACCTCTCTTCTGATAAACATTGTGCAGTGACAATACGAGGCAAATGCTTTACTCCTTGAGTTCTAAGGTGTTCAATAAAATATGTTTCTTCATGTTCATTTGTTCCAAGTACTATGACAAGCTGTCCAGGATCAGAGTATGCTTTTAATATATTCATAAAGACAGTCTCTAGACTAAGTCCTCTATAATTAATGAAAGATAATATTTAAATTATTTAAATTTCCGCTTTATATAATAAAGAATATCAGTAATAAATAATTACTTTGCTGTAATAACCAATCCATCTTCATGGAGTATTTCTAAGAACATTTGATTTTCGTACTCCAACATTTTTAATTTTTTCTATTTCATATTAAAATAATACATGAAAAAATAAATCAATGAGTGACCAAAGTAATGTTAACACAAAAAATGTTTTTTCCTTCTGAAAATGATATATTTAAATATAATAAATATATTTTAATAAATATATTAAAGAATAAGGAAATTAGTTATTACCTTTGCATGTCGAACCCCCTGAATATTATTATTTGTAGAATGTTCTTTATCAAAAATATTTTCATTTAAATCTATGATTTGGTATACTAAAAGCGTATAACGACTTGATTCATGAGAAGGATGGCCATAAACACCAATACTAACTGGTCTTTTAAAACTAAAATAAAATAAATTATGCATATTTTTTATAATAGATGTTTTAATACTATATAAAATTTACCTTTCTGGTATATAAATTATGTCTTCCCCACAAGTTGTAGACTGTAAGCAATAATGATCTGGTTCATATGTTGGTTTTGTCGTTGTTTGAGAAATATAAATATCTGCATCTCCTAACCTAATCAAATAGTTTTTTTTACATAAATACTTTCAAAATCCTTTAGTGTTTTATAGATTAAAAACATTATTAATATATAATTTTTATATTTACTGTGTATTTAATCGAATTTTTATTTGACCATCATACATTAAACTGTAATATTTATAAGAACCAGCAGGTACATCATCAATCACATAATGAAGAAGATTTTCTAGTCCCGAAACATTTGTTATGTATGCCTTAATTTACAAATAAAATAATTCTTTTTAAAATATTAAAGTAATTTTAAAATATTTGCTACTTCATTTCTTTTAACTTACAACAACTAAAGTAAGAATTGGCAATTTCTTCATATTATAATAACATCATTAAGTTAAACATTTAAGCTAATCATTTATAAATATTTATAAACAATCACTACCGTTTATTAGAATTAATTTAGTTTCATGGTAGTTCAAGTCATCAAAACTGCTTTATTTTGATAAAATAAAATACATGAATTGTTAAAAATTGAGTTTACGAAAAACTTATGAAGAAAACACGTTTGACTGCAATATATCTATTCAAAATTTTAACAATAAATATTTGCGTATTATCAAATATTTAAAAAAAAAAAGATATAAAAGTACAACTGCAAATTGCATCCTACAGTAGAAATTCAGGTCATCGAATTGCATATTGCATTATATATACAGATATATACGGCTACGCATATACCATATATATATTAATCATCTACAGCGCCAGCGCACAGCTAAAAATTTTAAGAAATAAAGATTTTTTAAAAACATGATTTTTATATCGCTAAACTAAAATTATATTGTAATTCTTTTTTCAAAGCTTAAACTCAAAATTTATGCCATCCGATCGTTTTGAAAATAAATAATTTTACAATTGTTTTAATCAGGTTTGAATGGTTTCAAATACGTCTTATCTATGACGCCATACAGTTATGCATAGACTTTAGAGATCTATAGATAGTACGATGCGTGGTCTATGGCCGTAGGCATAACTACTGCTATGATCGATATGATACTACTCGGACTTAGCGATTCCCTAACTCGAATTACGGAATTGAAATATGAGTTATGACTTTTTTGTTATTGATAACTCTGCTTATAATATGCGTGATTCCAGGGATTAAATTACAGTAATAAAAATATATAAGTACGCTAAAAAATGCTTAGAATAGTAAAATTTGGAAGTTCTTTAAAAGTTCCTAAAAAGAAAACTGAAAATTAATGAAATACATATCAAAGTGAAGAATTAGAAGTATTTTAGCACAGTTAAGACTATAAACAAAGTATCACGGAGATCTCTCCACATCATCGAAAGGGTTGTACAAGGGGAGACTGTAATAAATAACTTCATTTTTTATAGAACTATTAATACTAATTTAAGTTTTCATTGTATTCCCAAGGCCTAAAGCTGATAAAATTTATTTTATGATAGTGAAATTTCAAACAAATTATAAAGAATGAACAAAAATAATAAAAATTAAACGCGATAAGTAAACAGTCATTTACCGTTGCTATGATAGTTATGTTTCTAAATAAAATCCGTGTATTAAATTATTTAGAGAAATAATTCTATTTGAAAATTTATTTTTATTTAATTTTTTTTATTACTTTATGTGTTTAATTAAATTATGAAGAAAACAATTATTCTGTTCAATTTACATATTTTGTATAATCACATTATATCATTTATTATTATTTATTATACCACAATATAACATTTAAATAATATATTTTAAGTATAAACACTTATTTTTTAATTAAAAAAACAAGTTCACTCCATATATTCTGCACTATCGGAGTGCCCACGACTGCGAAAAGCTTGTGTTTTTTCACGTTATTGCAGAAAGGAAAATTATGAAAACCAACGAGCGTTAACCATAAAAAGACGTGGTTTTTGTACTTAACGAAAGGAGCGGGGCGCCATATCACTGCGGTAGCAGGGAGTGGGCCTGTATTCGAGCAAGCTGAAGGATATCCAGAATTCTTTCTAACCCTCTAAAATCACTGCGACCATTCGATGGCTTGAATGTAATCCAAGTGCAGTCCATAACAACATTACTTCTAGACTACACCAAACTAACTACATACTAGGACCTATCCGCCTTCTTGAAACCTTTTTACGTAATCCTGGATAACATCGTAATAACAAGAGACGCTGGACCATTTTTCTGAGATATCCAGCATCAAATGGATGGTAGTATCTCACCCAAAGAGGTTTATTGAATATCTTATCCAAAGAGTGCAACAGTGGACGCAGGCGATCGTGGTTATATCTGACTCATAAGACTAGCCCTCCATCTGCCGCCTGTATCTCTCTCCCAGTACCTTTGTCACTCAGTTACCGTAATATTAGACCCCTACTCTCTCGATTGAGACCTTGACGACACTTGTACGATCATTTCTTCGCCAGCTGTTTAGTGTTTTGTAATAACGCGCGAGTAGTGTATGTCACGAAAATGGAAATGAGAAATTTAGAGCAACGGTGCGTGATACAATTTTGTGCAAAACTCGGCGAAATCGAGACAGAAACTTACGAAAAAGTACTTAAAGTGTATGGTAGTGATGCGCTGAATCATAGTCAAGTGCTTCGGTGGCATGCGGATTTTAAAAAAGGCCATGAAAGCGTCAAAGACGAGGCATGGAGCGGAAGGTCAATTCAAGTGCGAACCGACGCGAATGCTCAGAGCGTCCTTGCCCTTGTTCGTCAAGACCGGCGACTAACCATTCAAACGTTGGCTGACGAATTGAATATTAACCCGGAAACAGTTAGAAAGATTTTAACCGAAGATTTCGCCATCAAAAAGCTGTACGCGAAGATGGTACCGAAGAACCTTTCTGATGAGCAAAAAGCCCACCTAATGAGCATCGCTCAAGATTGTCTCGAGGAGGTTGAAAGTGATCCTACTCTTCTCGATCAAGTTATTACTGGTGATGAAAGTTGGTTCTTTCCATGTGACTCTGAAACTAAACGACAAAGTCAACAGTGGCTGTCCCATTTGCTTTTTCGACAGCCAAGGAGTGGTTTACAAAAAGTTTGTACAGTCACAGTGCGTTCAATGTCTCTCAGTTTTTAGCGTCTAAAGGCATCGCAACGTTACCACAACTGCCCTATTCGCCGGACATGTCACCCTGTGACTTTTTCTTATTCCTTCATTTAAAAAAATTTGTCAAAGGTCGACATTTTGACTCCTTGAAAATATGCAAGAATCTATGACGAGGGTAGGTCTGACAAGAAGTGTTCCAGAATTATTACGAAAGCTGGAAAATTCGCTGAAATAAGTGTATAAATGCGGGAGGGGACTTTTTTGAAGGGGATCACAGCGATGTACCTTAATTACTCGCAGCATTACTTAATTGTCTGACCACGTGTATATATATATATATATATATATATATATATATATATATAAAACTCTATTCTATTCTAGTTACGGTTCTTAGTCTGGTCTGCTCATGCAACGTTCTAAATACTTATGAATGAACGTACCATTATATACGAACCGAGGAAGTTTTGCCACATACAGGAGAAACTTCAATATTATTGCAACATTATTACGGAAATATTGCATCAATATTGTAGCAATATAGTGATCTGAATTCTAATCACATAACACGGCAATGTTTTGCTGAAATACATATCACACGGCAACGTTACCGCAGTTTTGCCGAAATATTTCCATGTGATATATATTGCAACACGGTGTTCCTCCAATATAGCGGAAGTATTGACGTGCGATATGTTTCAGCGTAATGTTACTGCAAGATTTCATTCTGATTAAGTATTATTAACTGTATAATAAAAATAATCCTGCCAATGGGATCTAAGCTTACGATGTACAAATTAAATGATCTCGGAGGCAGCACAAGCCATAATAACCATTGTCAATCGACTATTTCACTATTCAATAACCAATAACTATTCTATTAACAATAACTATAAAAGTCTACGTATTTCCCAATATAAGTGCATTTGACATTTGTTATGGAAAATGTTTTCCTCTTTCGCAAAACTGACGTTAACATGAAAATCTGAATAATATATAATAAATTTATTTTATTGTTAAAACACGTAGAATATTTTAGCTTGACCGGAAAATATTAATGTTGATTTCGACGCAGCTTCTTGTAGAAAAAACAATTTAACTCTTATTTCTTTATTAATTTTTCATTATTATTTCAATGCACTGTACACAGTTCGTTTACTGAGAGTGCCATGAATAACGAACTTGATTTCCACCGACGAAAAATCTCCTAGACATTATTTATAAAATGCCTCCAAGCATTCAATATGATTTCTAATTTAATAAAGTAAGAATTTCCATCAGCTATTAAAAAGTTTATACATTTTAAACGCTAATTGTACAAACAGTGTATGTAATTCCACGTAAAGTTTTAAATCTTTGCAACACACGCAAACGCGCACAGCACAGACTTTATTGCCTATATATTTTTATGGGTAGTAATAGATATTAAAATAAATGTTATTACTATTTCTATAAGTACTCTAAAAATGGCTAAAACTCAATGTGATGGTCCAACATACATTTTATTGAGGACATACTAATAATTATATACAAATCTTTTATTTCTGGCAATCAATGAAAATTATATTTGAACAAGTTTAACAAAAGTAATTTATTTATGAATATATTATAGTTTTTATGCTGAAAGTCTGTAAAAATTATTATTATTATTATTGTATGGCATTATTATTTTCATATCTTTTAATTGTTTGTAATATTTTCCGAAATCGTTTTGTTTTTTGAATTCTTATTAAATGTTTGGTTTAATTACAAATAATGCATAAAATTCAATTCATATTCTGCTTTATTTAATTCTTATATATACTAATAAATAAAATGGAATTTTTTAGTGGCCCTGTGATTTATATGAGACGAAGACTATGTCTAAGATAATTCCAACTATTTATCAGAATATGGATTTCTTCAAAATTTTAATTTTCAATATCTTGCTTCCAGAAAGACATTAAGAAGGATGACTGCACAGGTACTATGTATTTGGGTATATTAGAAAAGATTCTGTGAGTTACAGCCAAATCCAGGACTCAATATGATTCCCTCCTATTTAGTATGAGACAAACCTTAATTTAAAATATCAATTGTTAATTTTATCTAATAATATTCGTTGTACAGGTTATATCATTTACTGAATCTATCTGAATATGCATATGATGTAAGAAAAGTAAAAAGAATTCGCGGATATATATACACGTGGATAAAATTATATTGAATAAAGAGAAAAATTTTGAGTTATTAAAAATAATGAAGGGAAATTCATTTAATGAAATCTTTCATCCAATATTAAGATACTCCGTGTCTGTACAGAAATTAGAAGTACGTGCTAATAGATCATAAATTTAATTTAATAAAGTAATTTTTTTTAGTTTTAAACATAGTTATTATTTTTTTCTATTTATATTTTCAAATTTGACAGAGACACTATATAAATAGAGATCAGTTTACTTAATGAATCGTACTTCGTACTCACAAGGTCTGGATTACGAGTATAAAAACCAATGAGTCGGTAAAAGATTTCATAAAATATAATATATAAAACAAAGATTTGTGTACATCTATTAATTTACGTACATTATCACACTGAAATTTACAGTATATTGCATTTATAGTAGAGGTATGACAACTGATTGCTCTAAATGCGAACAATAAATGTGTTTGTTGGTATTCTCTTCTCTTCTTTTCTTAGTGAGTTCGGGTTTACGGATCAATTTTCCTTTAATTTTAAGCAAAATCCAGTATTGAATAATATATAGACTTTCAATAAGCTAAAACATTTATCCATTTGTTTTTACTATGTTGTAATAATTAAAAATACATTTTATTCTTACTAGATTTGAAGCACATAATTGCATTTCATTATATAGTCTTATTATTTATACAATTAAATCTAAATAGGACACCACCGCTTTCTTATTATTTTGCCCAGAAAAAGTACAAATTATATTTGTGTGTCAATTTAATTTTTTAAAGTTGAATATATAGCTATTTGTATTTTGTTTATTTGATTACATTCTTTAAAAGAATTTGGTTTATGATACTTTCGACAGGACAGCATGAATAATAATACGAAACTGATAAATAATTTATATATACGACTGTTACAAAATGAATAGTTATTATTATTGACACAGGTAAATCTGCGTAGAAGACGAGTCTATAAAAGAGCGCGCGCGCGCGCTCGCTCGCATTTTCGCTTATATGCGAACTTCGAAAAGGAAAAAAAAGCAAAGCGACGCGCGTGTTCCACCGAGAATCTTAGGGAGTTCTCAGGCCTATGAGTATAGAGAAAATTTGCATAACCCGAGAGAGAGAGAGAGAGAGAGAGAGAGAGAGAGAGAGAGAGAGACAGATCGTAAAAGAATACGCCTATTGAATCGCGCTTTCTATTGTTTCTACGCTCTTTTGCGACAGCCTTTTTACCCTTCTTGTGCGTGTGCCCGCGCGTTTGCACACACACACACACACACAGACGCACACTTATATGCCACCATTATTTTTTCACCGACCATGGACGTGCACGTATATAAGTATATATATATCATGCGCTGTTCGCGCAAGCAAAAAAAGCCGCGGAAAATGAGGGGAGGGAGAGGAGGAGAAAAAAGGTCTCGGAGAAGGCCATCGGGTGGCTCGGAGGAAGCGGAGAAGAAGCCGAGAAGAAGCAGAATAGAGGCAGAAGAAGAGGAATTGGCAGTATAGCGGTGGAGTAGCAGCGTGTCGCCGCGTCGTCGTCGAATATATATATATATATATACATACACACACACATACATACATAACGCGAAGAAGCGCTCTCGCGCAAAAAAGCTCCCGGCGTCACCGCGCGTGTATATACGTCGCGCGAGAGGGGAGGCTAGTAGGGCCACAAGGCTGCTGCTATATGGGGACAGGCCGGCGATGCGGCGATCCCCCTCTCTTTCCATCTCTCCCTCGAGGGTTACGGGGTGGCCCCGACACGGTGGTGGTGGTGGTGGTGATGGTGGTGGTGGCTGAGCGCCCCACCGTGTCGGTGGTGGGTCGAATACGAGGGGCAGACGTTTTTTGGGCCGTGCAGAATTATATATATATATATATAACAAACGTGCGCGCGCGCGCGCGCACGAATGTCGCCGATGGGCCGGGTCGTCAGGGGCGTCATTGCTATATATATACTATATGGATAGGTCTGACGATCATCCAGACTCGGCTTATTGCCAAGTCCGGAAATTCAGATTCTAATATGCAAAATAAGGTTTGCGAATCGCCACTGATTTGTTTTAATGAAGCATTTGTTATTTTAATGAGGTTGATATTTATACATTTGAAATTTCAATGCAGTTAAAGTTATTAATGGAATTAATTGTCACACAGATATAATTGTTAAAATTTCCAGATGTAGTTTATGTATTATATAATTTAATTTGTTAAATTAACAATTAATTCGTTCTTGTTGCCAATGAAATTGGTATACTGGAGAATACGTATATTTATCTATTAACTTGACCGATTCAAGTTTAAAAAAAAAAAAAAAAAACTAGTTTAGGTTGTATTAATTTGTTATATTAATGGCAACTTCTGATCATTCAGAATGTATAAACTTCAAGAAATGTATTTGTACAGAACAATCGCTATACTTATACAATTTCATTAATAAAATGGTTTCAGAACGCGAAATATTAGTTACTATATATATAGCGAATAATCAATTGATTTATTAAGGCAACAATTATTTTTGACTTGTCCAATAAAAAATGGTTAAAATGATCAGTCTTTCCACTTGGTACATATAATATAGAATTAATTCTTTTTATAATTAATTAATTTTGTTTTTAAATTGAACAAAAAAAGTCTAAGCATTTTAAACATGCGTATCTGATTGCACATCACTAGTCAAAAAAATCAACACAGAAATAGAAACGTTTGCGGGTCGCGTATTTCGCTCAAATACTTAAAGAAATGCTTAAATAAATAAATCTATGTATTTTCGTGTATAAATACATGTATGCTTATAGTATGTACGATATTTTAAATGTAGTCTGTTCAATATTAATAAGATATAAGATATAATCATTAATAATTAATATAGATTTAGTAGCTATAAGAAGTAGCTTAACAGCTGAGCCATAGAATTCTTTAGTTTCTTTTCTTTCATCCCCATAATATTTATTGTTTATATTGTATTTTATTTTTCCGGGAAAAAACCGAAAATATTTAAGGTAGTATCGGATGCATCGGCAATAAGTTAATGTTTCCCGATGCTAATTTGAGACTAATTTGAAATTCCGTGTCGTCACTGAGGTGGATTAATTTACATTATTGTTGCTATTAATAAAATTTGTGATCTTAACCACCTGAATTTATAGATAGGAATTTAAAATAGTTATATTTTTAACCAATCAAATGGTTTATTGTATTTTCTATTTAATCAATAAAAAATTGGTAAAAATTAATTTTTTTATGAAACAATTTGATTTGTTAAAATTTTTAGTTGTTTTGTAATCTTTTAACTTACTAAATTTGGTCAAACACTGTTAATAACAATGATAAAAAATGATTGATTTAATTACGCGAACGAGCGAGAAAATGTAATAATTTTAAATTTATTAACTTATATAAATTTATATGTAATTTTACACATTACATATCATTTTATTTATTTTTTTTTATATTGTCCCATTTACACCTATAAGTTTACGTTTGAAGCATGCGTTTATTTAAGGGGTGACTAGCTTACATAATTAAAGTAATAGGTTATTGTAATTTTTATCCATTGACTGGTATATGTGGTATTGATTTTTATTGTATTTTAGGTGGACTTTAACGCACTCATATCACAATTATTATTTCTATGCGCTTCAGAATTTTCTGCGACATTGTAATTAGGCTGACCTCTGCGATATAGGATAGTAGAGATTTCGAGTACTAAAAGTACTTTTATGTTTTTGAAGAAATATCCTAAGTTTTATTGAATTAATGTAATTATGTAAAATAAATTGTAATTTACTCTAATGATTAGCATAAGCCAATAAATTTCCAAAAGATACAAATTAAAATATTAAAACTAATCTCTTTTATCCGAACATTTTCAATATCTTAATATAAACTCCTATGGTTCTTAAAATTTTAGAGCAAATTTTTTATTCACAATTTGTATTAATAAATTATAAAATCTTTTAGATTTAAGCGAGATAAATTCATAAAGAAATATAAGAAATCGTCTTAGTGACGAGTCCGGTAGGTAACCTAGGGTACCTTTTTATTACCTTCTTAAATTAATTTATATATTTTTCTCACTTAAATAAAACAGATTTTATAAATCATTAATATCAAGAATAAAAATTAGTTTTAACATTTTAAGGACCGTTGGATTTTATATGAAGTTTCGGGAAATCGTCGAATTGTTAAGAAACAAATTTATGATTTTGCTCTAGTCACTAGAGTCAATTAAACTTTAGTTTATGTATAAAATACATAACTGGAGATTTTTTATCATTAGTCCAATTGATACAATTGTGTATTGACTTATATACTACATTCGATTTTTGCATCTTCTTACACAAATCCAAACTATATCTATCTATCTGTCCTCCTTCACACCCCTTATATTCCCAGCCGAAGTGGGTTAAAAATGTGGATCTAGGCTCCCCTGCACGTACGTCATTTTCCTGCATCCGCAGGGTTAGCACACACATATACCTTACGCTCCCTACCGATATATTCGCGTATGTGTGTGTATGTGCGCTCACATAAACGCAATGTGCGCGTGTACGTTATGGGGTGGAGCGTATGCCGCGAGCGAGGGTTGCGCGTCCCCCGCCCGGCGTGCCGTCGGGCTGGCGGGCGTGCACCGAGCGTCGCGCCGGGCGGGGTGGGGAGCGTGGCGCGGGTTGGGGGGGAGGGGGGGAGGGGGTGACCGGCGAGCACGCCGCCCGCCGCCGCGAAAAGATCGGGGAGCCCGAGCCGGCTCGCCGCGCGCGCAGAGCGGAGCTCGCGCGGTTCGCGCTCCGCGGTGAAAGCGGCCTTATAACAATGCGCGCCGCGCTGCCGTGCGATACGCTTCGCTGCCGGACGCACGATATAAAATATATATATATATATATAACGAGACGGTCAATTAGTACATACTACACTGCAGTTCTCTCTCTCTCTCTCTCTCTCTCGCTCCCCCTTCCTCCCTTTCTCTCTCACACACTCTCTTTCTCTCTCTCGCTCTCCCACTCGCCTGTCAGTTCTGCTTCGGTTGTGCGAGCAGTCGCGCTCTCGATCCCGTCTCTCGCTCTGCCCTCCGGAATAGGACCCCGCGCGAATTCGCGGGTGGTTTTAATAGCACGGAGTAAGGGCTCATGATTTCTTTGATTTTCTACGTATAAGTTGTTCTCTCTCTCTCTCTCTCTCTCTCTCTCTCTCTCTCTCTCTCTCTCTCTCTCTCTTCCTCCCTCCTCTCTCTATCGCGCTCTTGTTTCGGTGTCCTTTGTAGTGTGCCGCTGTTTGTTAGTTTATTCGTTCGTTTATTTGTCATTCCGCACTTCCACTTCCTCGGGGCCTCGCTCTACCAGCCCCCCTCTCTCTCTCTATCTCTCTCTCTCTCACTCTCCCGCGAGTGCATGCGGTTACCCGGTCCCTACCCCCGCTCCGATCGCCCTCGCCGCACCGCTCCGTCCCACGAATGTACGAGCTGGCCGATGCGCCGGGACGCGAGGAGGCAGCCGCTGCCGCGCTCCGAGTCCTAGAGCGCCGACGCCGACGAGGATAGCAGCCCAGGTTGGCCGCTGTCCGCGCTCCCCCATGGAGGAGACCAACGCGACGACGTCCTCGCCGGTGCCGCAGCCGCAGCCGCAGCCGCAACCGCAGCAGCAGCAGCAGCAGCAGCAGCAGCAAGTCCAGCCGGCTGCCAGCGGAGCTGACGCCGGCTTCCCCTCGTGCATCAGCCCACCGAGGGGCCAGCCCCAGTCGCAGCCGTCCGCGGCGAACGGCCCGCCGGTGCGCATCTTCGGCAGGAACGTCAACGGCACCGGTGAGTGTTTTATTGGCATTTCTCGCTATTACACCTATATTGTTAGATTATATATATATATATATATATATATATATATATATATATATATATATGTAGCCGCATAACGAGATCCAAGTATACTTATATATAAGTGGCAAAAAGTATCTTTATTTTTCCCTCTCTCTCTTTCTTTCCATCTTTCTACATCTTTTTCACCAATGATGGGTTCTGACTACTATAATACCGCGCGGCCGGCTGAAAACGAGCTCGCGTTGGCGGCGGCGGCGACGACGGCGGCAGCGTCGGCGCCCTCTTTTTATCTGCTCGGATATATATATATATATATATATATATATATATATATATATATACACATTTATGCTACGAGAGCTGCGCGTTGTTATATATATATATAGCGAGCCGCCGGAGCTATAAGCTATAAGGCGACGTGAGTCAGTTCGCCGGCGCAAAAAGCGGACGGGGGATGCTGCAAAAAGAGGCTTTTTCTCTCCCGCGCTACTTTCGGGCTCTACCCGCGCCATCCACGCGCAATCGCCGCAAAAACGAATCTCCCGCCGCTCGCGGCTCTCTCTCTCTCTCTCTCTCTCCCTCCCCCTGCCTCCCTCCCGCCCTTCCTTCATCTTTTCTTTCCTTGGCGCGTGTATATATATATATATATATATATATATATATATATATATATATATATATAAAGGTATATAACTCTTCGCTCTCTTTCCTTTTCTTATAAGTGGTGCCGTCGTCGTTTTCTCCGTCCTTCTCCCCGCGGCCGCGCGCCGCCGCTCGCACAGATGGTTAAGCCCGCGCGATCGAGCTCCAGGACTCGCGAGACTCTTCTGATGCGGATCGTTGTGCGCGCATTTATCAACTGTGCTATATTTATTGTCCGCAAAAAATTTATATAATGAAAACGCTGTATCTCTTGTAATATAACGATGCAGCATTTCTTGAATTAAATATACCATGGCTATATTGTAAATTCGTTTGCGTGTTTTGAAGTCACAGATCGCCCTCAAATCTCGATCGCTTGATCAGTAAAGTGGTTGACTTGTACTATTTCATTCGGTGACTTTATACATAGGCCGGTAGTGCATATTCACTAATTTTTTTCTTCAGAGAGTGTATATTAACAATGTAAAATATATCCACGTACAAAACATATATATCTGGTCTCTCTAAATTTGGAATTAGTGCAAATTGTCAGACCACTAAAAAAAAAAAACAGGAAATTTTTCATTAATAGATTAATTAATATATTTCATCGCTTGTCCAGTGAAACTATCGCACTTGCACTGAAATTTAGGGAATTAATTTCTGTCAAGAGTATATTAAGACTTTATCATTGAGTTCGAAAAGTATCCATTAATGTTAAATCGATAAGACATTAAGCTGTCGATAAAGCGTGAAACGTTTTAACTTTATATACAAATTTCGTTACTACTATAAATGAAAATATCTTTATTTGAAACTTACTGTGTAAATTATATATATATATATATATATATATATATATATATATATATATATATATATAGAGGGAGAGAGAGAGAGAGAGAGAGAAATCAATAGACATTTATAGGCACAGTTCAGGACTCAGTTAAATACACATACATAATTTAGTTTTGAAAGTAACTTAAAAGACGCATATATCCCAACGCAGCTGTACGCGCGGTGCACATCCCGACTTTACAATTATTTGAGCATTTGGGTTACGTGTATGCACACGTGCATGGACACACTAGAATATACATACGTACCGATTAAAGTAATATAAAAAGGATATATATACATACATGTGTGTGTGTGTGTGTGTGTGTGTGTGTGTGTGTGTGTGTGTGTGTGTGTGTGTGTGTGTGTGTGTGTGTGTGTGTGTACAGCTCGCCGGGTGCACCCGCGCGTACCTAATATCCCTCAGCCTGAATGGGTGCAGCAGCGGCTCCCGCAATAATGTAATCTAAACAAGATCGCTCGCGCGGCATCGGTCGGCTTCGCCATTTATATATATATATATATATATATATATATATATATATATATATATATATATATATATAAAATATCATCGGGTTAGATATTTGAAAACGCGTTTAAACGAGAAAGGCCAGCTTGTCAGTCCTATATATATATATATATATATATATATATATATATATATATATATATATATATACACACGCGCCCCTTCGTTCGACCCACAATTATGTACTCATTATCACGCGCATCTCTTACGACATTTGCCCCATAGAAAAAAAAAGTCTTGGCCCTCTTTCATTCGATGTATGCGTAGCCGCGCGAATAATTATATACATATATAATATATACAATGGACCGCGCAATGAATTTCTAATTTTAAGCATCGTTTGAATTTATCCGTCTGAAATGTTATTTCAAGTGAGATTATATTAATGTCAAGTGAAATCGTATCCGACTTAGTTGTCTAAAAATTAAAAATACGCGTAATCGTTTTTTTCGTTTTAAATCTTTTTTGTACCTTCGTCGCAGAAAAGCATTGGATCAATTCCCTTATTCATCAGTAAATAACATTGATAAAACACGGTGTATAATAGTATTGCATTATATAGACGTATAATCGCAAAATGAGTTTAGTACGGCTGTCTTCTTGACCGTCGATGGTTATCAAAATGTTGCTCATTATTCATCGTAGTTGAGCTCAACGGTCAAGCATTAAACCATTAAGGAATAAAAAGTAGCTATAAGAAAAGCACAGCGATGGCTTTCAGAGTTTTTCTCTTACTTTTAAACTGGTTTTTTTTTTTTTTTTTTTTTTTTTTTTTCATCTACGTTTTACATTGGCACATTTAGGAAAGCAGTGCCGGACTTGCTGTATATAGCCGCCACCAGTCAAAGAAAAACTGTTTTTTCTGCAACGATTTCAGATAAAAGTTTCAGGTAAAAATTGCACGAAATTATAATTAGGTTTTCGTTGAACGAATCTTTATTAATAGAGTTCGCTCGTAAATTCTCTCACCGGCGAAGTTACAATTATATTTACTATATAGTTCGTTTGGAAAAACTTGTGCGCTATTGCCGGCTATTGCGGCCGCTGCGAAAACATACCGCGGTCGTCCTTCGATCTACCTGCACTAATCATAAGAATATTAAATAAAAGATCCACTTATGTGGCGACAAGATAAGAATTAGTTTTGCTTATGCTTCGCATAAAGAATATTATATCGCTAAACACGTTATAGGTTTTAATTAGCTAATTAAGTTGTTACTCGTTTCTGAATTGTGATTCAGGGATATATAGTTACCTATTACAGTCGTCCTACTGGTACATTCTCATCTGAATGTAATTTAATACCAAAAAAATAGTACGAAAAAAAAAAAATTCGAAAAGCACAGTCGGCAGATCCAATGAGCGACGTAACACGCCGCGTATTTCTAAATCTGAGCTTGAAAAACTTGAAGAGACAAAAGAAAAGTAACAAAAAAGATGAAAAAATTTTATCGCAAACTTTATCGTGTAACCCATTTTTTTTTTCTAGTAATGATTGTATCACTAACATGGAAATGTTAACAAATCCGTCTGCTTCGATAAGAATTGAAACGGATGATAATAAAATGGATGTTAAGTTAAGGCATTGTTATTTTATTTGTATAGCATATTAAACAGGAACCAGTTGCTTTCTAATATTCATAAAAATTTCTGACATTCAAATAACGTTCTTTTTTACATTATCGTGTTTTTAATTAGGATTATACTATACACTCTGGTTTTTCATGTGATGAGTAATTTACAAAAGTAAATATTCTGAAAAATTTTAAATATTTTAATTTTAATGTTGATTTTGCAAATGATGAAACTGTCTCGGAATATAAAATGAAAGATAATAGAGATTTGAATCAAGTAAATTCTGAAACCGTCGTTGCAGATAAAGAATATGGCGAGATTTGTAACATTTCGCAATGGGGACGCGTAAAAATTTAAATACTATATTGAAAAATTACTAGATTCAAACATGAAGTTCCGGAATTCGAAATAAAACTTCTAGCAATATAAATTCAACTTCATACGAGCGAAAAAATAAAAATAATTATAGGGGAATTAATGTGACAGCGTCTGTGTATGTGAGAAAAGTGAAGAATACGGCGATACAGTAAACTGCTCGTGATTATGCTATTCTCTCATCGCTGAAAAGCTCGATCGTTTTCATTGCGAGCTTTGTTTTTTGCAATTCAGCAGAACTGTTTACTCA
This sequence comes from Sycobia sp. Sy_11, assembly GCA_018907035.1. Classification (NCBI taxonomy): domain Eukaryota; kingdom Metazoa; phylum Arthropoda; class Insecta; order Hymenoptera; family Epichrysomallidae; genus Sycobia; species Sycobia sp. Sy_11. The sequence continues at coordinate 4,103,442 of JACCIC010000005.1, forward strand.
TGACGGATACCGAGATTGAAAGAAATGCCCATAATGGCTTAAGCGCGCACGGAAAAATCACAGTTTCATTTACGGGCGGTTCGTAATTTTACAGCACAAAATAGGGAAAGACGGATAATGGTCATAAATGTCATAGTTAAAAGAAATAGACGGAGCTCTTAGCAAAGTGTGATGACTTTTTAAAAGCTGATTTACTTAAGCATGGCCAGCGTTGCTCAGACTATGTCCATTACTTTACACCGTAATAATATCATGGCAATAATTCATGATAATTTCATAAATAAAATCATATTAAATATCAAACTGTCTAGATATCATTCTATCTCAGCCAATTCGGCTACCGATATAGGGCCACATGGACCAATTAAGATTGATATTAGATACCTTGGAAATAATCAACCCGTTGAACGTTGTTGGACATTTTCGACAGATACTGGCCATGAAGCCCAGAATATTTTTGGAACCGTAATGCTATTTTTTTGCAGTCAATTCTGCGATAATTCCTCAATTATGGAGTAGCGAGTATAACGGTACCATCACGAGTATGATAATCTATTGCAACCAGTCGTGGGTGGCGAAAATCCATTAGCGTTACATGCACTGTGCTTTGCGCATTCCTTAAACCTAGTCGGGAGCAAAAAAAAAAAAAAAAAAAAAACAATTCTTTTTGACTCGGCGTATTTTTTACGGTCGCTGCAAAAGGTCACGGTCCACACGAAGCACTTCATACGTGAAAAGCGTTTACTAATAAATTAAAACATATAACAATGTTGGACAAAAATTCTATGAAGAACGTTCTAAAGTGCAAACCAAAAATCATGTTTTCGAATGATCAACTAACTACAGCTAATAGAATTACACTTTAACGGCAGACCAGCGATTTAGATTTTAATACATCGATACAGCATTTTTTTAAGCAAGCTCCCAAATTTATCTTTCGCAGAAGTCGGGGAATACGCGATCATATACTGATCGAGGTTTATGGCGATGATAATCAATAATGTGCCTTTTAAAGGGCAATGATTTCAAAATTCCGAATGATAACTTTAAACTGAGTCCCAACTGATTTCAAAGGCCTTGACGCATTATAATATTTATTTATTTACTTATTTGTATATTAATTTCAAAGATTTTTTGATACATGATCGTAATAATATTGTAATGATTCATTCGTACAGGGAGGCGATAATTTTTTAAAAATTCATAATAAATATTCCGCGTTTTACAATACTTGATAAAAGATATATAATTGTGATATTAATAATTTTTATTGCTTTTTTCTCATCGTTGTAAAATGTTGCATACTTCTGATAAATAAAAATTGCGGCTGATATTCTAATGATTACGCTTAGATTTCAATGATTTTAATGGACAAAGTTTCTTAATTCTTCTATTTAATTAAATTTCTTAATTCACTAATTAATTATATTTTATTTATTAAAAAAATATATAGTATGTAGCCTTTCAGTTGGGTCAAAATACAAGTAAAACAATAATTCACAAAGAAATGAATGAGTATAGTCGTAATTTAGTTGACATGAAGATTATAATATGCAATT
>JACCIC010000005.1:4107500-4325000 GCA_018907035.1 Sycobia sp. Sy_11
AGCCGGGCGTCGCGCGACAATCGCCGCGCCGCGCAGCGCGGGTTATGGCGACGCATCACCCAAGCGGATTAGAGCCGAGAGCGCACGCGGGATAGACACGAAAGTATAATATGGTGGAAAAAAAAACGCCTCTCTTTTCCGCGTGGCGATAGTGTAGGGTATACATATGGATGGTATATGGGACCACAGCGGGATTGATGCGCATATAAGCGTTTACACGCCACTCGAGATCAGTGGTGATACTTACGTGTGTGTGTGTGTGCGCGTATAGATGTAGAACGTGGTATAGAGCAACTCCACGGGTGAATAGTTTCCATACGGTTTTTTTCGGTTTAAGAAAAAAGAAGGTACCCAAAAAAAATTGACCGTGAGATTGCGTGAAGTTAAAGGATAATTTTTGTCTAGCACATGTCATTTGTAGCCTGTACCGGAATATTTTCCAATATATATGTAATGTTTGAATTAAATGGAGGTAGCAGTATAGAAAAGTCGTTCAAAAGTCGAATTCCGTTGCCGTGATAAGCTTATGATTATTTTATATATTATGGTTCTTCTTTCCCATTATCTTAATAAGCAAATATATGCGCAAGGATTCGTAAAAATTATCAAGATTTATAAAAGTCCGTAATTATTATATTTACTTTTATGCAAGCAAGAGATTAAGTAACTTAATTAAGCTAAAGATGGAATGAACTCATAATTAATTTCTATAAATAAAAATTAGAATTGAAATAATTTAGAAAACTATAGTTAAACTTTGTAAGTTTCATTATTATATATTATAATTTGTTTCTATAATGGGAATGATGAATGTCATAATAAAATTTGAATGCGAAATTGAAATTGCTTAATAGGCCATATGTAATATATTACGTTTTCAAAGGAAGTTCGAAGGAGAAGGGAAAAAGGAGATCAATAGACTTAAGTCGAGTTGTAACATGCAGTATATAACGTTTTAATCCATCGAATCCGATGCTGTAGTGATCGAGCATCATATTATTATTCAAAGAATTTTTGATGCCAACTGAAGAAAGAAAGTGCATTTTTGTTCATTTTTTATGAAATAATACGTGGTTTTAGGATTAAAAAAAACGTGGAGTAAATATAAAAGTACTAGAAAATCCGATTCGATAAGTAATTTTATCTATACTAATTAACGACATTTTGAAGGAGCCCATCTCTGTATACTAGATGTAAGGATATTTGTTCTTTTAGGGATACGATATTCTTATCTAATTGATCATTCATTGTTTTCTGTATCAAACGCATTCATAACACATCGATACTAATTAAGTACAAGTTCTTCTTAAAAATTGCCAACCAATAACGTTAGATCAATTCGACTCCTGTCACCTTCGAGCATTTGACTATTAAATTACGTTACATCAATATATTAGAACTCTAAAATATTTATATTGTTAAGTTATATTTAAGCATTACTTCATAATAAATATTTTATACGAAATTTTGTTTTGAAATACAAATTGCCACTATAAATCAGAAATCATATAAGAAAATATCATCTCATCCATCCCTCCCCCTCCATTATATCTCTTTACGTAATGAAAAAATTTGATCCCTAATACTGTATTATTTGAAGATATAAATATTAATCTTATTGCAAGCGTTATAAGAGGTACATTGATTGTGATATTAAAATATATACAAATTATCCTTTTGTCTCAAAATTGTCCTCTTATACAAAAACAAACATGTTTGTATTCCAATAGATTAATTATTAACGGAATAATAAAAGTGTATTATATATATATATATATATATATATATATATATATATATATATGTATATAATATAAGGTAGGAGCTTCATAAGATATATACTAGCTCTGGTAACTCTAGATCCACAACTATAGCTGAAGGGTATGAAATGTCAGAGTTAGGAACTTCTGTGAAAACTCGTCGATACTGAAAATATGGATACATCAATTAAACTGTGATTGTAATAGCAATCTTCAAACTTGGAATTGATTATTCGAGTATACTAAATGACTTAACTTTGGTGTCTGATGCAAAATTCACAGGCATCCGTATAGTTTTATCTGGCATAAAGGGACAACGACATTTGAAAGATGGATACGGGTCCAGTTTATATGAGATAGCTCGCAATCTATACCCCAAAAAAAAAAAGAAACACGTAAAATTTGAGAAACTAACATTCTTCTAAACGAACGATATCGCAACTTGTTATCACTAACAAATTATCATATGTATTTCCGCCCAATCAAATTGTACATAATGCCAAGTTTAACAAAAACTCTACCTTTTGTGTCACAGAAAGTATAACATTTCCAAGTAGTTGTTGTCAATTAACGTTCGGACAATTCGGTATACGCATTATCAGCATACAGAATTTTAGATAAACATTTCATTAAACATCTTCATACGGCGTTATTGGGAGAATAGTGTTTCAAAGTTCATTTTTGAGGCAATGAGAATCGCTTAGCACGATCAAAAACCAATTGGTCGCCCTTACGAATTCTCAAACATTATATTAAATTAATGTTTATAATTTCAAGCACATATTCTATTGATGAACGCTCGTTTTCGATGTTTTTAGACAATTAAAATCGTTCTTAGAATTGTCAATGCTCTACAACGACAATATAATCATAGTAAAGAATCGTGTGCTTTAGATGTCAATAAGTTATTATTTATTTAAAAAATTTTATTTACACTCAGAAACATATTGGCTCTATATAAAAGTTTGTTTTTTGTTAAATACCATTGTGATTAATTTTTCAGATTTATTATACGATTTAATACGAGGGACAATTGGATTTTGGAGCTTATATACGAGTTTGAATTGAAAAATCGAGAAGGCTTCGGGGCTGGTGTAAATGATGTTGAATATTGTATTTTAAATGAATTTAATTAAATGCTATTAATTTAACTGAGAATCTATTGCACATTAAAGATTTCAAGATACAGATTTAAAGAGAATTAAGATCTACATTCTTCTTCATATAACCGCTTTTCTAGTTAAAAAATGTAATAGTCTATATTAATTAGCTGATAGAATGTAAAAAAATTAAACTAACAAATCTTTTCATCGGTCTTCTCAGTCGTATAAAAAAATGTTTATATTTAATTAATGTCAGTCAGACTGTTCTTTGTTTATATAGTCACCCCCGTAGAATCTGAAATACAAATACAAAGTAGTCAATATAGTATTGTTCATAAAGGACAACGTGACTGCCCCCACCATCATTACTGAGTCGATGTATCTGCTGCTGCCCAACGTTTCGAACCATTTCGGTTCATCTTCAAGGACTGAAGTAAGACTCTAATAATAAAATTATATATACTCTATTTCCCACCCCTATCTTTATATTCTGTGCGTGAGAAAAATATTTATACTAAACTTTATTATCCATAATTCCTGTAAAATTTTTAAAATATATAGGATGGTTAGAGATCACTGATCGGATTGGAAGGGTTCAAATATTTTCCGTGAATTAAGGATAAGAAATTGCAGTATAAATATTGTTGTCCCATGCAGAATATAAAGAAAGGGGCAGGGATAGGATATATATATATATATATATATATATATATATATATATATATATATAATTGTGTTATCAGCATTTTATGTCTGTTCCTGAAGATGAATGGAAGCGATTCGAAATGTTGGACAGCGGCGGATACATCGACTGAGTAATGGTGATGGGTGCAGTCAGTTTGTCCTTTACTAACAATAGTACATTGACTAATTAGTATTTTATTTTATTACCAATTTTACGGGGATGACTATAAACAAGAACAGTCTGAGTGCCATTATTTAATCATAAATATTTTATTTTATACGATCGTAGGACCGATAAAAAATTTTGTTGGTCTAGCTTACAATAGTCGAATTTACGATAGTTTCTAATGAATTTAGGGCAATCGTAAAATTAAAAAATTTCCGATTTCCTATAGATATAGCATTTTGTTCGATTTTATTCGGTCTGCGAGCAAATTACTGAGCACGATACTAATTTTGTTCTACAAAATCGTTCTCCGTGTACAGATTTCGCGTGAAAAACATGAAAAGAAAATATGGTTTTTTATGTGCCAAAAATTTTACTTGCTTACATCCCCAAATTTTAAGTAACAATGTACACACCCTCATGCAAAAAAGGCCGTGTGCCTTGTGAACGTACAGTAATAAAAGAAACATTTTATTAGTACCACTGCTTTTGGCATGGGATTCGGAAAAGAAATAAACTTTTCAAGCAGAGATTTCAATAATTTATTTAGTTTCTAAATTATCGTCGGTTGAAATTCGATTTATTTCCCATGCTTTGGCTGAGTTAAATACCCGCTCATACGCTCGCGTACGTAAATTCGACCCAACTTCCATTGATCGTAACGAAGAAACTCTGCATTATTTACGCAAACCTATAAGTTTATTAGAATTTTTTTAATTAAAATTATATCCTCTATTCGAATCTAGCGGGGAAGGTTGGATTTTTCATCAGAAACAACGCGATTGGAGTACAAAGTGTATCAATTTCATTACTAATTCTTGGTATGAAAGTACTATATGTTCGATAATGGAAGAGTGTTAGGTTTTAAAACGTCGAAGGGCTCATTTCTCTCAATCTGGATTAAGGCTATAACGCATCAGTAGATATAAGATGGTTTTAAATATCACTCTAAACATGTATTGTGCTGAGTAGATTGGCCAAACAAAATTATTATGCAGAAATTATATTTATTATAAATAGGGTTTTCTTTTATCTTCAATTAGATCTTACGGTTTTTTTAGGACGTTAATTTAAATAATTGATTTTTCTATACAATACCTGCAAGAAACTGTGATTTTGACTATGATTGATTAACTGACTGATTGATTGACGCTCAAACGCAAAACCACCGTAATGATAAAATTGATAATTTTTAAGTTCTTCTCTTCCAAATTGTTGAAGGTCTGATAATTATGGAAGGTTTTCTCATGTCCAACTAAAGGAGGTGAGAATATGCAAAATATGCTTTTATGATATTTTTTAAAACAGTTCTGCAAAAAAATAATATTATAACATTAATATTAGTTGATTATTGAGACAAAATGCTATAGAAACACGATTAGATGTAAAGCAATCAATTACGGGATGTTTCTAAAGTCCCGGCCCTATAAGAGATGAAAAGATATAAAAATGGTTTCTAGTCTTGTAATTATACAAGTGAAATCATTCAAAGCACGCAAAGTACACGTGTATGAGACGCCCAGTTAATGTAGTTGTATTAATGTTGAATGAATTTTTTATTATTTTTTTTAAGATACAAATCGTCTGTTGCTAGTTATTTACGTTGTTCTATTTATTGTGTTTTCATGCCAAAGTTATTGTATGAATTTTTAAAAATTATAATATTATTTTCCATGACAAACTTTGATGTTTTGTTATAATTCAATAATTGTTGAACAATGGTTAAAATAGGATAAGATTATTATTATGTAGACTTTGGTAAAGTAATAAAAAACTACTAATTGTAATAATATTATTTTTAATTGCCTCGTTACATAACAATTTCTGATATAATGTAAGAAAATTAAAAGTTTTAATTAATAAAAATTTAACTGCGTTTAGTAACAACTATTTTATACTTATAATGATGTCTTTAAAATTTTTAATTATAATTAGTACATAGTCGTATACATAAATATTTAAGGTAAATTATCTAAGAAAAATTCCTGTAAAAAGTTCAGTTTTTAACAATTATATCTATTATCGTTTAATTCATGTCTGTAAACATGCCTCGAATATATTAAACAGAAATATCTATTATTATTCAAAATCTATTATGCTTTAGCTAAAAAAAAGATCGTTTTTCACTAGTATCGAATTGATAGTGACTGTACTCAAATTGATACTGAGTTGTATTGTATATGTCATATATAGTATTTCCTTATGGCATTCCTACATTTGGCACATTTGTACATGCTTTGTCACTAATTTTAAATATAGATTTCAAATTGTTTTTTTTTTAAGTTATCAAATTGCAATAATAGGTAATAAACAGTTTTGTAAATTTTTCCTTACATTACTTCTGTAGACGTACTCTAAATAGTACATCTAGAGAATTTATATGAAAATTCCAAAATGTTTTAAAACTTCTCCAATCTTTCTTCACTTACAGACGTGAAAAAAAAGATAGAGTTAGAAATTTCTTTCGAATCTCATAAAACTGTGAAGAGAGTTTTTAAATGCTAACGTTACTACTTTAGAGGGAGAAAGTAAGACATTAGTGTAATGAATTTTACGCTTTTCCTACAATTTATTACTTTGTATGTCAACCGATTATCGGCCTTTAGTCTAATTGAATGTAATAATTAGTAAAGTAAGTGAAATAAAAAAGTTTAATTAATTGTGATTCTATATATATGAAATATTTTTACAATCTAATAATTATTAGCACTTATGCATCATATTGCGTTGACTACTTTATTTTAGTATATTGTTATAGATTTTCCAATGTCATATGTGTGTGTGTGTGTGTGTGTGTGTGTGTGTGTGTGTGTGTGTGTGTGTGTGTGTGTGTGTGTGTATGTGTATCTATATAGTTTTATTAAACTCTCAAGAACATAAAAACTCCCAGGATCAAATACACTTTCGTATTTAATCGTCTATATAAATCATCTATTTCTGTTTGATTTTTTTTCTTACTATTAAGAAGACAATGAGCGCCCTATAGAGAACGTAACGTACACTTAAATTTCGCACTGTCACTGCAAGTTTTTTATTCGAAAGACTCAACGAAACTTCTCTGCCCCACCCCCCTCTCTATCTATCTATCTGTTTCTCTCTTGTCTACATAACCCTTGCGCGACATTTTCTAACTGAGCCACTAGAAAAACGTTTAACGGCCCGTGCTCTAAGCCTTATTTGAATAGACCTGGGAAAGGAAAAAATGCCTCAGAGTAAGAGAGAGAGAGAGAGAGTGAGAGAGCAAAAGAAATAATTTAATTGTTCCCGTCACTGCAACGTTCTGTACAACACACTGCATGCTTCATATATATATATATATATATATATATATATATATATATATATATATATATATGGGAGCCTAATATGAAGGACGTCGGGAATGGCGAACCCAGCGCAAAGGGACTCGGCCGCGAATCCTTCATTTTTGCAGCGAATCAGCCAGCGCGCAAGCTGCATCAGCCATTTTTTGGGTCCCCCAGACGTCAAGGGGTGGCTGACACGACGAGGCCGAGGGGTGAGCAGTCCAGGGGGGGAGAAAAGGGCGTCGATAAAGGGCGCGCGCCGGGGGTAGGGGGCCGGGCGCCGGGGAGCATTGGGCCCACCCGTAGCCAATCGCCGCAGCCGAGCCTACGTGCACACGCGCGCGCGCGCTCACGCATCCTCGCATACATACAGAGACGGCGATCGTGCCGTCGGCACGGTGCGGCGCGTCTCCGCCTGCAACCCCGCGCGCCGGTCGCGACTTTCGCGATATCCGCCGCTGCGCGCTGCAGAATGCAACGCTCGCGCGCGCGGGCAGAAAAAATCCAGGGCAAAAAGCGTAAGGGACCGGAGGAGTTTATATATATATATATATATATATATATATATATATATATATATATATATATATACGTAAGCAACGGCGCGGTGCGTGAGAGACGAAGAAAGAGCGAGCGAGAGAGAGCGAGAGAGAGAGGCGGGTGGGGGGGGGGCGCACGAGCACTCGCTCGCCAGCGGCGACTCAGTCCATCTGCCTGCGAGCTGTGTTTTGTTCGGCCGTAGGGAAGCATATCGGACAAAAACTCGCCTAACCCTTCCTTGATTACAATGCCGGCAAAAAGCGAAATACTAACCGCTGCCGACGTCGCTGCCGCCGCCGCGCGCCCCGCGCCACCCGCCGCCACCATCGCCTCGTCGCCGCCGCCCGAGCTAAGAAACTAGACTCGTTTTTGTGGCGCGGGCGCGCGCGCGCGCGCGCTCGCTCGCTTGGCCAACGAGCGCCCGCGCTCCCCGGCTACGTCAAGTATCACGCGGCTACAAAGAAATGAGTTCCTCTACGCTTCTTTCGCCCGCGATCCTTTTCCTCGCGCTCTCGGGCTCGAACCCCGACGTAGCCGAAGAGAGAGAGAGAGAGATAGAGAAAGAGCGCGCGCTTCTTCCTTCGCCTCGCCCATTGTCCCTCTCCCCCTCCTCTCTCTCTCTCTCTCTCTCTCTCTCTCTCTCTCTTTCGCCACTGCTATTATCTCGGCTACAAAAAAGACCTCGTTCGTCGTCGGCGTCCCCATCGTCTTCGACGTCCTCCTCGTCGTCGAATCCTCCTTTTACGGCCAATGACTTGCGGGCTCTGCAGCTACCACCACCCCCTATATACCCTCCTTGGCCCTGACGCTTCAACAAAATCAACGTCCAAGTTATAGTATATATATATATATATATACGGAAATTCTTTTCCTCTTACAAACAAGGTGTTGAGAACATTTTGACGTTTGAGGGACTCGACCGTACTTGTTCGAGTCATTCGTATCTTCGAGCTCGAGCTCTTCGAACGATCCGGCCGCTAGACGCGATTGAACAGTTCGCGATGTTGGGAGTTTTCAGACGTTTAATTTGATAAAAGTGTTCAATTGGTATGTGTGTATATATTTTCCATCAACTGTAGGCAAAAATTAGATCTCGGTATTTTTTCATACTCCATCAATAAAAAGGCAGCGATAATCTTCTTATTAATACTCTAATTCGAGCTATTTGAACCGCTAGAACATTTCAGCCGTTCTAATGAATCACAATATTCGAGCCATTCGACATTTCATCCATTTCAAGCTGATTAAGCTGTTCTAAGAGTATGTACGATCAGTAAAACAGCTGATCCGTAAGAGAACAGGATTGAATTTTTGATAGTCGAGAAATATATACAAACGGCTGAAATGTCCAACCGGGTTCCGAACATTAGTTCGAAGACTTTAAAGTGTCAAACGGGTGCAAATGTTTTCACCATCCGATGAGCATACGAGACGCTCTGCAAATCATTTAATAATTAGAGCCGTTCGAAAGCTTCAACCATTTTATAATCGATCAAACTATTTGAAATCAGAGGTTCTTGCGATAATCGAACTTTGCGGAAAAGTCACCACCTCCTACAAGTTTTTACATGGATGTTTTACTAAGTATGCAAATTTTTGGAAACCCTTCCATAAATATGAACGAGAGTGTAATGACCGAGCGGTCAAATAATTCGCTAACCATTTCAATCCTGCTGCGTGGTAGCTCAAAGCATCATAAACGGTTTGAGCCATTGATTCGACTTGTTCGGGTATCAAAGTCTTCCCAGTTCCAGTTCGAACGGATCGAACTGTTCTACTGGGCCCGATTTATCCCCTACGCTGCGGCAAACGGCTCGATCGTAACGAAGCACTATGAAGCTCGAGCATGGGTTCCAATGCTTATAATTTTTATAATAAAGCGCAACTATACCTTCGCAGCCTGGCTCAAGACGCTTCCTTCTTTTAACTACATATATAGATAGGATAAATAAAAATAAACAGTCGAGCGAGCATTCAAAGCGTGCAAGATAATATCGTCTTTAATTACAGCTTATGATTCTACTTCTTTCACCCCCCCCCCCCTAGGCGTTGATCTTATACAGCAAGGTAGCGAAAAAGGGACATCGGATTTTCACTCTCATGTTAATTGCTGAATTATGAAGAACGATATAAGATGTATAAGAAAGCTGGGCTCGTCAACGGCATCGGAGGCTCTTTTTAACGTCTTTCGTAAACTATATATGTATATGTATATATGTATATAAGTATATATATATATATATATATATATATATATATATATATATATTCTAATTAAAATACAACCGCAGATGATGATGATGTAATAAATCAATTTTGATTTAGTCCGCGGAATAAATGTTACTTGATTCGTCGGTGGGAAATAAAAAACTGCGTTGAATAGCTCTTGTAGGTTGATGCTCGGCTAAGTCCTGTCGGCTGTATATATATATATATATATATATATATATATATATATATATATATATATATATAAGCATTGGTGTGGGTGCTGCAGAGACAGTATATAGAGGAAGTATATCACGATAGGCTTTATGTCTCTGGTGCGCCGTTATTATAATAACTCGTGCAGAGTGCGTGAGAGACTGTAAAGAGAGAGAGGGAGAGAGAGAGAGTGAGAGGGAGAGTGCGCGCAAGAAGAGAGAAAAGGATAGGATGAGAAAAAAAGTAGAGGGCAACGAAAGGCTCGCGGCAGCCCCGCGCGTGTAATAAGAGCCGTCGGTCAGTTTTTTCGATTCGCAAACTGATCCTTCTTTTTACCGAGAGCCCTCGTTCCTCCCTTTCATTCTCGCTCTCTCTATCTCTCTCTCTCTCTCTCCCTCTCGCTCTCCCAACTCGGCCCGCGCGCGCTTATATGCACGCTTCCATGCAGCCTATTAATTTATACGGCGATCTCTGTGCCCGGCGTACGTGTGTGCACGCGCAACTTTTTTCCACCGGGTTCTGCGAAATTTGCAACAACTAATCGGCTGTCTGCTCACACAGGACCTCTTTTTATTCCTATTTAATTCTTCTGCCGCTCTCGCGCGGTGTAGTGTATTTTATTTATATATATATATATATATATATATATATATATATATATATATATATAGGTATATAATATACAGAGCGTGCGGGAGCTGATGGCGCGCGCTTTCGGTGAAGGGGTAGAGTACGAGTGAAAAAGGCAGAGGAGAGAGAGAGAGAGAGAGATGCGCACCGCCGGCAAAAAATGCAAAATTTATTTATCTTCGACGTTCGCGGAACTTTCATTGAGCTATTTAATCAAAACCCATATATATATATATATATATATATATATATATATATTGCTGAAGAGTATCGCGGTTGCAATGGATTTATTGCAAATCTATAACGAGCCTTTATGTTGCGCTTTTTGTTGCAGTTGTACAGACGTCAATGCCTCAAAACGAAGCTGAATTACAACTTTATCGAGTCATGCAGCGAGCCTCTCTGCTCAGTTACTACGACACGCTTTTAGAAATGGGTAAGCGTGACTTTTTATTTTTATTAATTATATATATAAAAATACAAAAATCCAATTATTAATTATACATGAGTTCTTTGAAAGTTTTAAATTTTTTATAGTTTAACAGTGTGCATTGATAGTTTCAGACGTCATTTTTATAGCTTTATTATATTACATCTGATAATCGTGTTAACGAACAAAATACAGACGCTTAGACGTTTATATTGAAGATATAAATACTAGGGGTATTGAAAAAGTAAGTTTCCCTGCGTTAGGAACAAAATAAAGCACTAGTTTTGGGCAATAAAAATAATCTGACTTTATTTTTTTACTTTTAAACTATTTTTTACGTGGTCATTTGGATTTATACTTTTATTTGTATATTATTATTTTTATTTGCCATCTTCGACTTAGATACATTTTTTGCATCTGTTTGCAAGCTTAAACAAACCTTTCTTAAATAATGACGCGCCCTGCTTTTGAATCCAAGATTTAACGACTTTTTCGATTTCGTCATTTTAAGAGAAGTGCTGGTCACCCAAACTTTCTTTTAACTTTGGAAAAAGGAAATAGTCACTTGGTGGGTGCGAGGTCTGAAGTGCAAGGTGGGTGGTCGAAAATTTGATATGTGAATTTCTAAAGTAAGATTCGTGTTTTTTGGGCAGCATGAGACCGACTATTGACATGAAAAAGCAAGACATTACTAAAGTGAAACTGTGATCAGCTCGAGTCCGCTAGGTAGCGTCTGAGAGAAAGATCAAACTAGGGAAAACCTACTTTTTAAATACCCATCGTATTAATTAAATAAGCAATTTATCTTAACAATTTATTAACGATCGCGCGAACACGATCTCTAGGTGGTGATGACGTCCAACAGCTTTGCGACGCCGGTGAAGAGGAATTTTTGGAGATAATGGCTCTCGTTGGTATGGCCAGCAAACCGCTTCACGTACGGCGCTTGCAAAAAGCCCTTCAAGAGTGGTTGACGAATCCTGGTAATTTTTGTATAGTATACGTATATTTATTATAGCATCAATAATAAACAATTCCGATAGAACGTATAATCGAGTGATGGAAGGACTTGTCTTGAGAATATTATATTCGGTGGCGCGACAACCCATCACGACTAGACGGGTATTCAAATACTTAGAAAATAAAGGCTAAAACTAATATTATCTATTCATAATAAATAGTTTTTATTTTCCCAAATATAGTATTTTTGTATAGATTTTTAATAATAAACTGCTGCATTAATTTACTTTGGTTAACTTTATCAAAAATATTTTTGTACCTATGACACATTGCTTAGCTATTTCTGCGTTCTTGCAACATTATGCTTATTAAATAAGTTTTTAATCGGCATAACGTGCTATAACTTCTCTGTATCTCACAGGATAAGCAGGACATGTCTCAAGTAATTTGAGTAGTAATATCACCTGATTAAATACTTCTTTTGCCTTTACAGTATAGTGCTAATAGTATATTAACCTTTATGTTATATCTTAAGTAAAGCTTCTCGTATTATAGGCTATTTACTTCTAAAGTCATATACTTGCTATTCTATTGAAAATTTGCTTCTGAATAATTGAAGTTGTATAATTAAAATTTATCCCAATCAAATTTGAGATAGCATCCAAATAAAACAGCTATCATTCGAGATAAAGACACATTTTCAAGATTTACCTATTATCTGTACATTAATGCGCAAGGCAGCACTTTCTGGGCATTGAAATAGTTTCTACATCAAATTTTTTAATGAAATTTTCAGCATCGTTATATATATATATATATATATATATATATATAATTTTTAACCATATATCCTATAATCTTCTTATTATTAATTACTGTGCTTTAAGTGCTTTATATAAATTCTTTCATTTTTGTTGTAATGTTTTATGTTACAGTTTTGAATGAGAAAAAATATTTATTGATATAAAATGGACACCTTTATTAGAGGCTGTTCATAACAGAGTAGGGGATGTTCGAACACCCTGATATCCACGGTTGTTACGCTCCTGATTATATTCTAATAAAAATATTCTAATTATTTGCTTCTAATTATAATTCTAATTACTAAACTTATATATTTGTGCTGACATGATTTAGAAGAATACTGAAAAGGTCTATATAGAGTTTGCCATAAAATGGAAGTAGCATTATAATACTAATTAGACTATATTTTCTTTACTATTTGGGCATATAATAAAATAATGCATGGATAGAACTGCTATATGCATTTTACTTAAAATGTTCAATGGGAACCGTTCTCATTCGAAATCTGAGCTAGAATTCAAATCATATTTATTTCAACATTGAAATTGACGAACAGATAAAACGAGCATAAAATTACTGCTGTTTTTGTAATGAATCCATCGTATAAAGTTATTGCAATAATACTCAACGAATGCGTTATATGAGCAATTCCAGGAAACTTTTAACTTTTACGAATCTGTTATTTTATTTGTACTAGCATGTAGGATGGATAATTTTTTATGCAGTAAATTTGTTCGATAAAATCTCGATTCTTTTCTTTTAAAAGTAAATAAAAAATAAGATATTTTTAAAACATATAAGAAAAATTTCCTAATTATAAATTCTTTAAGATGAAATCTACAGGATTCAAAGACGTGCTAAATACGAAACTGCATGTACTATTAAGACAATACAGAAAAAATGACAAAAATTCATAGTTTTTAAAACGAATATTTCAACATTTTTAACATTTATAACATTTTTTAAATATTCTGCATTGGTTTTTATAATACATACAAAATGGTCATTGAATTTTTAGGTGTGATACTATTCGTTAAAAAACAGGTTAAAGCTTAAAGTCATTTGTATATCACTACTTATATTTAAAACTGAACTTCCTCCTGGACACATTTAAATTACGCTAGAAAACAATTCGAAAATACCGGTGGAATTTGCACTATTATATCGGAAAATATTCGTGAAATGCTGAAACATTTATATTAAAGAAAGAACATCTTATATTAAAAAAAAAACAACTTTGTGATCGTTAAATATAATTGTCATTTTGAATAATGACATAAGTCATTAATTACTTTATTAACTAATTATTAATTTTTTGTTTAATCAAAATTTTTTAATAAACCTTTTTACTACTAGAATTGATTGATTTAATATAAAAAAAACGGTTTTGGTAAATTCTAAGAACCGAGGAACTCTATTGTTTACTTGATATAAAGCTAGTGCATCGGGCAAAAAATTGCGTCAAAAATTAAAAGTCCCCCGGATTTGCTGCCATACGTAATCCATTATATATGTACTTATGAATTATTTTCAAAACTTTAACGCCTCAAAAATCCCGCAGCCGTGTTCCAGACGCCGGTCCTCGTGCCGAGCGCGACGGGCGCGTCGGCCGGCGGCAGCGGCGGCGTCGCCCCGTGCAACAAGCCCACGACCCCGGTCGTTTTCCCCTGCATCGGCAGCTACAGCCCCAACGCCCGTCAGCAGCTCCAGGCCTCCTCGGGCGCGGCCGCGGCCCTCGGCTCGATCACCGCCCAGGCCGGCCCGGCCGCCAAGCTCCACTCCGCGTCCTCGGCCCTGCTGCCGGTGGCCTGCGGCCTGCCCGTGGCCGCCGCCGGCTCGGTAGTCGCGGCCTCGGCCGCGGCCGCGACGACGACGACGCAACAGCAGCAGCAGCAGCAGCAGCAGCAGCAGCCGGGCATCGTCTGCCACGGCAACGTCAGTCCCGCCGGCCACCAGCTGCTGGGCCATCAGTTCCCGGCTGGGGCGGGCAGCTGCTGTCCCGCGCAGCAGCGGCGCAAGAGCCTCAGTCCGCCGGCCGCGACGATGAGCTTCGCCGGCGTGCAGATGCAGGGCATGCCCGCGGGTACGCCGGACGTGGTCGCCACGGCCGCCGGGAGCACGGGCGCGTCGATGCTCGCCGCGGCGCTGCCACTGTCCCACAGTCCGGGGATCATGCAGGTAAAATTGTCGTTGTCGTCTCGAGCCGGTGCGATAATCTTCGATATATATATATTTATATATATGCCAGATAAATGTGGTGTTTGAAATCAGTGAAAATCTTTTGAAATAAATTGAAATTATTTAAATTATGAAAAATGCTGGCAATAATTTGGTCGCCGATACGGTAAACATCTCAATAATCAAAATAACTAATTTTATGCGTGAAAATTATAAAATAAATTACTGAGCTTGTAAAATTCATTGAAGACTATATAATAAATTTTTCGATTTTTATAATCTTTGATCAACTTGCTGTAGGCAATATTATTATTGTCATCGGAAAACTTTTCCCCGTGCAAAAATTATTGTAAACGTCTACAAAGACGTAAAATAGTTTATCATATCTAATATATAATAAAATCAATTCAAATCATTATTACGACATTTGGGAAATTTAGCAGAAATTATTCTTCTTAATTAACAGAAATTATATTAAGCAGAATTATTATAGTGCTCAAATTCTGAAATCTCCCCCATTCTCATATGAATAATTTTATAAATGTGAGTAAAACCTCGAGATCATTTCATAATTTTTAAAATTATTTCTTGAGACTAATTTAACCAAACTATATATTCTGAATAATTTGGACTAAATTCTTATGCTTTCAAATGATTTCAAATAATTTCGACTGATTTATAACGATTTCATATACGACTTCTATAATGTAATGTCAACTATAATCTTATATGATTTGTTTTCACAGTTTTCAAAATAATTTCAATCATTGAATGTAATTTTTGTTCATATTCATAATTTGGTTCATTAGTAAAAATCCAATGATTTATAAAAGTGAGTCTCATATCTGAAGTGATACGTGATACTTTTCAATAGCAATTTATTTATTTACTTATTTCTTGATTTATTTACGCAATAACTTAATTTGAAACTGACCATAAGCTCCGTTTTATACAATACGATGATTGCTATAATCGAATTAAACGATAAAATATTAACGAGACTCCATCGTCTTCCGAAAATCATAGACTGGAAATTACGAGTCGAGCTCCTGCGGCAGCCAAGGCACGACCCCCAGTCCCAGCAGCAATAACACAATAGGCATGGCACCCCAGAGCCCGACCGCGTGCCTACTGCAAACGACGCCCATTCTCCTGGAGTCACAGGTTCAGCGTCTCGCCGAGGCGGCGGAGAGGCTCGCGGCGACCCTCAGGCCCCTCAATCCGAAGCCCCAGAGCGGCATCAAAAAGAAGATGTGCAAAAATTTGGAGGTTCATCTTTGTTTTTGTTTTTTTTTTTTATCTTATACCATCACTAGACCCATCGCTCGCAAAACCATTCCCCGTGCACGTATGATAAAATATATGTAAATATACGACCGATTTCGTTGGCGCAGTTGGTGATGGCGATGCCGGACAGCGATCCCCGCAGGATGGAGGAGATACGAAAGTACGCGGCCATTTACGGGAGATTCGACTGCAAGAGGAAGCCGGAGAAGCCGCTTACCCTGCACGAGGTGTCGGTGAACGAGGCGGCCGCGCAGATCTGCCGATTCGTCCCGGCACTGCTGACGAGGCGGGACGAGCTCTTTCCGCTGGCGCGTCGCGTCGTACGAGACTCCGGGCATTACTACACGAAAAGTCTACTGCACTCCGCGTGAGTAGGAGTACATAAGCATAACACACACACACACACACACGTGTACAATAATAATGTTGATCGTACAATAGCAGTCTGTTACTACTTGTATAATAATGAAGTTCTTCTATTGACATAAATTAAATTTTCTGCTCAGTTAATCTGTTAACTGGTATATGTCTTTTTTTATAACATAAGCAATCGCCTTTTATTCTTTAGTTTGTCTAAATCATCTAATGACTTTGACTTTATGGAAAGCAATTGACCATCTTCTTTAGAAAAATTAAAATTCCATGTTTTTAAATGTTGATTTTTCTATCACAACCTAACAATCCTTATTCTTTCATTCTGATGAATTTCACCAAACGGTACTTCAACTATAAAGCGATAAATACTGACTATACCCTTAAAAAAATTTGATTGTTGACTGATTCTCTTTGTGCGTGAATAAAAGTTATAAGTTCAACACGAAGCACAAAGACTAGCAGAATTCATTTAGCGACGAAAAGTAACACAATTCACTTTCAATATCCGTGTCAAAAGTACCGTCACTAGAATTTGTTCATTTTCGATGAAAAATTTATAATGTGGTAGTATTCGTTGCGACTGTTTGAAATGTGCTATATCTTTTACCACGAGCATCGATATTATAAGAAAAACGTTGATACTAGTATGTCACTGTAACTCTGAGATTCAGTCAAGTTTCGTCTTACCGATTATGCCAACAGGTGGCTTCAGGCATAATTTATGAAATACCAATGGTCTTTTCAATTTTCTTCTTTCATGTGAATACGCGAATACGCGAAACACACGAATCTTGAAATGCAGCCTCGTCAGTTCTTATAAAAACTTTTTACATTTGCAAGAAATCGTCCATACACTACGTAACTGTATTTTTCTACAATTTTGATCTCAACCTCTCCCTTGGTAATATTCTATCAAGGACAGAAGGTTCTTTATCGCTCCTCTCTAAAAGTTACGTAGCAATATATCTTAACTCTTAAATAACAAAATAAATAAATATCAGATTTGTAATTTTCAAATATTCTAATGTTTGGATTTATCGAATCTGTTTATTATACATTCTTCGATCATCATCCCAATCAAAACTGCTAAACCAATTTTTTAAATTAGAGATACTTGGGCTACATTCGATAGAAATTTGTACAATCTCTATATCTTCTCTTTCATCTGGGATTAACCAGTCTGCACCTTCATTACAAGATCGCTCTCGTAATTTACATTACGTTCATGATACGGCATCAAGTATAATAATGTACTGGATGTATATGACTGTGACAAATTAAGTTTACCGATTTTCTCATAACGGAATATGTTTTTTATCATTTGATGAATTACTAAAGATTCTTATAATAACTAATTACATATTTTAGTTATAATCCGTCTTATACCCTTCTACAACGCTTAGTAATGGTAGAAGTAATTCCCTGCATTTATTAGATATTTGTTTCTGTATATGCAAGACCAAATTATATACTTACAATTACTTATATACAATAAATTTTATACCAGATTTTGCCGAATCAACACGACACCAGATCGTAACTGTATTAATCAGAAGATTAAAGTATATTTGTATAAAAAAAAAAAACAAAATACAGGTGTAACCGTTTTTAGTTTTCACCATATTCGCCGATGTTTTAAAGCCAATCAGAAGCGCAGGATTTGGATCTTTGATTGGCAAGATAAACTTAAAGACTTAGACAGTGAAGACTTTCGTGGGCCTTTGACGAATTAGGAGGAAATATCAATTTCTTTTCCTTCAACTACTTAGAACTAAGAACGCAACATTAGCGAAAAAAAATGAGACAAAGAAAATACATAAAATCTTTTTGTTGTGGATATATGCTCCTGTATTATATGACGGATCGGACTTAAATTTATGCTACTCGCTGAAAAAGAACTTCAAATTTGGAAGAATCTTAGAAATGACGTTTATTGGTTGCCGTACATCGATATTCTTAATTTTAATTCATGAGGATAACGACCGCACGATCACTATCACAAAACAATTGAGATTGCTTCCTATTTTTTCAAAGGTCCACGAAACGCTTCTCTTGCCTTTTCAACTTCTTCCTCCCGAACGAGAGCCCGAATTCTGCGCTAATTAGCCCGAAAACTTTTAATTTTTCCTATAAATATACTTGAAATTACCGGATGTATATGGATATACAGGCATGGCAAGGTGTCGAGTGGATTTTGGGAACATCCGCTATACATATACAAAATTGTGCTTTCTAAACCATATGCACTTATGGCCTGTACGTGAATAAACTTAAATAACGAACGAATCGATATTCAAGCGACTGTTACAGTTCCAATACCCCGCCGAGGACGGCCTCGTCCAGGGAGAACGGCGACGGGGACCTGTCGGGTGGCGACGAGCCCTGCTCCGTGCTGGCGGGCTCGGCTGCGCCCGGTGGCGGCATCGCCGACTCGTCCAAGAGGCGCAAGCTCGATCTGCGCTGCGAGGACGATTCCGCGCTCGCCGCCAACAACAAGGACAATAATTCCGCGGAATCGGCGCAGCAGCAGGTTAGCTCGACGATGGTGCAAAAGTAAAAGAAACGAGGCGTCGCGGAACGAACGAACGAAAAATAAAAAATAACGACAACAGCGGCGACGGCAACTATCAAAAAAAGAATGAAAGGGAGAGATCGTTGATATAGTCGCGCGCATTGTTGAATATATTTATATATATATAAATTGCTGTATAAATCGCAAGTGTGTTGCACGCTCTACGCACACGGCACATTATGTATTATATACTAACAGCGGCTGACACCCGCGCTGACACTCCCTGCTGACTCGCTACGAAACTACTCCTGCATAAACCTACTGCCGATAATGCTCCATCAGTTCTGAGGATCTGTGATGAAAAGGTCAAGTATACGGGGGTAGAGCTTTGCCATTAACAGTGTTGTTTGAATCTCCTATAAGCCTATTGTATATAATCGTCCAGTTGTGAACGATATTTGTGTATATAAGATGTAGAAAAATGGATTCCAGTCAATGTTGTAATGTCCCCGTATTATTGTATAACGGGAGGACAAAATTTCAGTACAAAAACTTTAAAATGTATATATATATATATATATATATATATATATATATATATATATATTTCTTATTCCATATAGAAGTTAATATATCTATAATTTTGGTTTGTGTATATTTAATTCAAATTCAAAGAATGTATATATATAATCAAAGTTAGACATCTTATTTATATAAATTAAATTCTGTCTCTCCTTTACCAAACATTATTGTTCCATAAAAGAAATAAATAAAGAGGGAGAGAGAAAGAGAGAGGACAACTTTGTGATAGCTTGCACTTATCTCCGGGTTATTCTATAAAGATTACATTTAACGACTTGAGCTTGAGCAAGCTTTTTTTATTATCTCAAACTTTTAGTTAGAAATTGATTGCTACCGAATTTATAGGGATTTATATGCATGAAATTGGAGGGAACGCCGTTGCAATACACATTATATAGCTAGCTATATACACGTTTTAACGTATCAAGTAGAAAACACTGCATGAAAGCTTTATGGATTGTTATATTGTACATAGCTCGTTTTTGAGATTTGTGGCTTGAACTTCGTCTACGGCGCTGTGCATACTGTGTTGACTCTTCCTTACTGCATTTTGTCGCTCTTTACTGTTTGTAGCAGATACATCCGTGTTCTAGGAGGAAGCCGTGAGACTGAGGTGCATCAACTACGGCCGGGGAGCGTTAGCCATAGACTCCGACAGTAACTCGATGCAGCTGCAGCAAATCCGCCATCGCAAACGGCAGCGGCGGCGTCGATCGTCCAAGATCGGGCATAAATCCATATCAAGGTTTGAAGAAGAAACAAACTTTCGATTACGCACCTCCGCACTTTTTTACACTTTTAATACACTTGTGTCACATTGCGTATTATCATTGTCTTATATTCGACGATTCTGAGGTATATAAAACATATATATGGATGTATAAACTCAATTTACATCAATCCCTGTACCTTGATTCTTATTATAGGACTTATAAATAATAGAAGCTGTTACAACTGAATTTTTCTAAAAATTGAATCCACTAGCACAACAAAAAATCACTGTTTTTGTTTAGAATCAGAATCGCGTCAAAATGATAATCCATTCGCGTAACTAAAATCTAAGATCGGCAAATATGCATCAAAAATTATATAGTAAAAATATGAAATTTATATGATTATATATATATATATATATATATATATATATATATATATATATATATATTCATTTAAAATAGAAATTCATTTTAAATATGATGTATCATTTGGATAATATTATAATTAATTTTTTATGACATATATGTTAAGGTTTATTAAAAATACAGTAAAATAAGAAACAAAAATAAGAGATCGTGAAACTGATATGAATAATTTTTATTTAAAAAAAATTCATTTTAAACAGTCTGGTTAATTAAATAAACAACTATGCTCTTTATAGTAAGTTGTTTAAACTTTATTCTTTCAATTACTCGAAATTTCAAAATGTTTCGAAGCTTTTTTTAAATGCTCTCTTTAATTTTCAACATCTTGAATAAGAAATTATTCTGTCAGAAAAAATTTAAATTATTTAATTTCTTTATAAATTTCTAATTTTTTCGAGCCCCATTGATTTTTCTTAACTGAATTTCTTCACTTATTTTTATAGCAAAATTATTAAAAAATTATTATAAAAAAATTTTTAATTACGTATACAATTGCAGCAAAAAATTATCATGTAACAAATGTTAAAATTAAATTTAAATAAAAAAACAAGGAATATTGTTTCCGACTACATTCTTTAAAGATTATAATTGGAACATTCGTAAATCAACGTAAATTATATATTCAGCTATGTTAATAAAATAAATGCTTTCAATTTTTAGGAAGATTAAATAGTGCATCAAAGAGTTATAAAGCTATGAAATTAAAATATATTAAAGGGGACAATTAGATCTTACTATATTTTATCATTCTTTCGTAATGATATAATAGAATTATTTATATTAATATTCTAATCAACTCATTTCCTAGTGACAGCAAAGCCTAAAGTACGTTGGATTCACTCATATATATATAAAAGCATCTTTTGATTACATGGCCTAATATATATTTGTACGTCCATAGGTCCATGCATGCGCTGATGTACCATTAATATTATGTTAATAATAAATGTTAATCGTGTCTAATATTATTCATAATTAATTAACGTTTATATAAGAAAAATAAGGTATCTCTATATTTATATAATTTTAATTCTGAAATCTAATTTCAGTCCAGTTTGGCACTCCTGCAATGAAAATAGCAATATGGTATTGGACGGAGTGGTCAAGGGTCTGGAAGATTCGGACGGTTGTTATTCGTCGTTCGACGACGATTGGAACGATTGCAACGAAGACGATTGCGATGATAATTTCGACGCGGACACGGACGACGGTGTGACCGAAAACGAAGACGTGTCCAATGCAACAACCGCGCTGCACGTTAGTATATTAGTTTAATTGCGTTATTAAAACTAATGCCCTGAGTATGAAAAAAAAAAAATACACGAATATAAATATGTATAGATTTTTTTCGCCCCTAGGACACGCAAATTCGCAATATTAAAGAAGCAGCCGACAACGCTTCGTGCATGATGGACAAAGAGAATGACTTTAATTTAAAGGTAAAAAATTATGTTGATTAGTCAATTAACATTTACTGTTTCAGAAATAAAAATTATATTAATTTACTGCTAGATCTGCATATAAAATGTATACATAATGTGAATTTCCCTAATTAATTCAGGTGATCGCATCATGCGGAGATAATATTATAGCGGTTGCTAATCCAGCCTTGATGAATCACAATCAATCTGCAACAATAACAAAAGAGCAGCCGATTAAGGAAGAAATTACATTGCGCGACAGAAGAGACTGAACCGATAAACATATAATTTTGATTTTGTATTAAGAGAAATTTTATTACTCTATCCAAATGCTCTAGTTGAATTGTATATCATAACTCAGCTGCAATATATGAATGAATCCAATGTAAATACATTTAAAATTAAATAATTTGTTATTTAAATTTTTGCCGTTTTGTTGCGTTGTACATTTCCTTGATGTTTACATAATACTTTGATAATTAAGTCACCATAGTATATTGTTAAGAAACCATTATTCTATTGCAATTCTATTGCAAAATCTTTATATATATTGTGTATATATATATATATATATATATATATATATATATATATATATATATATATAAAGAACTTTTATTATGTCTCTATTTTGAATTAAAATTTTTTTTTATATTTTATATAAAAAATAAGAGAAACATATCAAGTTTGCATTTCTTTCTTAGTCATCTCGAAACTGAGGAGAAATACAATGTTTTTTTTTTAATAAATGATAAACTTATTGTGCCATGATACTTATGATTGTAAATGATAAATTTATTGGATACGTAGATAATTTAATTGCCTCCATATTACAACTTCTCAATCTCTTAATCAAACATCGTAAGTAAATCGTACGGTATTAGTTATCTGTCGTACCACTGACGACCCCAGTAGACAATCAAGGGGGAACAGTACAAACAGTAATTTTTTCACTTTATTTAGTCTTTACAATTTTAACATTATCTTCTTTAACATAAATTATTTTTGCATACTTTTGGTAAAGCAAATCTTAAAATTTGGCTTCATCTTTTGAAATATGTCGATTTTTTACATCGCAATTGTGAAACTATTCAATAAGTGTTGGAAAAAATATTTATTCCTCTAAAAATAATATTTTGCTTTTTTTAAGTTGTTTAACAAATTTTTTTTTATACATTTATGAAAACTGTTACTATAGTTTTACTTATATCTCAAGAAAGATTATAATTTTGTTCAAGCATATAAGCAGATCATTTTTCAGCATATATATGGAAGAAAATTCTACATTAAAAAAAAAAAGTAGTCAAACAGTGGCCGCCATGATTTCGATTTTTCTTCTCATCGGGTTTCAAGCAATATCATTTTAATTTATAGATTAAATTAATAAATATTTTTATCGTTCTTACAGTCTTTATAATATAACATATTAACTAAAATAACGACAGTCAGACTATCCTTGTTTATTATCACTCCCGAAGAATGTGAAATAAAATTTATTACTAACAACAAAATTAGATTAAAACTTAAAAAAAAAAACAAAATAAAATAAAAATAATAAAGTACATTCTATGTTAGTGAAGGAGAACCTGACTGCCCCCACTACCTTAAATTTAAATTCACCCTTGGTGTCCAACGTTTCGAACGGAGAAAATAAAGTGGTGGGGGTAGTCAGATTCCCCTTCACTAACATAGAATATAGTTTATTATTTTTATTATTTTTATTTTATTTTATTATTTTATTTGATTATTTTATTATTTTTACTTTTTAATCTCATTTATTTTTAGTAATAAGTTTTATTTCAGATTCTTCGGTGGTGGTAATAAGCAAGGACAGTCTGTCTATCATTATTTTAGCTAATATATTATATTATAAAGAATATAAGACCGATAAAATGTTTATTAATTTAATTCAAAACAGTCGATTTATTAAAATAAAAAAAATTTAGAAAACAGATATCACCAGATTCAATTATTTACATTACTTTTTTTTACTATAATAAAAAACTATTTTTGAATGTTTTTGTGCTCGTAATCGTTGCACTAAACCGCAATTTACCTATTGTTGACAATCAATTATAATCAAATTCAAGCTCGTTCGAAAATTATATCTAATTTGTTCAATCTATCACCTTGGCTCTTATCCTGAATACTAATTTGAATATACTCCGGTTCTAATATATACCTATATACGTTCCAACTTATATGCATGCGTCGCTGTGACGTTATAGCGGTGGGAAAAGACTTGTAGGTATGGTGGGGTATAGCACGATTGTATATTTTATATTTGTAGCCAATTACAGGTATCCATATATTATTTCCATGCCTGCATATGGACTTTCTAATGTCTCGCGTTATATATTAACAAGATCATAGTATAATCGACATGGAATTTTTAAATAAATGCAATGTTTAAATTTTTTAAAATTTACTTTATTATAACAAACTTACCCTATAAAGTTCAGTGAAAAGAGAGAGCTCTCAAAGGTCGATGTGATTGCATTTTATATAATTTCCCCCACTTCACGGTGACGCGACACATCCAAATAAATGAATATCGTAACACGAATTTTGGAGAAGTTCACCTCGCAGCCTTACGGCCCGAAACATTCCATACTTTGTGGATAATTTTATCTCTATTTTTATATAGAGACTCTTGAACAGCTTTCGAAAATAGTCATAGTCTTTACAAAGCTCATATATGCATGAAAGACTACAGCCTTCGAAAACCTGAGTTTTCCGGGCACGGCACCGGCATCTCAAATGCATACATTTGCTAATAAACAAAATGACATTTTCCAGTCACAGCACTGGATAATATGGAACTTCTCCAAAATTTTGTCCCGCATATATTATTAGTTTGGCAATAATTTATTTGTAAAAGGTTTTAGTGAAAATTGTTTAAATTGATACTAAATTAATTAATTATTTCAATTTTTATAAACAATAATCAGATATTTTAATTATAATATTTATTATTTATCTATTTATTTACTTAATTATTTATTTATTTTTTTATTTTATAGTTTCTCTTTTATTTTTATAAATAGCTTGAGAATCAAATTTTAGAATTCAAACAGCTGAAAAACTATATTTTATCATATAATAGAATTTGTTTTTATTTTTATTTACTGTTCCCCATAGAAACTAAACAAATATATCATTAACTATCTGCATCTTATATATATTACACTTTAAAAGACCAATACATATATAATTTATTTAATTTTCTTTGCATTTAAATAACCAATACTTATTACGAAAACAATAGAAGTCTCACTTACACATTTAAAAACATTCATCAAGATATTTAAATCTTGCCTTCAATGAATATGGATAAGATCTAGCATTAATTTTTTATTCTTTTTTTTTTTTAATGAATGTACGCTTAAAATTCTACGAAGTTTAAATAACATATAATATAATAACTAATACCATTTAATTTTTTAAACATTTTAATACATACAATACATTTATTAAGACTTATATATATATCAACATTACATTTATCGGTAACACATAGAATTGATTGTTATAATGTCTGTGCACTTATTCAATCTAAGAATTAAAAAATTAAGATAAATATATTAATTGCAAATTAATATATCAAAGTGTGACAGAATCTTTATGAAAGTAATTTAAAAATTTCAGGATCGTTTATTTTGTTCCGCGACTTTCCTTGAAAAAAAAAACTAAAATATTTAGTTAGTTTATATATTTTTAAACCGTCGATTAAATTGAATTTTGTCTCATCGAATCGTCCGTTTTTAATTCTCATTCAGAATACACGAAGTGAAATAATGAGCGTTAGGTGCTCTTATCACACTAGAATATAATGACTGCACATTTATAAACATTCCATATTTTATGTAATATTTGCACACAGCTTTAAAATATATTCTTCAATATAATTCACTACATTTTTATTACACTTCGCATTATTTTATCTCTCTCTCTCTCTCTCTCTCTCTCTCTCTCTCTCTCTGTGTGTGTGTGTGTGTGTGTGTGTGTATTAATTTATCAATTGTATTTGTTATGTACAATAACAATGTATACGAAAAAATTTTGATTTTTTAATATATAATTATAAACTGTATATTATGCATCAGTAATATCTATAATGTTTTATACCCATACTTATTATCGATAATTTATTGTTGTAATTAGTTTATAATGCTAACTATTACATGCCCGGTACCGGTAATAATATTTATATACATGCAGCATATATATATATATATATATATATATATATATACAATTAACTCGGTAGATAAAGAATTCAATTTCCGGAGCTGACGTAGCACGTCCAGAGAGCAGCTATAGCAGCAAATGAATATATAGAGCAAACAACTGTCTTCACATTACGCGAAGAAGCGTTGCCACCTCATCGCAATGTTGATAGCGTGTTAAAAAGTTAATATTAATTAAAATATTCCTTCAACTAATATTTTTTTTTTGTAAATCGTTTAAGTTTATTTGTTTCTATAAGAAATTCTTAAAATGCACGTCCAATTCGTAACTATTGGATTAATCGTAATTATCGCTCAAGCTCAAGGTATTAGGTGGTATTTGGAACCTAATACACAAAAATGTTTAAAAGAAGAAATACGAGGAAATGTTGTAGTTAGTGGTGAATACGAAGTTTCAGAAGTTCCTGGACAGAAAGTAGACTTTGTGGTAACCACAGTTTTGAAATATTTTATTAATTTTTTCCAAGGTTATGTACACTAACCTGTTAAACCTGTTAAATATTTACTAACGATGTTTTCTATTTTCTAAATTTTTATATTTTATTCACGAGACTTGTAAAACAATATCACCCTATATTTACTTTACTACATAATACCTGAAATATTTTTAGACTCGTGATTCACAAGGACATATACTTGCTCAAAAAGATGATGTACAATATGGAAAACTATTTAAATTTTCATTTGTTACTGAAACATATGATACATTTGAAATTTGTTTCATGTCCCATGTACCAAACAGTATGTATTCAGTTTTATTTAAATGTATTCATATACTACTTATATTCTTCTTTTAAAGAAAATGAAAAATCTATGTATTACTTACAGATCAGCGTGGTATGAGACAAGAAGTTTTATTAAATATCAAGAAAGGCATTGAAGCTAAAAACTATGAAGGCGTAAGTTTATAATAATATGCAATATAAATATAACAAAATTAGTAGTATCTTTTATTACAATCTTATTAAATATTTTATAAAAAATTTTATTTCCATTTTCTGGCTATTATGGGCGAGCAGACTTTGGTAAAGTCAAATTTATTTTGTGTGTATTCACACAGCATGTTTTATACAAAATAAGCATTTAATCTAAAACACATTATTTTAATTAAAAATTTATTGTATTATATATGTTTAAATTTTTATATTGAATAATTGCATGTGTGCAAAAATAAAACAGTGTTGCCAATTTTAGTTTATAGTTAGAAATCATGAAGGTAATGTATTTTAAATGTTATTTAATTAAAGAAAATAAAAAAGACTGTAAATTATTGTATATTATGACATTCCGTATGTACATAATATGAGTGACAATTTTATTTTCTCTAAAACATTACAAAATGCAGAATTTCCAAAAATTTGAAACAAATCATTTTATTATTTTCAAAAAGTCTTTAATATTCTCTTAAGAGTGTTTTTGCACTTTGTTGCATATTACTGGTAATTGCTTTTGATTTGTTAATTCTGAATAAATTTGAAATATAATTCAAATAAGAATATGTATAATAGATTGGTGAAGCAGCAAAACTTAAACCTATTGAAGTAGAATTAAAACGCTTAGAGGATTTGTCTGAAGCTATAGTTCAAGATTTTGCCAGAATGCGTGAAAATAAAGAAAATATGAGAGACACTAATGGTAAACTATATATATGTTTTCTATGTATTTTTTAATGGATTTGATGCAATTTATTAAATTTATTCATTTATTTCAGAGGCTACGAATGTTCGTGTACTTTACTTCAGCATATTTTCAATGCTTTGTCTCTTAGGTCTGGCT
This sequence comes from Sycobia sp. Sy_11, assembly GCA_018907035.1. Lineage (NCBI taxonomy): Eukaryota > Metazoa > Arthropoda > Insecta > Hymenoptera > Epichrysomallidae > Sycobia > Sycobia sp. Sy_11. Next base: position 4,135,830 of record JACCIC010000005.1, read on the forward strand.
ACATGGCAAGTGTTTTATCTGAGACGTTTCTTCAGAGCAAAGAAACTTATTGAATAGTGGTGTATTTTTTACATAAATTTACAACTGGAGCTGTGTGCAAGTATTTAAGTTTGGTTTTATAACAAACACTTCGAAATGAACTATGCATTACAAGTTTATGAAGTGTCATGAAAGAATTTGATAGGCAAGTGCAACCACTGTTTTCCATAATTGAAATAAATTTATAATAAGATTAGTTCATCGGTTACATTCACTACTTTTTTAGAATTTACCTTAGAGACAGTGTTAAAAATAAGATAAAAAAAGTGTACAGTAGTTTAATTGTTGATTATTTTCAAAAGCAGTTCAACTATTTGTATAACAATAGATCTGTCTTTTTTGGTTTTATTTGAGGTGTAAGATGAATTTGTATATTTGAAAAATATTGTACATTATATGTTTTTAAACTTACACATTATCATTACAATGGATATTTGATGAAGTTTTTTGTTCATAACAATAAAAAAATAATGAATTACTATACGAACACAACTGATTATTTTAGAACTTTTTCAAAGCTATTTATGAACATCGAGACTGAATAAACTGTTTAATTACTATTGATGTATTGATTGATTATTATTATTTGAGTGAACCAAGTAGCATTTTAAAAAAAAACTATATATAAAGAGCTTAAGTTCAACAGTTAAAAATGTGGTTGCAAAGATTGACATTCATCATAACAAGCTGATGTTACTACCTTAGCCAACAACTAGATTCATTTATAAAAACAATGTTATTTCTTAGAAAAACACTTTAATCTTATGCAAATAAATTTATTGTGATTAAGTTCAACATGAAAAATTATGTATGCATTATCATTCCAAAAGAAAACTTGATTTTGTTTTCATATACTATGAACTTTCTTAAAAGTTTTTTTTCAAAGGAAAACTTATTTTACTAATATACATGCTATCCATTGATACTTTATAGAATATTAAATATCTGTTACAGTTCTTATCTGTAATTTGAGTAACGCACACAATGCCCAATTGTTATGTAAATAACAAATAAAAAAGACTGATATTGTTACTTCAAGATGAGAAAATATTTCTGCAAATCCTAGCTTATATTAAATGATTTGTATTTTTTGTATAAGTTACAAAAATAATTATGCAACATGATTATCAAAATAGCTAATATTTATTAACAATATGTAATAATAAATACTTGTACTAGCTTAATTTACTTTTAAAACTAAGTCAAGGAATTAAAAGTTCAAATACTATAACATGATCAAACAGGTAATTTTCAGGAGCGTTATTTTAATATATAAATTATAATCAAGTTTAATTTTCTACTTTATCAAACTAACAATTCACATAAAATACAGTTGTAATATTTATAAAATAATACTGACCTGTACTCTGCACAGACGACTTTTATAAATAATATAATGTTCTGGACTCTTTTTGAAAATTCTCACCTTGGCAGCTAAGAGAAATTGAAATATTGCTTATTAATTGCTCTTATTCTGGTTCTATTCAATGCATCTACTAAATCATCTGAGACAAAAAAGGCACTGCATATGTCCTTTCTCATTTCTGGAGTAAACAGTCCATACCATAATTGATAAGTACAAGAAAATCTTTTCTACCATTACATGTATTCAAATTCAAAGATAACATGGATAAAGTTACTTTATGAATCTTTGATAAAGTTGCTTTATGGTTTTAAATAAACTTGTAAAAACTCACTTTTTCAGTTTGCAAAGATATCACTAAATGGTACATAATTCTAGACCAATTTCTACTACACAACATATATTATCAATGTAATCTTTTAATTTTATAATTAATAAAAATAGAATTTGTAAAGTTTATAGTAAAATATTACAAAATATTTAAAATTATTTTATACTTTTATTACTATATATTATAAAACTATATAGTACAATAAAAAATTTTAAATATAGTGTAAAATAAAATCCATTGAATTCAAATATACTTTTTCTTATAAATATCAATATGCATTTTACATAGATTTTGAACCTCTTAGATTGTCTATGAATACTTTTTATGTTAAGACCACACAAGCAGGCCCCTGCCCATCCTGGGGTCTGCCAATCAGATCAGACTACTGAAAACTAGGCATCTTCATTTTATAAAGAATGGGCATACGTTTTTTGCATACTAATTCATTAAGTTATGAGAGAAAAACGACCTTAACAAAAAAAAACTACATATTTAGGTGGAAAAGATGTATATCTAATACTTTATATAATTAAAATTTCATCATATTAAAAAATTAGAATATCATGCTACTGAACCTTTGGGTTCAATTTCAGAAGATTCCTTGCTAATTTTCACTGCAATTTTGGTTAAAATTTTTTATAAAACTATGTGTTTTTTTATTAATAAATTTTTTTTACAAATTGTTAGTGATTTTATTTACACATAATAAATAAAGGTAAAACATTTTAAGATAAAGATAATAAAATATAATTACACAAAAAAAATTAAACTCGAGAATTCAATAATTCATACCATTACTTTATTTCTCCAATAATCAATCAGCTATATATTTTTGGAATTAATTTATATTATCATAATAAAATTTTATAATCATATACTAAAATTGCATATGCAAAGTTCAGAAATACTTCAAATTTTTATTATCAGTGACATATTGCTGACAATTGCCACCTTGCCGCCAGAGCGCCACATGCCATAACATTAGCAAACTAAGAGACACAGAGACTATCTTCCATACTCATATAATCAATGAACAATACAATATACTTTATTATACAAATCATAAGTAACCCTAACCATACGCGTTTTTCTGAGATAAATTGTTTTAAAAACTTAGTTTCTGTACACAATTATTATAAAGTTATTTTTAATTGATCAAGCTTCTATGCTTTATAAAAATAATAATGTTAGAGTCTACAAGTATTGTATCAAACAGAAATCGTCATTGTACAGGCTGTAACATTATAAGCGGTTCTGGACTTATCGGAGCAGGTTTTTACATTGCTTATCACTCCAAAAATGTACATAAAACTGTTGGAAAAACAATTATGCTGTGCTTAGCAGGAAGTAAAATCTTTTCTTTTTTATTGATTTTGTAGAAATTATTTACATTGATTAAAAAAGTATTGATAAATATATAAACTTTTAGCTGTTGTTGGACTTGGAATAACAAGAATTATGGATTGGCCACCGTTTCAACATCAATTCAATAAAATTCAAGACACCAAATAAAAATATCGTTTACTATATAATGCTTAGTGTTATTTTAATATTGTATATATATAATAAATTTTAATGTGTATAATATTCGAATTAAAGAAAAAAAATGAAAACTATGCCTATCTTCAATATATCAGATAATATAGAATTACTTCCTTTCTTATAATCAAAACAGATTTTTGCAGATATAAAATATAGAGAATAGACAGGAGTTGAAACTGTTAAAATCGTACCAAATTACACAACAGAACATCACGCCACAATTGGCCGCAAGGCGTCGACACCCTTTGAGGTTACTCGATCAATAGCATGCATTTGAAAAAAGGCGACTAGGAGTATGTAGTGAGCGTGGAGAGAGGGGAAAGTTAAACCTGTTCCCCCATTCTTGCTTATTTTCATCCCCTCAGTCGTTTTCAATTTTGTTTTCTCTTTCTGTTGCACGCAGAACTATCAAGAAAATCCCAAAAGAGCGACGTCTACCGGACAGATTTAAACTACCGTCTCTAGCCAATGTTTGATAAGCTTTACCCATATCTGCCCATGTACAGCGAGCGGAGTTTCCACTCCTCTCTACCAGAGTTAATAAAGAGAAATTGCCGATGCCATATATCGAAGGCTCGACAATTTTCGAGCGCCGGGAAAGTGCACTATCAATAGGCCCAACCGCTAAACTAACGAGCCAACGCGACGTCATAGCCACGTCAGCATAAATTAGTGTGTGCATTTGCCTACGTCACGAGCAGTGACGTAAGCAATAAATATATAGATATAGTTGTACGCTTCTGATCAATGCGACGTTGCTGTTTTCCTTTGAATCATACAGAGGCTAAACCAAATAAAATCTAATATGCGCACGAGCATCAGAAAGCAATTCAGACCCAAACTCCAATGCCAACTTCATAATGCAGACGAATTTTTCATTCTGCAAAAAAAAAGACTTTCCTTTCTTCCATGGTAGAAATTTCAAATTGATCTTATGATTTTGTGCTAAAATGGATATTCCTTAATTAGTTTAAAAAAATTCTTTTTAATATTTTATGCTTATATAATATTGTAGGAACAGAAAGAGGAAATTCTTCATTAATTTTTTCAAATATTAAAAATATTAATAATAATATAAAGTAAAAAATTAACTTTGTAATGTTTCACAGTTATACTTTTTCTAAATTATAAGTACAAGATATAAGATTTACATTGTATAACGTTTTATAATAGGATAACATTTGAATTTTTGTATTTTCTACAATATGCATTATCAATAAAAAATATATAAGTATTTTAAAGTATTGTATATTTTTAAAAAATACGAATATGACGTAGATTTTAATGTCACGTAGTTGATCAACCCATGTCTGTGATACTACATACTAAATATAATTCATTAATCACATACATTATTCCTAGTTTCCTTCCGATTTAAACAGCATCCTATTCATTTATATTTATTATAATCTACTCTGTATTGTTACTTATTGATATTTTAAACAATTCCTGTAATTCCGATTTAACACAAAGATTGGTCTAAGGAATACAGTCATTTTCTGTATAAACTAATAATGAAATGATTCTGTTTGTTTATTTATAATGTTACAGTGATTGTGGACATAACTTCACTTATGATAAAATGATCTATTGAAGAAATTGTTAAAAATAGATTATCTGAATTACTTATGTATATTATAGAGTAATTGCAATAATTTATTTAATTCTGAAAATTATAGTATAAAATTTTAAAAACCATATAATAAATCGTGTATAATCTTAAATATTTTTTTGTTTCTTATACATAAGTGAATACAGAGCTGTTTCGAAAAAATGATCAGATATACGTAAAAACTGATCAAAATTATAGATAGATAGATTACGTATTATTGATTACAAATATTATAGAAATTGATAACAAAAAAGGTTTTGGAAAAAATTGAATAAAAAATTATAGATGAGATCAAAATATAACACTTATTTTCCATGCAATGTTTCTCTAAAAGAAAAAAATAAAACCGAATAGAAAAAGATCGATTAAAAAAGAAATTGCAGGGAAAACATTTGGTGAAAAAAATTTGTGAAATAAACAAAAATTTGATAAAAGTCAAACCAGTTTCAAAAACATAAGACAAAATCCAGAAAAAATTAATTAAAAAAAATATCAAAATATTGTGAAATAAAATTAGTTCAAAGAAAATTAAAAAGAAAAGTACGAAATATCGATAGACTATTACTGTGGCGCTAAAAGAGGGAAAATAATTTTTCGAGAAATAATATACCATTATTGATATTATCACACTCAAATGGCCTTAGTGACAATATCCAAGACATTTCACCTGAAGAATCAATTTGATTTTTCGGAGTCAGTGCCAAACATACTAATTTAACTATAACAATGAACTTCTTTGCACGCGTTGATGAATTTTTGATTTATAGTGTTGATTAAAAAGGGCTTAATCGGATAATGTGGACGAAAATGCGCGAACAGTATTTCTAATAAGACTATACCCTCACGTCAAATGTAATAAAAAACTCCTTTTGTCAGATTTTTGTACCCCAAAGTGGTCCAGCGATACTTGCAGATTCAAAAAGATCTCCGAACGTGGCTTCTAAAATAGTTAACGGAACCAGCTTAAAAAATTTTATTTTTAAAAGATCTATCAATCAAAGAATTTTATATAAAACATAAGTTTTATTCTATTAATTAATGCCGTTTATTATTACTATTTTAACTAATAATAATAAATTGATAGATTTTTAATCAGTAAACTAAAAATATTTATATATGTAAACCTTTTCGTACAAAAACAAAAACAAATATTCATATATAAGAACAAAATTCATATAAAATATTTTTCGGAAATATTCCGAAATACCTTAATAAAAAAATAAATTATTTCACGAAATTACAGCTGACAACAATGGACTATTAAAACAAATGGCTAAGTACATTTTATATGTATCCTCACAAATAACAGCATGTATACGAGTTTTTAGACTCTTAGTTTAGACAGAGATAATAAGCAGTTTATTATTCGGCAGTAGTTTATTGATATTTCGTACTTTTTTTACATTTTTGAAAAGTAATGCTATTTCAATCTATTTTTTTAAATCGGTTTTATTTAAATAATTTTTTTAAATTTTTAACTAATTTTTTTCTGGGATTTTTTTCTTGTGTTTTTTTAATCTGGTTTGATTTTTATCAATTGTTTCTATCTCACAAATTTTTTTCACCTTTTTTTTCTGCAATTTCTTTTTTAATCGATCTTTTTTTATTCGGTTTTATTTTTTTCTTTTAGAGAAAACTTGCATAGAAAGTAAGTTTTATACATTGATCTCATCTATAATTTTTTATTCAATTTTTTCCAAAAACTTTTTTGCTATCAATTTCTATAATATTTGCAATCAAGAGTTAATTTATGCTGACGTAGCTGTGCCGTCGCGTTGGCGGATTAGTGTAGCAGTTGAGCCTGTTGAGGACGCACGTTCCCGGCGTTCGAAAATCGTCGAGCTGTTCGTATATGGCATCGGCAATCTCCCCTTATTATCTCTGCTCTCTACTCGCTATAATTCTGACTATATTTACAGATTGTTTTCTGAGAAAAGAAATGAAAAAGTAGAAGTAGTATTTTTATTGTAAACAAATTAATGTAAATGAATGAAACTAATGATCTCTGCTGTCTAATATATTTATTATAAAATTTACGATTAACGGTACCGTCATCGATCATTTTAAATATGAAATAACATTACAAAATTATAAAATCACAATAAATATACAAATTAAAATCAATAATTAAAATCGGAACACTTACAATAAAAAAAATTAAATGAAATAAAATGAACGTCTATGTTTACAATCGAAAACACTAATCAGTACTAACGAGTATTATAAGAAAGGTATTGTGAATCTGAAAATAGTATTAAAATTTTAAAAAAGGTCACCGAAGTAATTAAATTTATTGAAGAACATTGAAATGGGCCAAATGTTGAATACAACACGTTATATAATGACATCAGAGGCCACTCGTTTCATTCATTTATATTAATTTGAAAAAAACAACAACTTTTATTTGCACGATATTACCAAGAAAACGACGTCTGCCGTTTTTGGTCAATTTTTGATAAGGTTTTCCCATGTGAGACGAGCAGAATTTTCACTCCTTTTCTCGACCCTGCATCATATAAAAAGGTAGTAAGACCAACGAAGTCTGGCAATTCCTGTTTTACCACTTTGTATAATATATTTATGGAGGTTAGAGAGGAGTGGAAACTCCGCTTATTGAACGAGCAACCACACAGGGTGATATGATACCGCCTTGCAGACAATTCTGACGTGAAGTTCTGCCGCGTAATTTGAAACGATTTACAAGGTTTGTTCAAAAAGTAACGACAATTTTTAAATTTCGCGGGTTTGGAGAGTCCGCTTGTATAACAATTTTTTTGATTATGTTGGTACTCATGCCAATAAAGTATGATAAAATTTTCAGCAATATTCATTGCTTACTTTTTAAGTGGCAGTCGCTAACGTTAGACGTGTTTTTTCGAGTTCGGCGATTTTTGTTTGTGAAAGAAAATGGAGCAAAGAATTTGTATTCAATTTTGTGTAAAAAATGAAATAAAGGTAGTGAAGTTTGAAAAATGTTAACAAAGGCATATGGTGAGTGTGCTATGAGTAAAGCAAGGATTTACGAGTGGTATAAGCGTTTCCAAGATGGTCGCAAAAACACGTAAATTTAAAAAATTTCGTTACTTTTTAAACACACCTCGTAGACGAGTTTTCACTTCTTTCTTGTACCCATCATAAGCAAAAATTATATTGTACACGGTCGTATATACAGGTCGAGAAACTACAGCGTTTGCATTCGGTAGCAATTGGCCTCTTGAAACATGCAAAACAAGCTTTGTTAACTCACCACGGCGCTACGATCGGATAAAGAAGAAGGCGAGGTAAAGCTGAGCAGCGTATTGCGTGCGCAACGACCCCCAACGAAGCATAAACTTTTTAAAATCTTAGCAATTTTCATGTAAAAAATTTTCGTACTAAAAAAATATTATGCCTTAATTAACGATAAAAATGTAATTAACTATAACAGGTTATGATAATCGAGAAAATAACATTGAATTAAAATTATCTAGGTCATAGGATTTTCAGCAATCGATAGTCGGAAAAATGGAAGTTCTGATTTTTACGTATATAGAAGGCACAGATAATATGTTTATTATAAAATCTGTTATAATCAAGGCATCACAAGAAATCATATATGAAATATATTACCGAACAGTTATCGTACTAGAATTAAAACTTCCCAAAATTCTAAACGGTCTAAAGCCGTTACCATAATATATAAAAAAAATTTTAATTTTAAAATTTATAAAGGTGTTGCAAATGCTAATCTGAAATGTTTAAAACCATTATTGGCCATACAATTTAAATATGTGACGTATACTTTTTGATATGAATTTAGATTCATTCAGAATCGGTAATAATGTATTGTATGAACTAATGTTCTACTTATGTTGATATGATGTACTTTCATCCATATTGGTGTGTTATTTGTTAAGTGTTGATTTGAAGAAATAAATAGTCAATAATAAAATTATTTCGAAATACTTGCTACTTATTACATCAAGTGTGGGTATTCTTCTACTAAACTAAGAATATCACAACAAATATTTATAATATAGATATACATACTAATAGCAATTATAATATGTTGCTTTAATTTAATTTAATTGAATCTATACCAATTTTAATTTTTTTAATTTAATTTTTATACGAAAGAACTTTTTTCCAAATATGCAAATAACTCTACGGTTTTTGATCTGACTGCAGATGCAGTATTATTATCATTTTATTTTACATTCCTCTGCCAAATCGATGAAGCTGATATAGTATCTTATGTGCTTTATTATAATGTTCGTTTAAGAATGCGCTAATTCACTTTTCAAGAGAACCAGAATACCAGAAGGGAGGTGCTCAAAGTTAAAAGCAAGCAGGCTAAACTACAGAAAACGGAATGTTTAGTATATATTGATTATACTTTTTGTTTATATTAACTGCATTTCAACAAGTAATGATGAAGTATTTTTTACGAAAGAGTTACAGTATTTTACTTACTGCGTTTTAGCAAGTAAATATATTACATCCTAAAGTGCAGTTAGTAAAAAACTGTAATTCTCGTTTGTACGTGAAGTGGTAAAACAAGTATGTGGCAGTGTGTAAAAAAACTATTACCGTGGTTCGAAATGGTTGTGCCATCTGTATTTCGGAGTAGTAACTTACCTCGGCGTTGGTCCATATGACTGCCTCTAAGACAGGGGTTACCGACAAAGCCTTACTGAAGATTCCAGCCGTAACCTTGGGACGAAACGCACAACGAAACATTGCTCGATATATAGGTGTATACATACGGGAATATAGAACATCCATGTGATACACTCCTATACTAACTTCGTTGCTAAATACTAATTCAAACGGCGCGAAAAAATAAAAAATAAATATAAAATAAAGTAAACTTAGCGCAACACAAGTAATTTATTAGTTAGCAATTATTTATCGAAGCATCAAGTTATAGGGATATATATCCGTTATAATGAACACTTGCGTTTAAGAATATGTACAAAATAATCAATTCATAATTTTTAAATATTTTAATAAGGAAGAAATAAGCATAATGTGGAGCTACGCTCAGTTTATGGATATTTTAATCCGTAATAAATACATTAAATAATTATTGTATATGTTTAATGAATAATATAGGACACAGTTTTTCTAAGATATATTAACAGAATTAATTCAAATAGAATGAAGTTTAATTAAATGAATAAATAAGTAAATATACGTGCATGTGTGTCTGTGCGTGTGTGTGCGTGTGTGTGTATTTTAAGATGTGCTGATTATGTATATCGTAACCATTTTTCATGAAAATTCAATTTCTATGATAAAAACTGTAAAAACCGCATGCAAATAAAGATTATTCAAATAATACGTTTCATAAAATATTATAGTAATTAAAATTTAAAAAATATTCTAAATAAAACTAGTCAAAATAAATATTTTTAATTTTACATTTTGCAACTGCAGAAGTATGATTTTGTATGAAAAAGCGACTCCACAGTATCTGTATCTATATATTATACACTATTATTATATACCTAATTAAAAATTACACTTCATTTTGGATTTTTTATGTACATAAGAAACAAATTATTATTTACTATTTAATAATAGTAATAATAATTAAGTTATTAAAATTTAATAATAGTTTTGTTTGCGCCATCTGAGCTCCGGTTGTTTGAAAATACTATAATTATATGACGGTTTCATTACTAGTAAAATAAACTAATGGTAGATGGCAATTTTCTCGATTTGAGGAAATATGTTGCAGCTGCTGTCTGCATACCATAAATCACGGGATTACCGCCGTCCTTATTTCAAGAATTTAAATGACCGTGCGCGAAGGTAGTAGTCTGTTCCGAAAAGTCGCGGAATTGCACGCCCTTTACTACCAATAGAAGTAAAATAACTACTTCGTTTACACAGTTTTTGTGTACAATGTAGCGAAGTGAGTTAGTTGTATTTGAGCGTCCGTGTCATTCTGATCGGTTCCCGTTGCAGTGTCCTTCCGTTACTTGTATGCTATCACTTTCTGGTTTGCGTCAAGTTCGCGCGTTTCATTTTGTACTGTATGTGTTTATACGGTGTCTGTAAGCGATAGAATACAAGATTCGAACGCGTCTGAGTGTGTGTAGCGCAAGCTTCGGTAATCGGTGCTCTCGTTACATTGACGACGCTGTCATCAGGGAGTAGCGACGGGTAACCTTTCTGCGCTACTTGAGAGCATACATATGCCTCTGAGGTGTTGCCACCCCCTCTACCATCAGATCGGCAAAATCGGCGGCATCACAATGTGAGTCCGAAACGTCGGAACTGTGAGGCGGTCATGTATTTGCGCAACACCTTCCCTCGCTGGTGACTTGAGTAAGCGTCAAACCGAGGAGCGAGAGTTCAGCACCCACTGAATGGCCATTCTCGACGTAAGTGTTTGTAAGGGCTACGCGAGCTTCATTGATAATTATATCAACTTGTAGCGGTTATTTAACTAATTAACTTATTTAACGAATTAATACATTAATCAGTGCGTAGAATAATGTGTTTTTTTATAATAATAAAGTGTTTTTAGAATAATAATAAAATTTTTTTTATGAGTTACTAAGTTATTTAGTATAATTTCAGAGGCTTATATTCAAATGGCTTTTCAGCCACTCACGACTGGAGTGTTTTATGCAGGCTAGATACAAGCTCGTTTATTAATTAAAGTTCAATTGAATTATTTGAATTTTGTCTATTTATTTATTCATCACGCACCTCTCTAATATATAATTTTTCACTCATTGACCTTATTATTGGGAAAATATTTTGTAGGTGTTCATTTATTGCCTTAGAAATATCAACCTTTAGGAAAAACATGGTGTCCCGGATGAGGATTACGTGATTGTATGAATGAATTTATAGAATTTAAATTTTTATTATTAAAATAATCTCTATTAAAATAAATTGTTAGTGCTACGTACATTTGCATTTATTTTAAGTTTATATAATATAATTTGTTATCACTTGGTATTGTGTGATTGTGTGCGTGATACGGCGAGCGAAATACTCCGTATATGTTAACCTTTAGTTGTACGAAACTCGGCAGTATTGAAATAGCGCCGGTAACACTTTCGCGGCTTCGTATAAATCTTCGTAATCAATTGCGAGCGCGAGCATTAGATACGCTTAATAAATCTATTTTACAATTTCGCATCGATATGATTAATAATCTTTGGTCGGAAATACGTAATACCCATGCTGATATTGCGACGCATGCTGATTCGCCGGAGGATGCGTACGTCACGGAGAAACGTTTTTAAATTACGCAGCAAAACTATGAGGAAACTCTTGACTGGCTTCTTTCCGCGCTCGCGAATTTTCCAAATGAAAACGCATTACTCGACTTTGTGATGGTGACAGTGAAGATTACAAAAAGGTTCCGGCAAAACTACCAGGTTTAGATTTGCTTACATTCTCGGGCAAATACGAGGACTGGGGCAGTTTCGCAGATATATTTACAACCCTCGTATATGACGCCCCGCGTATCGCAGATACCACCAAACTTCAATATTTGAAATCGTGCCTGAAGGGTTCGGCGGCCGAACTAGTGAAAGATGTGACAATATTAGGAGTGAATTATGCATCAACGTGGGCGGCCCTTCATGATCGCTTTCACAACCCGCGGTTAACAGTTGATAAATTGTTGGATTCGTTAACAAATATGCCTTACTTAAAAAAAGGAGTCCGCGGTCGAGTTGCATGCGTTTGTTGATGAAACTCGAAGAATTATTCGAGCACTTACGAATTTGGGAGCGCCGGTGATATATTGGGATATGTGGCTTGTCCACTCTTTAGAAGTTCGATTAAATCCGGAATCGAGAAAGACGTGGGAGTCGGAATGAATAGTGAAGGATCGTCAAATATCGAAACTGGCGCCCGATTCTGCCGGGAACGACGCTTCACGCTTTCCGAAATTTGAGGACTGAGCAGCGTTTTTAGAAAGACGAATCCAATCTTTATCTGTGATTCATGCAGAGAAAGATAAAAAAAAATACGCAGCATTTAACTATCAATTCTAACTCACGCGAAATTCATCATATTAGATCTTCACAAATAACTGTTGCTGCCAAATGTGCTCTGTGCTCGAGTGATCATTTTATCGCGCGCTGCAAGATATGTAGAGAAACATCATTCGTTACTTCATCATAAACGCTCCGAGAATTGAGATTCTGCGGCATTGAAAGAAACTCATATAACTGAAGCCGGCACCGCCTCGCAAGTAAGAGCACACGTAACGCAAACATGCGTTGAACCACGGTCTGTAAATAATGCTTATCGTTCGGCTGCGAATACTATTAATGGCTCAATACTTCTTGCGACAGCACCAGTGATCGTTCTCGGCCAGCATGGTAAATAAACGAAAGTTCGCGCGTTGCTCGATCAAGGTTCTGAAGCGACATTTATATCGGAATCGCTCGCACAGTTACTCGGTTTACAAAGAGATCGGATTCTAACAAATTTAACGGGAGTGGGGGGGCTGCAAGGCTGGTATCGTGAAATACGTAACGCGCTTTAATATGCAATCGCGAATTGATTCAGAATTTACGGTGAATATAAATTCCTTTGTATTGCTGCGACTTACTTCGGAACTACCGTCTCATAACCTAATCGAACTTGATCTTTGTCAGTTTAAGAATCTTTCTCTCGCTGATCCGAAATTCCATCGTTCAGATCGTATGGACCTAATGATTGTCGCCGATATTTATGGCCAGCTCCTGCACTCTGGTCCGCGCTCGGATCGACTATCTCCGGTCCAACGAAAAGAAAGGTGTCATGGCGGGCGGTACCTTGTCACCACCAGTCGCTTAAAGCATTGCGTTGTTCGATTAGCGATGATTTAAGTGAAATCATCTAAAGATTTTGGACCTTTCAAGAAGTAGTTACCACCGTAAGAAAATTAAAACCGCAGGACGAGGAATGCGAGAAATTTTTCGAAGACAATTACGTACGCGATTTAGATAGACACTTTAAAGTTTATCTTCCTTTGGCGAAGGCACTGTTGAACATAAAGTTTGAAACACGGAAAATGGCGTTAGGTTCGCTTAAATGACAACATCGACGATTCGCGCGTAATAGAAATTTTGCATGTCAATATGTAGATTTTATGGACCGGTACTTAAAACTCTGTCATATCATACCCGTTCCGAAAACAAAGTTGAAAAATTTGCATTCGTGTTATTTACCGCATCATGCAGTCATTACGGGCGTAGCTGAAAAGTCGAAAATTCGTGTTGTATTTGACGCGTCGCGTAAGACAAGTGGAAGGTATTACTTAAACGATTTTCTAATGTCAAGCCCGCGAATTCAAAGTGATCTTTCACTAATCCTCTTGAACTGACGCCGTTACCGTTGCGTATTTACGGCTGACATCGTGAAGATATTTCAGCAGATCCGTGTTGCACACGAGGATCAGCACCTTCAACGTATTTTTTGGTCCCCTTCGCCAAATTTATCGGTGATTGAGTATAGGTTAATAACTGTTACTTATGGTACGGCTTGTTCATCTTATCTGGCCATACCCACCCTATTACAATTGGCGCGCAGCGAATGATCGCGATTCCCGCTGGGAGCCGCGTGTTTAGAGTTCAATACGTACGTTGATGATACGTTTTCCGGTACAGACGATCTCGCGACTACGCTGCAAACAAGGGACGAGCTTATCGGAATTCTGCAGTCGGCGGGTATTGAATTGAATAAATGAGCCGTTAATAATTCACAATTATTGCCCACGCGTGATCAATTAGACGAAAGTAGTAGAATAAAAACAATTGAGGGTAATAATGACTTGCAAGCGCTTGGGGTTCAATGGAACTCCTTGACGGATAGTTTTAACTTCACCTCGATGCATTTTAATGCCAGTAAAGAGAATCTAACCAAGAGATCGATCTTTTCGGAAATTGCGCGTCTTTTTGACCCTTTGGGTTGGCTCGTCCCGATTATCGTCAATGCAAGGATAATAATGCAAGATTTATGGCTAAGGAAATGTGAATGGGATGAACCTTTGCCCACTGAAATTGGTGAGAAATGGCAACTCTATCGTCAATCGCTCTCGATTCTTCCGGCGTTATCAATTGATCGTTGAATCGGGCTAACGCAAAACAAATCGTTTGAAATTCATGGATTTTTCGACGCGTCGTTTCGCGTGTATGCCGCTGTGGTTTACCTCCGAATTGACGATGGTAATCACAACTTTCGCAATTTCGCTACTTAACGCGACGACGAAAGTCGCTTCAGGAAAAACGGTCAGCATTTCGAATTTACAGCTTTGCGGCGCGGCTCTTGTCAATCTTGTGACCTACGTAAGAAAACTAAAATTTCTGCAAAATGCATCCCTCCGCCTATGGTCTGATAGTCGCATTGTCCTTGCATGGCTCGAAAAACATCCATGCCATTGGAAACCAATCGTAGCAAATCGCGTATCGATGATACAAACAGAACTTCCTACAGCAGTTTGGTTGTACGTTCCCACAAAACAAAACCGGCTGATATAGGTACGCGCGGTACGACGCCTGTCGAGTTGCGGTCGAATGATATGTGGCTCACCTTTGAAACAGAAAATTGACCCCAGCCCCGAGCAACTGTGCAAGTACTGCATTCTTCGTCAAGCACTGACGAGCCAGCGCTCTTGACGAAATTCTCAAGTCTTACTAGGCTTTTTCGCATGACCGCATGGTGCTTACGACCGCTGAAGCAACTTCGGCTGTGTAAGGCTGGAAAACTCCTCTTTCGGCAATTCTTACTGCAGTCGAACTCGGTTATGAACGGTTCGCGCTTTTAAGAATAACACAATCACATGCATTTCCACAGAAGCTCAAGCAATTAAAGGCCGGCAAAGCGTTACAAAAACGCAATGTTCTCGATAAACTAAACCATTTGCCGATGAGTCGGCGGCCGATCAAGTAGTACACAATTACCGCATGATATTCAACACCCACCAATATTGCATCGTTTCTCTGCGATTAGCCGATTATTTGTACGTTACGCACATCATTACACACTGCATGCCAGACCTACGCTCACAATAAGTATCTTGTTGCGTTTTGTGTGGATTATAGGAATGCGTACGATAGTTAAATCCGTGATACACAAATGCGTTATATGTCAAAGACAGAAGCCGCGCTTGGCTCAACAGTTGATGGGCGACCTTTATACACAGCGTGTTACTCTAGCGCACCGATTCACAACTACGGGCTTAGACTGCGCTGGTCCGTTTCGAATACGTACCTCAAAAGGGCAGAGTCTGCGTGTATATAAAGGCTATATCGCGCTTTTTGTTTGCTTCGCCACGAAAGCAATCCATTTGGAGCTCGTGAACGATTTAACATTATCAACGTTTATTGCGGCGTTTCAACGTTGTGTTAGTCGAAAGGGCCTGTGTAAACAACTTTTTAATGACAACGCAACTACCTATAGAGGTGTCGATACTGAGCTTCGATCAATGTTTAAGGCGGCATCTGTGTTTTTCAAGAACGTTTCAGAAGTACTGTCGAATCAAGGAACTTCGTAGGCATTTATTCCACCAACAGCGCCGCATTATGGGGGTTTATGGGAGGCTGGAGTCAAATCTACTAAAAATCTATTTAAAATAGCGAGGCCTACGATGGCTCGATCGCTAGAGCGAAGGACTAGTAACTCGGTGATCCGCGTTCAAATCCCGGTCTCGGCCGATTGATACAGGCACCGCTGTAATTATTTACACGTGCTTTGTTTACAAACACATCGTAGACCTCCGTCGCTGATTAGCACCGATAATTGGAAGCATAAATAAAGCGACATTAAATAACATAAAAAAAAAAAAAATTAAAATAGCGATTGGACAGCACATACTCACATTTGAGGAGCTTTCTACCGTTCTGGCAGAAATTGAAGCTTGCCTCAATTCGCGCCCATTTTGCCAGCTCACATCTGATATCGAAGATTTGCAGGCTCTCACTCCATCGTACTTTCTGATCAGTGCTGCTTCAGGTCTTATACCAGATAAAGAAACGCCACCGCTCCTAGAAAACCGACTCAGTCGTTTCCACTTACTGCAACGTATTCGCGATCAATTTTGGAAGCGCTGGTTAAGTGGGTATATTTTACAAATGCAAGAACAGGGAAAATAGCGAAAACCGACGGATAATTTCACTATAATTTAACTGGCGTTAGTGAAAGATGATCGCTATTCCGCTTCTAAGTGCCCTATAGGTCGTGTCGTCGACATTCGGGAAAAGACGATCTCATTCGCGTAGTTACAGTAAAAACTACCTCTAATACGCTTCGACGACATATTGCGTGCTTAGCACCCATACTCCTCGAACATCCGGAAGATAAAGAAGATATAGCCAAGCGGTAATAAACTGGCAAAAATTTGGCATGAATTACTACTATTATTATTATTGTTTATTTTACTTCCTTTTTTTCTCTTTTCTCTTTGGTGTGAGCAAAGTGAGTTAGTTGTATTTTATTCGAGCGCGTCTGAGTGTGTGTAGCGCAAGCTTCGGTAATCGGTGCTCTCGTTATATCGACGACGCTGTCATCAGGGAGTAGCGACGGGTAACCTTTCTGCGCTATTTGGGAGCATACATATGCCTCTGAGGTGTTGCCACCCCCTCTACCATCAGATCGGCAAAATCGGCGGCGTCGCAGTGTGAGTCCGAGACGTCGGAACTGTGAGGCGGCCATGTATTTGCGCAACACCTTACCTCGCTGGTGACTTGAGTAAGCGTCAAACCGAGGAGCGAGAGTTCAGCACCCACTGAATGGCCATTCTCGACGTAAGTGTTTGTAAGGGCTACGCGAGCTCCATTGATAATTATATCAACTTGTAGCGGTTAAAATTTATTTAACGAATTAGTACATCAATCAATGCGTAGAATAATAAGTGTTTTTTTCTATTAGTTACTTACTTACTTAGTATAATTTCAGAGGCTTATATTCGAATGGTTTTTCACCTACTCACGACTGGGGTGTTTTATGCTGGCTAGATACAAGCTCGTTTATTAATTAAAGTTCAATTAAATTATCTGAATTTTGTCTATTTATTTATTCATCACGCATATCTCTAATAAATAATTTTTCACCCATTCACCTTATTATTGGGAAAATATTTTGTAGGTGTTCATTTATTGCCTTAGAAATATCGACGTTCAGCAAAACAAATTTATTGGCCATACTGTCTGTTTCGTAGACTGTTATGAAACAATTTTTCCGATAACTTTTTCGCATTTTTATGGAATCTTCATAAAAACTACTATAAAACCATTAATTTGACATTTTTTCTAGTGAGAGAATAATTCAAATTTCAATTTCAATTAAAATAGTCTAAAAAATTGCTAGAAAATGTCTAATGAAATGCAAAACCAAAAACTGGATTGTTAATTCTCATTATCATATATAAATTGAATATTTATGCCGAGATTGATGCAGCATTATAGATGGCTTTTGATTTAAAGGTGTGGTATGTATGTATATGATTTAGCAAACAATTAATTATAATCAATAAAATATCCTTTGAAATATGAAAATTGTTGAAATAATATAAATATCAATTTTTTCATAAATTATTAACAACGCATCACAAACAATTTTAGCTATATGTACTTCGTCGCGTAGTGACTAATGTGGTTTCAGTGTTTTTCAACGAATAGAAATTGAGAAATTCTAAAATTATATCTATATGTATTGTTAAAAATTAATAAGCATTAATAAAATTAATTTGTAAATAATATCGTAATGTTGTAAATTAATTGTGGTTTTTTGATAATGTAACATTAATGAAAATCAATCTAAAACTAATGTAATGAGTGCTAGAAGTATTGGTTATAAATCCATACATGTACATCTAAGGAAATTACATTTATTTATTTCAATAAAATCTTCTTAAATTATAATTAATAAATATCCTCTAAAGGATGAAAAAATTGACATTTATATTATTTCAATATTTTTAATACGTCAAAGTATATTTTATTGATTATAACGATTAGTTTGCTAATTTACATCTATACATATCTCCACACCTATAAATCGAAGGCCATTTATAATACCGAAGAAATACTTAATTTATATATACTAAGAAGCAAATAACAATCGATTGTTTTGATTTTGCATTACATTAGCCATTTTCTAGCAATTTTTTAGACTATTTTAATTGAAAGTTTAATTTCGATCATTGCCTTAGTAAAGATTTTTTTAAACGCGTGCATACATATGCTTGCACACACACACGCGCGCACGCGCGTACGAATTTGATACTGAACAAATTTTATACTAAAATTGTAGGTTCACCTACAAGAATAAATATATTTAAAAAGTTATGATTTTTTTATGTTCAAATTTAATCAGAAACTTCGACTACTTTGTTATGGAAAAAAATTGGGTTTCAATAAGTTAAAAAGGCTAATTAAGTAGAATTTTGAATTTTGTAAAAAAAGCCTATTAATAATGAATTTATAAGTAGTCAATGCTACTAAGTAATTGAAACATTTGAACTTTAAAATATTATATTTTGTTCATATACATTCTTAGAGAACGAATAATTTTTAAACAAAAAACCTTCTAAGAAGTTTTCATATGAAATACACATTTATTGAGCGCAAGTTTTGCATATAAGTAATATTTGAGAAGCAAGTCCGTAATATGTCATAAAAGATATTTTTATTACATCACTGCAAAAATTATAATCTTTTAAACATAATATTTCAGACATATTAATATAATATAACTTGAGCGGCTGGGATAATCTGAAAATAACCAATGTAAAGAAAAATGGTAGATGTAATATATGTAAAAATTGTATTTATCCATCAAAGAAATGTCAACATTCATGGCTTGATTTATAATGTATAACGATATATAAATATTTGGTTTGATTAATTAATTAGAACAAATTTCAATATCTGTTATAATTATGGTATAACTGTTAATTTTTAATGAGTGTAAAAGAACAATAATAAATTCAACACAGAAAAAATAAAATAAAACAATTTTTTTTCATTAATGTTTTTAATAATTAATAATTCAATTTTTATGAATGATTATACAACGTGATTTTTATTCTAAATTTTAGAAAAATTATGGAAAGAAATTGTAAGTGTTTTTTATTAAGAAAATGTTTCAGTTTTGTCTTTTTCACCAAAGGCAATTTTATAATAGATTATCCAGTTTTATTTAAAAAATTTTTGTTTTATATAATCATGCAGCGGAATACATAAAATTAATATTTAAAAAAATATATTAAAATTTTGAAATGTATAACGACATTAATGAAATAGCCTAGCAGATATATTATAAGACATATACAGCTTTTCTAAAACATTTACTGATGAGTAAGGGTATACTTTTAGTATATAAAGCAGCATTTTCAATCTTCTTCTCTTAGTGAAATAAAAGAGAACAAAAAAAGTACGGCACATAGGTAAGGGTAATAAAACTATACAAGTCGTATAGTTATATACGCGAACTCAATTGCAGCGTTTGGAACGCGGGCATGTGCCGCGCGGTGCCTGGACAGTTGTTTTTCTTCGGCTACAGTTCTCAACTGTGTTGCCGAACTTGTCTTTTAATCTCAAAAAGCCAACATATGGAATTTAGCTTTTTGGGATTTCAGAGCCAAGGCTCAAAGGCGTGCGTACGCAGTACATGGGGGTTATTCATCTCCCCTCTCATCACTGGTAATGCTGAAGTATTTTTACTAAAGAATTATATTTTTGTACTTACTGCACTTTAGCGAGAAATATATTATTTATTTGAAGTTCAGTAAGTATAAAACTGTAAGTCGCGTAGATATATGAAGTGGTAAAATCTGGTAAAACTTGGTAAAACAGGGACATGGTAATGTGCAGAAACTATTACCTTCGTCATTAGATATGGCTGTGCCATCTGAATGTCGGGATAATAACTGACCTCGGAGTTGTGACATTTTTTATATGGGTTTTACGCTTCTATCCATGTCTATCTTCGTTGGTATAAGCAGGTATAAGCTGGGCTTGGGCTATGTAGTAATTTTTGTTAAAATTTGATTTTTTGAAATAGTGATAGGAGTGCGATCTATCGGTTGATCATTTCAACTTCTCAGTGTTCAAACTTTCGCGCTATATAGAGAACATGATACGAAACTGCAGTAAGGGAAAACACCAATTAATATAAAACTGCGCGTGTTTCTATACTGATTACTGATGCAACCTTACTGAGAGAAAATTATTAGTACATCAAAACAATGTTAAAGAATACAAAAGATTGGCTAAGAAAATTGATATACACAAAACACAAGTCATACATTCAGTCCTATTTTGGATTTTGATCGTCTTTATAATTGTGTCGTTAGTGGCCAGCATGTGGCAACTGGCAAAATCACATTGATGATGACATTGAAAAATGTAAATTATTGTCTGTCATAGAATGACGCAAACTTTCATGAAATACTCGTATTCTTTTCAAAAGTTTTCATACCTATACATTTATGTACTATTTGTGACAGATTTCTTTATATTACTCGCAGCCGTAGATGCAAATTCGGTTTTAAATCATTTATAAGGTATAATTTTATTTTCATATCTGATTTACAATTTATAAATTTATCTTATTTATATAATTATTTTAAAGCTGTAATAATGGAATTTCCAAACCTTGGAGCTCATTGTTCTGAAAAAAGTTGTAACCAATTGGATTTTCTATTTCTGAAGTGCGATGCTTGTGAAGGACTTTTCTGTAAAGACCATATTGGGTATATTCAGCATTCTTGTCCTAGTGCTTATAAAAAAGATGTTCAAGTACCAGTTTGTCCATTGTGCAATATGCCTGTACCAAATAAACGAAGTGATCCTCCAGACTTAGCAGTAAGCTTACACATTGACAATGATTGTCGATCTGACTATGGAAAAAATCGCCAAAAAATTTTTTCTTATAAATGTTCAAGTAAAGGCTGTAAAATCAAGGAAATAATGCAAGTGAAGTGTACAGATTGTGGTGAAAATTATTGTTTAAAACATAGACATCCTTCTGATCATTTATGTGCAGGAAAGGAAGAAGCTCTAAGACTTAAAAGATTAAGTGCTTTAAATAAGTCAACACAAAACAGCATAGGAAACACTTCAAATTCATTTAAAAATCTTCAGGGTACTATAAGTGAAGATGAAGCTCTTGCTAGAGCTTTACAGGCTTCAATTCAAGATGAAGAAAAACAACAAAAACCACCAGAGCAACAAGTGCCTTGGATGAATCGAGACAAATGTAGATTATCATAGATCTATAATTTAAACATAAAAATTATTCACATTGAACGACAAGAAAAGCTTTTTTTGTTTTAAAAAAATTCCGTGTAATAAGGTAAAAAATTATATACTCTTTTTTTAATATATTACTAAAGAAATGGCATCTAATAGTATCTAATATTAACCCTTAAAGTTGAAACTTTTTGTACTAAATATAGGCTATACATTGGATTAAATTGACCCAATAGTATTTTCAGTGCCTATATAAAAAGAATATATCCTTCAAGAATGGAACAAATGATAAAAGATCAATAAAAAATATCAATATTTTGTACTTTTAATGAATGTAAGGGTATATTTTTAAATATATATGATAATTTTTAAAAACAACCCTTGCATCCATTAACAATGTAACCATCAATGCTCATAATCTGCATAACTCTTAATTTGAAATATTAATACAAATGTAATAACTCTCATAAAATAATTTTCTTATGCTTACAAATAAAAGAAAGAGTATATAATTTAAAATATTATTTATGTTAAATTAGAAAATCCAAAAATTAATTAATTTTTTTATCCATGAAAGTAATATAATTAAAACATAATTTATTTTTATATGATGTAGGTTATATAGGTCCAGGCTATCTATTTGGTAATCTTTCATTTTAAAAATTTATTCCTTTTTCATTTTTAAAGACTACTCAATTTTATCTAGGAATAATTTTACTGTATTAATTAAATAAAATTTAATAATTATTTTGCACAAAAAATAAAAAATATATTGTATAGTACAGATTGGATTTCTAATAATATTTTAATAAATTTATTGTTGAAAATTGTACATTTACTGCAAACTTTCTACAATTATGGCTATCTATTTTAATTCTTTGAACTAATGTAATGATGGTACAATGATTTATTCTAAAATATATTTGCATAAATATAATATATATTACTACTTGTAAAAAGTGTTTATTAAATTTTTCTATTAATGTAAAAAATAGTCACAATATTTATATACTGCTTATTATACATTCCAAATATAAAAGTAAATAAATATTAGTTATCATTTATAAATGAATAGACTTTTATTATCCTCTTGTCTTTAACAAAATTAAAAAAAATTAATATAGCTATAAGGTATAGTTTTGTTAATTTATCTTCCAACTTTACCTAATTTTGTATCTGTTTTTGGGTTAGCTGTAATACTTTGTACACTAACAATTGCTTCATTAATTTTAGTTTGAAGGTCTCTTAAATCTTGAATATATAATAAACTTAATATTTTAGCTGCATTATTTAAAACGGCATCTCCCATATTATATCCTACTTTAGTTTCCATAATTGGAAATGGTTTTCCTTTAACTATAACAGAATTTGGATTCTGCACAGCAATAGGATTCAATCTTTTACAAATTAATTTGGCACAAGCTTCCAACGTTATTAAATGATTCGGATGCTCAGGTATACTTAATGCCTTTGCTAATTGGTTTACACCATTCTTGAAATCATTACTTTGAACTGCATAAAGAAAATTTTAAATTAATTTTCTTTATTTAATGCCATATAAAAGAATAACTTGTTAGTTTATTTTATTTTTTCAATACTTACAATCTAAATTATCTAATGGATTACTAGATTTAACATTTGGTACAGTTTCATTTTCTGCTTTGCTAATTACAGTAGCTTTATATTTCTCACCTGTAATTAAATATAAATTTTCAAAATATAATTTCAAACATAAAATTTTATATTTACAGAAGTATTAATAAATCATTACAATCATCTTGAAATTCTAATCTTACTGCTAAACATATGAGCCATTCTATTTTATCTAACTGGACATCAAAGGCTGGGCATCCGACATCTCCAAGGTATTTTTCAAACGCTGTTTGCCATTGATCAGAATTAATATTTTGTAAATCTTTACGATCTTCAACTTTATACTGACGAATCTTCTGATCCTCTAACCAAGAGACTAACTTTTTTACGTGTTCTTGATCTGAAGTAAGTAATTTTAAAAATGATTAAATTTAAGATTTTATCATAATTATAATCACAATTTGTAAATATTTCACCATTTCCATCAACCTTATCCCAATCAATATAATCAAGTGTTTTCAGTTTCCGCTTAAACATTTTTATCTATAAATCATAGAAGAAAATATAAATATTTGATTTATACATAAGCACATATAAAATTTGAAAGATTACTTTATTTTTTATAATTATATTTAATACCAATATATAATTAGTTGATCAAAGCTATTATTTTAACATATTTTGACTGTAGGGTGCGCTCTGAGTTTCGGAGTTTTTTGGCTTCGACCTATGGGAGGGTAGAGAGAAGAGTGGAATCTCCGCTAAAGTCGTATAAAATTACATGATAGGAGGTTACTCTCCAATTGGCCGCACGGTGGCGACACTTCTAAAGGTTTCTAGCGGAATATCATGCTGCAGAGACAGCTATGAAAAATAGCAAGTGCAGGAAAGCAGCAAGAGTAGAGAGAAGAAAAAATTAAATGTCTTAAAATACTGTTTGAAATGAGACGGGTATATCATTTTCAAGAGCGTTGTGTGAAAAATACACAATTACACATAGATATCTACATATATCCCTCCCCTGCGCTTTTAGACTCTCTCACTCTCTCTCTCTCTCTCTCTCTCTCTCTCTCTCTCTCTCTCTCTCTCTTTCAATCACTGTTTCTCTATCTCTCAAATTCTTATTTCCCTGCTTTTCCACTTATGCTTCTTTTCTTCTCTTCACTCTTTTTGGTTTTTGCTTTTTCTCTCTCTGTTGCATGCAGAAGTCTCTTGCGACTAAAAAGCTAGTGACATCTTCTGGACAGGAAGGAACTACGTAAATCCGGCCACATTATTAACATGTTATTATCATAGGCCATTAGATTAAAACAGCGCTATTATCATTGTGGTAAAAAATGGAAACTTTTGAGCTTCAACCATGGTTTCAACATAATAGCATTTACCATGCAGATATGTACCATGTACATACTAGTCCACTCACACATATGATACCAGATGATACCAAATGTTATACACATGCATATACAAAATAAAGTATTCCTACCTCTATAACTCGTCTGCTTAGCTATAGCTGGTTATAGCTACAGTTTCATATGTCTTTAGGTTAAATTAATATAAGGTTTTTTCTGTACATTTAAAATACATTTATTTAAGATAAAAGAATACTTTATATTTACAATTTTGTTAACAAATATGTATGATGTTAGAATATTTAATTCATTTTCAAAGTATGTTGTGAAATTATATAGGTTTTTTGTTATTGTACATTAATCTTAAATTTTCTTATTTATTTCAAGGCTTGTGGCACAAAATATTTTGATTTCAATTAGAAATATTTCCTCCAATTCTTCTTTGTATTTACAAGTTACAAATGTTTTACAGTAAGTATTAAGATATATTTATAATTATGTTACATATACTAGAACAGAATTTGTTTAATGTATAAAGATTCAATAATACATAAAATTTTAATTTAAAAGAGCCGAACCATTAAAAAAAAAGAAAAAATTGGATCCCAATGTAATAAAAGCAAGAGAGGATCGTAAACGCAGAAAAATAGAAAAATCTATAAGGCGGTTAACAAAGTTTGCTAGTCAATTAAAACCTATATGTGAAGTTGAAGTGCCCAGAAGTCTAAAAAATGAATTAGAGTATATGTTTTATTCTTAAAATTTTAAATCAGATATCAATATTCTTAACATTTATTTAATTACTTTAATTTATACAGGTTACGAAAAAGGGAATTACCAATTCTGACAGCCGAAAAATTAGAAGAAAGAGCTTTATTATTTAAAAAATGGAATAAATACAGAACAAAAGAACATCTTAAGACTATGGATATCATCAAACGATATATTTCAAATCAAGATGAGGCGTTAGAACAGTTAAAATTGATTTCAGAACAGCTTTATTTAGATACAATTCAGGTAAATTTCAAAATGCAAAAATAATAATAATTAGAATATGCTCAAAACTAGTAAGGAATTCTTTTTTTAGATTGATCCTGATTTACTGCCATATTCTACTAAAGGTCCTTGCCATACACCTCCGATAGAAAATTTTGAAGCTCCTGATGGTGAATATAAAGATATAACCAAAGTCTATGAAGGTGAAGAAGTAGAAGAAAAAGTAGAAGATATAAAGAAGTGAATTTGTGTATTATAGACATGAAAATTAAAAAAGTTTTTATTACTTATTATAATAAATTTTTTAGTCAAAAAAATTAATTATAAAATGTGGGATCTAATCCTCATAAGAACAATTTTATTTGTTGATATAAAATTACATTTGTGTTTATAATTTTTATCCATTACTAATAGCTTTGAATTTTACTTAAAATCTCTTATAAGTAATTTTTTTTTTAATTTTATTACATTTAGATTCAAAGTGAATTAATATATAGATTACATCTTATATTACAATATATAAGAAAACGTAAATATCAGTTCATAATTTAATATATCACAGAAACTTTCAATACAAAAATTATAAATCTAAAAGTAGATCTTAAAAACTTGACATTTGTTGTCTAAGCAAACACAAGCTGTTGCTTGCACAATGGACAGTTGTCACTAGTCTTTATGCATTCTAGTAGGCAATTGGCATGAAATAAATGTTGACACGGAGTTGCTCTGGCTTTTTTCATGGGAAAAAGACACACTGCACAAACATCATCGAATTCTTTTATTTCTTCCAGTGTTGCATTTCTATATCTACTAAGTAAAACGCGTTCTTTCTGCAATGCGATCCAGTAAGTTTGCAAAAGCTCTTTGCATCTCAAAAATATATTCAAGTATGTTGCCGTAAATAATAAGCACCAGGACATTGAAGACAGACGAATTAAGACAAAAAATGCTGATAGAGATATCGTGAATAGTCGCAAAATTACAGGCGCATAAAGGTTTTCAAGACTTTCCAATGCATCAATCTCCATGTATGTAAGAACGGCTGGAAAAATATCTATGAAATTCTTCTCGGTTGCTAGGTAGAATGACCAAGTAATGATTGTATATGAAAGTGATGGTCTATAAAAAAACATAAACAATATAATCATAATCATAAATCAATTATTTTTAGTCTATTGCAGACAAGTGTACTAACTATAATGTATTAGGACTATTGGATAGGAAAGTTACTAAACTTATGTGTTTATATAAAGTCGAAAGTCCAATAAAACAAAAATTTAAGTGGAAATTTCATTAACAAACTTTAATAAAAAAAGATTAAATTTAGTAAATGTAGGAACAAAAAATTTAAGCGCTCCTTTGTCAAAGGCCCGTAAATTTTCATCTTGATATTCACCTTATTAGAGGAACCACAGACAAAATTTATTTTCTATTTTATTTAAAAAATTTAAATAATGAAATTTACAATGAAAGGATCGTAAACAGAAGGGAAATTTAGAAAAATTTCGGAGATTAACTACTTATTGTTAATAATACGCGCGGAATAACATTCAGAATACGAATCAAGTCACAGCTACATCAACGTTACGAGTCCTTTTTAGCTATTTGAAAGCTATAGCGGGCTATGCTTATATATATATATATATATCTTATTGTAGTCACTAATAATATAGTACCTATTATAGAAGTCAGAAGGGTTTCATTGAAACGGCATCGATTTTAGTTCAATTGAATTAAATATTTTTCAAAATTTATTAAGTATTTTTGAATTATGGGATTAAGTATTTTCGAAACTGAAAACTTCATATTTACATCGTAAACTGGTCCCAAATAATAATTTTTAGCTAATTTTTCGATATGAAACACAGAAGATACTAATTAAATATGAATGTATTTTATTATAAAATTAAGTTTGAAATAAAAATTTTCAATCCTAAATCTTTTTGCTATAAAAAACAATTTGTTATTAAAACAAAAGGGTAGCATAAAATCGAGAGGAATGAAGGAAACGAACACGTTATTGTTTTTTCTATTAAATATTGTTCTCAATATTGAGTCTTATAATACATAAAAGAGTTTGTTACCGAGATCACAAAAGTTGAGGTCTATTTTCAACTTTGGACTGAAGTAGCGCAAATATTAACAGCGTAATAAGATGCGGATTGAGTGCATAGTTAATATTATTATACAAGAAAATAAATTTGCATTTAGTGACAATTAATTTTTAAACGAGTTAAGTTGCCGATTATCTTTCATCATTGACACATGACTCGTCTGTTTCTATTTAATTTTTATTTTTCAATTTCTTCTTTCTGTGTTTGACTTCGACAATTACATTGTTGTATATACCAAAGGTATACTTCTTTATATATGCTTGAAAAAGATCTCTATGAAAGATTGAAACTGTGACAATTTTTCATAAACTGGCTTGTATTGATAATTTAAAATTATTTATTTACTACAATTAATTTTTTACATTTTTTTATGAAAATTCAGTTTCGTTCGTTTTACGGTATATTTAGGTTCATTTTGCAATCTAAACATTAAAATTTTAGTTTCAGAATTATTTAATCTTGATATATGAAAAATTCAATTATGAATCTAAAGTTACTTTTGTTAGTTTTCCGTACGACGCTTATATGTCCTAAATAATATCGAGTTACGAAAAAAATACCTAATTTTGCAATTTCAACTCATATTGAAAAAAATTTTCAGGATAGCAATTTTTTCTGCGATCTATGATATGCAAATGAAGGGGAAAAAGGCTAATGTAAAATTTTTTTGAAGAATACACAATCCGACTGCATTATTCATCAAAATTCTCCAAACGTGTTTTGACCTTCTTTTGAACAGGAATTATATTGAGAATACAGTGGTAGATATATTTTTATTAACAATTTAACTGTTTAAAAGGCTGGAAACGAGAATAATTATTAGAACGAAGTTCAATATTCTAGATTTATAAAATTTTTGTCTAACAATTGGTTTCATGTTGTGAAATTAAAACATATTTATTAAAAACGAGATAAATAATCTAAATTCAATAAATATCAATTAAAAAATTATGCTGCCTGCTCATTGTTTATTTTGTAGCTTTTATTAAACTTCGGATCTTTCAGTTTAAAAATCAAATCTTAATAAGGAATTATTTCTCGCTATATACGCGAATTGATTTTTACTTAAAATATTGTTTCAAAAAATCCGATAGCATTCAAAATGATCAAAAAATAGCAAAGAACATACTTTTCTTTTCTATAAAAGGTAATTTGATGGGTTTAGCTTTTTCTTAGTTTATAGAAAATTATACAAAATAATGCCTTGATGCAAAACCAACAACGTCGTATATAATATAAGTAAATGTAAACAATCGAATTATCAATAACAACTTATATTCCATTTTTCGGCATTTTACTCTTAAAAACACTTTGAACACCAAATTAGTAATTTTTTAACTTTTGAATTGTTTTTATATATTTTTTGAAAAACTAACATAAAATCATTTTTTTTTCTATCTATCCAAAGCCTAGATAAATTAACATGATATAGTTCTATCTATTTTTCTCTTTTGATATAATCAAACGTATCGATACATTTTTGATTCGATAATAATTTGAATATATAAAAAATAAAATTTATATGTTTATTTATTTTTAAGGAAGCAGTTGTATATTTTCGCGACATATTTAAGTATCTAGAAACTGTATAAATTAGAGTTTAATTTTATTCTTTGGTAAGCTCGTATAAATAATATCGCATGTTGAGTATCGCCCTGGCTTATAGGCATTCATTTTTTGTTGTATTATATCATGGAGAAACTTGAGAATGTAAGGCTCTTAGTGTGATAATATAGCTAATCTAGCTATATTAGCCCATTGTTTCGTAGAGTTAGATTCCGATTTCACAGCTCTGAGCTTCTATCAGCGTATCTCTACGATGTGCTGTATATTTGTACAAAGAAAGAGCGTCCCGACGTCGCAGAGCTCTTCTCCTAGATTTCGGGTATTAGCGCTCCTGCAGGGTTCCTGAAAGATTCTCCGTGCACAAGATTTCTATTTTCAAATAGGTTTCTTAAAATTTACTGTTTTTGATAGAGCAGCATTAAATATAATTTATCTTTATTAGTTGACTGGTGCAGAAATGGTGAATGGCTACTCAAAGATCTACTATTATACAATAAAAAAAAGAATGACTGTAAGTAAAGTTAAATAAAAACTATCAAAAGCTTGTCTTCTTAAATTCTTAATAATGCAGCATCGCAGTCACTGATGAATTTTTGTCTTCAATAAAAATCTATTTTTTAATTAATTTGAAATTTACTTCAAAGCAGCTGTGACAGTTATTTTTACAAAATTTCAAGAAATGTAAGTTTTTTCAAACAAATTTTATTTGAAAATAATAATCCAAATTATTATAATTATTGATATATATATATATATATATATATATATATATATATATATATATATATATATATAGATGGTATAAAGAAATAATTATGTGATTGAGGATCCTTTTCTGGTCAGGAACTTGTGGAACAAAATTAATTACGATAGATCTATTACCCTCTTCAGTAATTAGGAAGATATTAACACCGCTAATATTATATCTGTAACATTCTCTCTTTCTTTTTTGCTTTCGCCAAAAGAGAATACGACAGTAAACCAACTACCGAAACAGCGCAATAAATTAATATATAGTTAGTTTAATTCCTATCCTCAAAAAGAATTTTCAACCATATTATTTTTTTGTTTATACAAAAGATGGAAAGTGCTGATTTTTTTTATTTCTTGAATTCAATAATTATTATTTCCTCATTTTACTATTCAAATGTCTATGAAAGTATCCCCCACTTATTTATAGACTCTTAATATGCTTATCTTAATATGCTTATAGACTTATCTATTATACAGTCTATAATTTTATTTTAACACGATAAACTTATGTTAACTTTATTTAACAGCTACGAATTTAAAAAACTATTGATTAGTAACACTTTTAGACGTAGCCCCTTCGCCGAAATTCTTGGAATATTATTCGGTATAGCTTAATATATTTCTCGAAACTTATTCGTCAATTTTTTAATTAAACTTTAATTATCAGACATTTTTATATTATATATATATATATATATATATATATATATATATATATATTTCAAACGGTGGGTTAAAAATTTTTCCCCTTTTGTAAATCAATTCGTTAACTTTTATTCACTTTCATTGACATAGAATAAATTTTAAAAGACCTACTCAAGAATATGCAGATGCGCGTTTACGTGAGGCAAAATGGCACTTTACGTCGTTCCTGCTCGATAGATCAGAAACCTCTCCGTTTTGATACGTTATGAAGGCTTTAAAATTTTAATTACAATGCAATTACGAGGACGTCTAACTGATATTATAAAGAAAATAAATTGCTCGTTATACTTTACTCTTATAAAGTGTTCTGACACTTAATGGCTAAAGAGTTTTTGCAGCTAAGCATAGATATAATATATAGTTTGATAGATTTTCGATAAATAGAAATTCCAAATGAAATTTAATAAACCTCTTATGGCACTGAGAGAAATATAATGTTAAGATTAACTATTTTTGTTAAGTATTATGTTAAGATTATCCCCTTTTTTTAAATTACATATATTGTAAGAATTTTTCAGTTCTTCCAATTGATTAAATAATGGATTATCTTTGAATGCCTAATGAATTCTTGATGCAACGTCTTTCAGTGTATATATTCCTTCGTGATCTGTCGATCATTGTAATTGAACGAAAAAAAAAAACTATCGAAATCTAGTACCAAGCTGACCCCTGATCATATCAGATTTTGACTTTTCAACGGATTTCAATGGTTTTCCCCTGAATTTCCGCGATTGCTGCCAATTTTATGTGGCAGAACCTATGCATCTCTATTGGTCCATTAATGTAAAAGATAAATTTCGTTTAAACAATGCGCATATCGCTCGACTCGTCGTCTACAAGGATCTGTTAATTGGGCAATGAAATTAGTAAATGAATTAATAAATAAATAAATATAGAAACGAAATCGGGAGGTGGCCTCACTTGTAACGCTGCAGAGCCTGCTCGAAGCTGACGATGACCAGCATGAAGGTGAGGGTCATGAGGAAGGTGACCGCCTTGGTCCACTCGAGGACGATCTTCGTCGCGGACATGGCCAGGTGCTTCACCTGCGAGCTCTCGGTGAGGGTGACGTACGGCGACCAGTCCTCCTTGGCGATCAGCTCCCTCACGTAGCCGACGCAGTAGGCGACGACGTTGTAAAACATGAGGCTGTAGAGGCAGGCGATCGGCTGCCTCGGGGGCGCGAGCAGGACGTCGGCGAGCACGAGGAAGACCACCTGCTCGAGCATCGCCGCGAAGTTCCGCATGCCGAGGAGGGCGTTCTCGGCCCGGTCCAGCCGGGCGTAGATCCGTCGCAGGATCCTCTCCCGGGGGCTCTCCCAGCTGCGGGCCAAGGCTGTGCGGGTGAGCGAGTGAGAGCGGGAGGGCCGAATGAGAGACGGGGGTGGGCTGGGGGGGGGCGGCGGGGGAGAAGAAAAGAAACGCAGGGTTAGAAATACACGCGCGTCGGGATCGGACGGGAAGAGAAGAAAAAGAGCGTCTCGGCGGGGTTGCCGGGGGTTGGCGGGGGTTGGGGGGGGGGAGAGCCGGTCGGGGTATAAGGAGGTTAAGCGGGCCGCGAGGGGTGCGAGAGCAGCGGATTACAGGCGTCGTCGGCGCGCGACGTCGAACTCGTTAATGTACCGCGGCGCTCACTAATGATAATAAGGAGCAAATATTAATCGAGGACGTTCCGGAAGGGGGGAGGGGAGAGGAATTTGCATATTAATAAGCGTCAATCATCGAGCCAAGTCAAGGAGGTGACTGGGTTGACGGCTAACCAGGGGAGACGCGCGTTAAGGGGTCTCGATCGGCGACGATCCTTGGCCCGCGCCGTTATCGTCGTCGGCGGTCGTCGGTCAGCCACACACACGCACACACACACACACACACACAGCTTTCTATCCCTAAATATAATGACGCGCCTGATACAAGACACGCGGAGGAGACGAGCGAGCGCGCGATCGCATGGCAACCGCGGCGGGGCTGTTGCTGATGCTGCTGATGCGTCCCCGCGTGCGTCTCTCGCTCGCTGTCTGCTCTCTCTCTCTCTCTCTCTCTCTCTCTCTCGCTCTTACTCGCTCTCTCTCTCGCTCTTACTCGCTCTTTCTCTCTCACTCCCCCGTAGCATGATGGGACGTGCGATGGGACAGCACCCGCGCGGCGGCGCATCATCGGGGAGTGCGCGAGGGAGCTTGTATATCATAATATAAAGCCGGGACACTATAAAACCGGCGGTACTCGCTCGACTCCTTCACAAGTACGCCGCCCGATTCGCCGGTAGATCCTATATATATATATATATATATATATATATATATATATATATATATATAGATATATATATATATGTATATATATATATACATATATATACCCGTATCGCCATAACATCGCGCCGAGACACCCTTAAGGTAAGGCCTGTATTATTATACAATTTCGACTATATATATATATATATATATATATATATATATATATATATATATATATATATATATATAGGATACGCGTCGTCATGCGTATATAATTATTTTTGTCGTTTTTAGCGGATTTTACATATACGTGATTTTATTCTATAGATCGTTTCGTCACTTCTCCCCTTTTACGCGTCATTAATCCGAATTTTATTAGAAAGCGGGCCTCTTGTGGATATATGACTTGCGTTTGCTTTGAACTTCCCGCTCTTGTGTGACAGCCGGTATTTTGTGTGTATGTATGTATGTATGTATGTATGTATGTATGTATGTATGCAATATATATATATATATATATATATATATATATATATATATATATGTATATAACATAACATAACATAATCAAGTATTGCTTTTGCTTATTTACTTGACTATATTTTTGACGTGCAATTTTATAATTTTATGTTACTTTTATATCTAGTCACAGTGAAAGAAAAGAATGCCAAAAATTAGAGTCTGAGTGCCAAAAAATTATTGAATATTGAAATGTATTGTGAAATACAAAAACGAATATTTAGAACATACGAATATAGTTTGCATACATGGCTAAGTGTTTACTTAAATTTGATAACAATCTTATAAAGTCACCACTTGTTTATTGACGTATATAGTTTAGCGGTTAAACAATATATACAATGTATATATATATGTATGTATATATACATATATATATATATATATATATATATATATATATATATATCTACTTATAGCAAATCTAGAAATAAATTTACTTGCATCATTTATATATAACTGATATAATAGATTTTGATGCGCAAAATCCACGAACGCCA
The DNA here is from genome assembly GCA_018907035.1 of Sycobia sp. Sy_11. Classification (NCBI taxonomy): domain Eukaryota; kingdom Metazoa; phylum Arthropoda; class Insecta; order Hymenoptera; family Epichrysomallidae; genus Sycobia; species Sycobia sp. Sy_11. Next base: position 4,170,241 of record JACCIC010000005.1, read on the forward strand.
AAAATACAGGTTTCAATAACAAAGCCTATTAAATTTATGCAGTTTATATTTTATGCAGTCTTTCTTTATATTTATATAAATTTGTTAGAAAAAAATATATAGAATTATTGTCTCTTCATCCGTGTGTTAAACGAATGTCTTTATGATAAAAACGACAACGTAAGTTCCCGTCGCGCTCACATATAAGGGATAGATCTTTAGGTATTTTAATTTGATATATAAGAGGCATTGAAATTCCATGAACAACTGATATATATATATATATATATATATATTAAATGTCAATACGTGTATATATATAATGGTCATTCGTGAAATTTCATTGATTCGAAAGTGTGACGACGAATACGTTTAGTTTAACTTGGCCGATTTTACCGGCTCAGTTACCTTGAACCTCCAACCCCTCGGTGTCCTCCTCAACCTCCTCATCCTCGTCCTCTTCCACTTCCCTCTCGTCTTCCTCGTCCTCCATCAGAAATAAGTACATGGAACGCAACGGTAGCAGTCGATTCACGAGAAATGCCAGGTGCAAAATTGGCGACGATTGCTTCGCTGTATATGTGTATATATGTGTGTGTATATATGTATATATATATAGTATATATATAGTATATATACGTAGTATATATATATATATATATATATATATATATATATACTTTGCTATATAGATATACTTATATATCTCGTTCGAACAGCGCGCGTACTTCGAACTTCGCGGTTATAGAGATGAGTTCTTTAATGAGAAAAAGAAAAATAAAAAAACGAAGTATATCGAAATTTCAGCGGATTCCGAGGTCGCGCCGTGCAAATCGTGCGGTCAGCCTCTCGAAACTGCGCGCCTCCCGGGTGGGGCCACCAGCGCTGGGGCTCGCGCGAAATCTGGCACACTCTCGTCGTCGCCGTCGTCATCGTCGCTCGCGCGCGCGGATCGCCGGATCTATAAATAAGCCTCGCTCGTTTCTATACCGTATAGCACGCCGCCGCGGCCGTGCAAAATACAAGCGGGTGCGGGGGAGGGGCGAGGGAGGGTGGGGTTTGACAATGCACGGGTCCATCATCGGCGACGCGAAGGACAACGATAAACAGCGGGAAACAACAAGAACAACAACAGCGGCGCGGATTTGCGGGGGAAGAGATTCTAGAGAACCGTGGGGATCCTCCCGAGCGACCCGCGCATTAGCGGCAAATATATATATATATATACATATATATATATATATAATTCATATTAGCGCGGGTGGCGGCTGAAAATAAGCGCCCCGCGTGACGCGCGGTTATTTCGGGTGCGTGCGTGTCTGCGACGCGCGGTACAAGGGAGGAGGGACAGATGCACTTAACCTTTTTAAAGGGGTGGGAGACGAGGGGCCGGGGATGCGGTGCTGGAGAGACGTCACTTATACATATATATATATATACACACACACACGCATGACCGCCCCCTTAACCACAACACATATACCCGCTCGCGCCCATCGGCTTTTTACGAGATGCGAGGCGACAGTGCGCGCGGGCTCCGAAGTCCGATTCGCGGGTGGCGCGGCTAGGAGAGGGGTATCGGGCGGGGGGAGCGATCGGCCGGAAAAGAGTTATTTTTGGGGGGGGTGCGGTGCGCGGCGGATATATAATACGAGACGCGGCATAGGCAGCAATTGGCGGTGCCTCGCCGCCCGCCGCTCGTAAAATCTCCCCGACGAGACCCCGACGAGCGCGCGCCGCCGCCGCCACCGTCGCGCCTCCGCCGCCAGCCGCGAGCACATTTATATGTCATTCATTTGCATATGTGTATATGTACATACGTATATATGTATATATGTATATATATATATATATATATATATATATATATATATATGTATATAAGTATGTTGTTTGCGTGCGCGGCACCGGGGGCGAGCTTCGCGGGCCGCGATAAGCCCCGGCGCGAATAGGTCAGCGCTCCGCGCGCGCGGCCGCCGGCGCCTCTATATAACGCTGCGCGGCGCGGCGCGCGATTGTCTTATATATTGTATTATTGCGAAACGTGCGCGCCGCAGTCTCGCCTCTATCCGGCGCGGCGTTTTCGGGGCGCGCGTTATTATATTATTATTATTATTATTATTATCGTACGGTCCGCGCGCTCGGTCTTCCGTCAGAGGGGGAGGTCGTGGAAGGGACCGGCGACCGGCTGAAACGCTCTTTTGCGATTGCAGAGCCGCCACCGCGGGACGAGATGCTAGCCTCCCGTCAGACAGTCTACATCCTGGTGCTGCTGCTGAGCATGCTACCTCTGTGAGTATATGTATGAATATTAATACATATATATATATATATATGTGTGTGTGTGTATACATTTTGCAGACCTATACATGTATCATATATACGCGCGGCCGCCTCTCCCTCCCGCGGACGGATACCCACCCCCCTCCCCCGCTCCATCTCTCCTGGGCGCTGCTGGTGGCGCTGCAGGAGGAGGACGAGGAGGCGGAGGAGGAGAAGGGGGTGGAAGCGTCCGCGGGAGCGTCCGGTACACGTGCGTTATCATACGATATAACTTTACATTCGTGTACGTTTACGCCAGGTTCACCGGGCACCCGACCGTCATCGAGCGCTCGGAGATGAGGTCCGACTGCGAGGGCTGCGGCGACCAATGCGACAAGTGCGCCTTCGGCTCGGCGTACTCGCACTGGTGCGGCATCAAGGAGTGTCTCAAGGTAGTATAATAAACACATGTCCAGCTTTTTTTTTCTATATTATGCATTTCTATAGAATTCTTGAATTCATACATTATCAAGAGCTCGTGAGGGGTTGCTCGAAACAACACGCACACACGCGCGCGCGCGCGCACTCACATGAACATATATATATATATATATATATATATATATATATATATATACATATATTACTTCAATTATCATTGCATTTTCAAAATTTTAATCGGTGCATAGGAATGTATAGAGAAGTTCATGTAAATTTTAATGATTATTTTATGATTATTCGTACAAACACACACACATTTCCATGTTAGTCTTAATTGAAATTTCAACTCGATTATGATTAACTAATAATAGAAACAAATATTTGATCTTATCATGTGAAATTATGCGAAAAATTAATGGCGTACAATAAAAAAAAAACGACTAAAAATTATAATCAGTGTTTTTTAATTACCGAAGGTTTAGCCTTCGCTCTTTAATTGTTGACCGATATAACATTGTTGATTAATTACACGCGCAAAGCTCTTTAAAATCGTCTCGCGAGCCTGTAAAATGTTGGACTAGAACAATTCAAAAGCCGTCTTGACCAGCCTAATTTCCACCGCGTTTCCATTCGAAGCGACGCGTCGGAGGCCTATTATTAAAAGTCCATATGCAACATGATAATTTCTCTAGAATAAAATAAGTCACCATTGTTTATACCTTTATTTTTTACGTTGTACTATTCACGAATAAAAGTTTGCCCAATAATAATATTTTACAGTGTGTATGCTTTTCGCCCTGTTTCTTAAATATTTTGTTTGCCTTGTACAAATAAAAATTTTTTATTTATTTGAATATTTCGTTTAGATCAGAACTTAGAAAAAATAGAGCACAAGCAATTCGATTGTAAAAACGAATTAATCGTCCGCAAGACCGAAACAGATCAGTTGCATATACTAATTATATACGGTGTTTGCACTATATAAAGCCCGACGATTCAAATAACAGCAGAACTTGAATTATTATTGTTGGACTGGAACTTTTGTCGAAACTGTAAAATCTTTAAAAAGTTCTTGAATAACAGAAGGCACTTTGTAAATTTAAGAGGTCGCTCGAATCTTTTGGCCCTTGAGTTGAAATTGTTTTTACGCTAAAGTTCTGAAATTTTTTAAAACGATTTAACGCACGAAATAAACTGAAAATGCCGTAAAAGTTAGAATTTTTTTAAAAATAAATACATAAAAAAGGTTCATTCTTGTTTATGAATACGATATGAAATTTCTATTAGATGTTTTCCTATAAAATCATATCTTACTTGTTCTCATGATTCAACAAATATCGTACTAGCTTGAAATTATCTATATAGTTAAAGTTTTATAAAAGCTACATCTATATTGAGAAGTTTTGAGTATTATATAAGCAAAGCTAAGTATTTTATAATATTGATATTATTCTATTGGAAACATATAATAATTATTAAATATATTTTGTTATATGTTATCCATCAAAATATATAATGAAACACAAAAAATACGCTCGATTACATAAAATTTTAAAATAGAGTTATATTAAAATAGATTCGTATAGTATATTGAAATTTCATTCAAGACAATCGTTTTATTGAAATATTAAAAAAAAAAAAAAAAACAAAAATATTAAAAAATTACTTTCTTACGATTAATATTGAATTTGCAAAAAGATCGTATATTGTTTCAAAGCTTCGCTCATTTAGAAATATCTCTTATAAGACATTGGCAATTAATACACGTGATAAAATTATATCTTAAAATTTAATTCACCAACTCGAGTAGCGGATTCCTCCCTGTTTTTTTCTTTCTTTTTCTTTTTGCTTAAAAATTATATTATTTAGAGTCGAAAATAACGCGTGCATAAACAAGGGGCGCAAAAAAGCTCCCGGAATGATAAGTGCCCCGACGGGGAGCGACAGGCCGGAGCGCGCCCGGTCACGGCGATTCCATTGAGCGGCCTCGTGCGGCCTTTCCACTTTTGCGAATGAAATTACGCGCTCGCGCGCGGGCGCGTTACGAATTTACAGAGCTCGAAGTTCCGTGCTCGTCTGGCCGTCCTGGCCCCCGCTTAACATCAGTTTCTTCCAAGCCCGTGCGTCGAGATAGAAAACTGCGCGTAACTGTCCGGATGGGAAAAACGGAAAGCGAGTTGAAAATTTCCAGCCGATGAAAATGGGTTTTTTTTTTTCTCTCTCTTCTTTTAGCACACTTTCCAATCGCCGTTTAGTCTCGGCTGAATTAATCGCGAACCAATAACAATAAAGATACGGGACATGTTGCGATCCGTAAAATGATTTAATGGACGATTCGGAGAAAAAAAATTTACAAGTATTCTTTGACTAATTATAAGACATTTTTGTTATTCAGAAATTTTTATTTAAGCTTATTGTTATCTAGAGGGTAAAAAATTCTTCAACTAATCAAAATATATATTTCATTACATTACCGGTCATTTTTAATCTTTAGTTTAATTTAACAATAATCAATATTTATTTCTAATATTTTTGATACAAACGTTTTTTAAGTATTTTCACTGGTTTAAATTTTTTGAAGCGTACCGATAAAAAATCGTTAAAGTCAACAAATAAGATTGTTTTATTTCTTATATGTTCTCTCGTATTTTACTCCAAAAACTGTTCGATTTCTTCACTTCACGTTTGAGTCCAATAGTGATGAAATACACTATACGACTGTCACCAACAGTATACAAAATACATTTTTTTACGGGCCTGTATATTATTATATATTTTAAATAAAGTATCGAAATTATAAAAAATTCATGTTCCGAAAAATGTTGTTCGTTAAATTTTTGCTTTTTAATAAGTAGTATTTCTATTTGTTTTCCCTTGTATATAAAATACATTGTCTAAACATTTTTTAATTTTGAGGATTATATACGCAAACGTTGTTATAAAAATTTTTTGACGTACATAATTCATGCAAGAACTTTTTTTATTTAGGGTGTTAAGAAGCAATAAGTTATAGGGAGCTGAAATTTTAATTTATAATGTAATAATATATTTTTGATACGTAGCTTGTTAGAAACATACAATTTTAAGAATAAATTATTTGAGCGCAGGCGTAACGTTAATTTTTCCACGCGAAAAATAATCTTATTATTCAAAAACCCCGTTAAGACTTTAGAGTTTACGTAGCGGAATAGCTTAAGTCTAAAAAATATTTTTTCCGCATATAAAAAGAAATCCATAAAGATTTTAACTTTTTGGATGGTAAAAACATAAAAAGACTTACTCACAGCTTATAATAATACTAGAAACATTGGATAATGATTTCTGACATAATAACGTTAATTCGACCGGTGCTTTCAACTACTTTTCTATGATAAATTATATTTGTTAAAGAAAAACTTGACTTTAGCGAATATCAGTACGTCAAAAAGTTGAATATCATTGTTTTGAACGTAGGAAATAATAAAATTTTGTTAAATGCAAACATATGTACGAATTTTTGACATTTTTTGAAAAGCCTCAGTTTCCTACAATTCATAATACTGCATACACTGTCACATTGGACGCATCGTTAAAACTCCTGGATTTAATTTTACGGAATGTTTAGAATATCGTGAATATTTTTTTTTAGATTCTTTAAAATCGACATATTTTTCACTTGGTCTTTTAACAAGAAGAAAAATAATTGCCAGTTTTTTTTTTCGTGCAATTGATAAGAAAATTGATATGCTGTTTGAAATTTAATTATTAATTAATACAGTTGATTTTATGAAAAGAAAAATTATATATAGATGAATAGTATAAAAAAGATTAAAAAAAAAAAAAAAAAAAAAAAAACAAAAGCAAAAGCCTCGGGCCCATATCGCCCACTAATTGTTTGCCATTCGCACTCTCCGCCCGCAGGGTCCCGGCGAGATCTGCGGCGGCGTCCGCAACAAGCACGGCGCCTGCGGCGACGGGATGTTCTGCCGCTGCAACAAGTGCACCGGCTGCAGCATCGACACCCTCGAGTGCTTCACGGGCTTCTGCCCCGTGTACGAGCAGTCGGGCGGTCCCCGCCACACCGAGAACACCCAGAGATTCCAGCTGAAGAAGTAAAGCAGCGTCGCCGGCAGCGGCAGCATTTAGCCACCTCCCCAGCGGCGCCTCATCTCTTTCTCTCTTTCTGTCCCTCTCCCTTTCTCCTCCTATCACCACTTCCGATTATATTATATTTCTCTTGTTATATATATATATATATATATATATATATATATATATATATATATATATGTTCCATTCCATTCAAGATCTCATTATTAGGTAAAATAAAAAAATAAAATATATATATATGTATACACACGGTTATTCAAATGATTGTGATAAGCGAAGATGCATATGCGATAGCTCGCGCCGAACCCTCGGGCGGGGTTGGGGGGAAGGCAGGGGACGAACGAACGAGCCTCGAAACTCCCCGTATATAACAATCTCCAACATACTATATATATATTATAGATACCAACCACCGGTAGAGAGAAATATATATGCCTATATAAATATATATATATATATATATATATATATATATATATATATACACACACACACACACACACACACATAAATCGTTTGTCCAACGCTTAATAATGCAAGCCTGATGATTATGTGCACACCATGGATGCGCGGTACTTTGTGGATTATATGAGCTTGGGGAACGCTTTATCGATCTTTAAACTGTCATTCAACATCTTGAAAGCGTTCGAACGGTTCGAGAATTTCAGCAGCTCGTATATATATATATATATATATATATATATATATATAGTCGATCGATCGGTTCCAACTTTCCGGATGAACGACTCGTTCAATCGGCTCGAGTTAGTTCGATGGTTCGAACGGCTTGCGAAGAAAAAAAAATACCGAGAAAAAAGTTCCCCAACCCTTTCTTATATACCACGTTGTTGTGTCGAACGATGCGTCAAATCAGAACGGTATCTACGGTATGTGAGCTGTGCACGTATATATATATATATATATATATATATATATATATATATATATATATATACATATGTATGTATGCATAGATTATGTCTGGCATATATATATATATATATATATATATATATATATATATATATATATATATGAAATGTGGGTGTATAATCGTTGGGAGGGGGACAAGAAAGGGTTTGGCATAGGGGAGCGCACAGGCGGAGCGCGCGCGTAACACACATATACACACTCAGGCGCGTATATACAGTGCGCGGTATATATTATTGTATGTACAGCGGGGATTATTTCGATTAGGGAGGAAACAGTATTGCGCTCCGGTCCGCGGTGGAGCGCTATCATTGCATCAAGTAAATAAGGCGTGGCCAGTATTTCTGTATAATCGACTAGTCAACTAGTGTGCATTTAAATTGCGATTCCCATATTATAAAAAGAGGCCTGAACGTGTGGAATAAAGTCTGCGGTTATTATAGCTAAATATATGATACATCAAAATCCTTTATCCCGATCTGTAAAACTGGTATACCAACAGGTAGAATTCTCGATGTTTTCTGAATCTATATATATATACACGCATCATATAATGTAATTGTGAAAAGGATTTCGTTACAGATATTTTCCTCGCATTCACATTGTACTTCTACGCTGGCAAAATCTTTGTATACAATTTTTGAATATTTATTTTAAGCACTCTTTTTTGTTTAAGCTTAACTTTTAAAATAAATGAGAACAATCGAAAAACAATTGTGTTAATACGTTATTTAATAATCATAAGAAATATATATATTAATATTCTGATTAAATTTCTTATAAATTAATATAATATTAATATTAAAATAATATCACCAGGTAAGCATCCTTAAATTTTGAGGTATAACGTTACATCGGATTGATATAAAATTGAAATAAAAGATGAATTTTTAGATCTTGCAATATATGATTTTACTTATCTAAAACTTAGAAATTTATTAATACAACTTTGCAGTGAATTGGAAAAATAGTTTTAGAACTGTATTGCGTATATAGCATCAAAACTAGGACGCAGCGAAGGGGGCAGTAACAGCCGGGGACTCGAACGCAGTATCGAGGAGCACAATTTTTTGCGACTTCTCGTATTTAGGGGAAAATGGGACACGGCAGATCTGTCGCGTCAATTTGACACCCATATTTTAACAAAAGTCACCCATATTTTAACAAAAATGGACTTAAATAATTTTATTGCCAAAAGTAGTTAAATATCGTGTAGTTCGTTCTTAGGGTATTTTCAAATAAAACCTTGCATTTTTTAACTCGTTGCAGCAAAGAAAAAACGAAAACGAACAACTTCAAATTTGCGTCTTTTCGAAAATTTAAGCGATGCACTTTCGTAGGCAATTTTACTTAACTTAAATTTACTTAACGTATCGTAAAAGAAAAATTATAATAAATTAAAAAAAAATCCAATAGATGCACGATGATCAATAGGTGAGGTATAACGGTCACTTTGTGTTTATTATAAAGCTTTCTCAATCATTAATAGGGTCATTTAGCTATACGTAGAATCTATAAATTTTTTATTATATCAATTTAATAATGCATAGAATTGGAACGCTTAAGAAATTAATTTCTTAAATATTTATATTTCAGATATTAAAAAAAAAAATACAAAAAATACCCACATATCACGATTCCCTCGGTTTTTGCATTAAAAATTTCATCGAAATGGGAAGATGAAATGTCATTGCCAAAGAAAGTGATCAAGATCTTGTTTTGTTTTTTTTTTTTTTCATAAGCACAAGAGCATTCCGCAGTATCCACCGTATTTTACACGAGCCAAAGATGAAGCAAGATTGTAATGATTTGCTCGACATCAATTTATATGATACAGGTTCTACTAGGATCTTTTTAATTGCGAGACCGAGGTCTTGAATTGCTGAAAAAATAATTTTCAACGGGTGTTTTAGCTTTAGCCGTTCCCAATCCTACTGCTATTTTACGAGTAGTTTCTATGGAATTTTGATGGAAATTTTCTTAAAAATTAAAGAAGGTAATTTTAATAGAATTTTTAGGTATAAGCCTTGTAGCCTCTTTCGTTATAGAACCCATCTGGTCGTTACCATTAATTCGAAAATACGATGGTACGGAAAACAATTTTCTTTTAAAATTATTCTTATTTGCATGTGTTACACTCGAAAACTTTTCATTTAATATAACGGTCAGGTGAGAAGACTTAATTGTTCACTTCTATCTGTTTCATTTACATATGTCTATACAATGATTTCTATGCCTTTTCTCATAAATTTTATGTTCCGTATACACATCGCGCGTGCGTGTCATTATATACCTGTAATTCTGTGTATATCTTTGATTTTCTTAAATGTTCGCTTATGCTGTGTGATATGTCGAATTCGAATAAGCCTAACCTCATTCATGATGGATGGCTGATTCAACATATGCTTATCTTATTTATATATTTTACATTATAAATTCAACTTACGAGGACTAAACGATAATACCTAAGTCAATTATCGTCAAAAAATTTTATTGTCGGATGTAAAAAAGAAAAATATAGTAAATAAAAATACTATTATCATTTAAATACAGGCTGACACAATCTTAAATCAAAAATAAGCTTTCCGAACCAAATTTAAAACAATTTAGACTCGATGTATTTAAAATCACTAAAATTATTTTTTTCATTACTATACTATAACTATATTTATTATTATATGTGTCTGCTCGTGTAAAATTCATTAAAATATGCTTAAATTTGAATTAAAAAAAATATATTTTTTTTATATATTATTCATATTATTATCAATAATTATTAACATATGTTCTTCTTAATTTTTATTTATTTTATATATAAAAATGTACACAGTATAAATACCCGGTTATCTTCTATTTTCCCGTGCTCATGACATCTCATCTCAATGATCATCGTGCTCGACCTCCACCGGTTGAGAAACCAGCCTGTTTGGGAGGCTTTACATTGAATTTGATAATATTCATTTCTAATTATTTTTTTTCTACTTAAAACAACAGCAGTTTAACATAAAATATTTTGACTACAATTTACACTCTGTGATTATTATTCAAAAATCGAAATGACAGGGTTTTTCTAGTTTTTAGACCATTTCTGGTTCATTATTTGTACAATTAGTACATAATTATAATTGGCTGAATAATAATTTTGTTATGTACTAATTATATTTGAAGTTTGTAAGTGGAATTATTTTTTATTTATAAATTGATAATACATTTGCTAAAAATTTAAGTTTTTTGATTATGGTATGTTTTGTAACATAATAATGTCAACATATAAATTAGAATTGCAAATAAGCGTTTCAAGATTCTCAAAAAAGAAAAAAGCCTTTTGTATTTCTATTCAAGGATTCAAGGAAATTTAAAAAAAGTCACAGGATGAAGAACTATCTCGATAAATGCCTATAATTATTTTAATAAAATAGGAAATAAAAACCAAGAAAAATCTCGCAATGAAATTCAAAAATAAGATAGATATATGCATGGATGGAGTTGAGCAAGGTATGCGAGGAAAACTCTGAAATCCTACTGAACAAAGTAATGAAGAATTGAAAGCATCACTATCAGCTAAGTATGTGAATTTATTCAATGACATCGCGATCTGACCAGAGAAAATTAATAGTGACTTAGCTAATATTTTAGTATCGCGTGTCCCAGCATTAATAAGGAATCATATGTTTCCTGCAATTAAAAACGGAAGGAAATGTTCTTATAATTATTATTATCGGCATCTTCCTAATCAAGAAAACATTAATAGAAACTGTCTTATTTATTCATAGTTTTTAAAAATTCAATATTTGTTTTTGTTACACAATTTTTAGTAAATTATCTAAAGATTTAGTGAATTATCTAAATATTTAGTAAATTATCTAAAGAATTCTTTCAGACACCACCTAGCGGACTTGAACTGATCATAGTTTTAGTTCAGATTCTACCGATAAGGGCGAAATCGATTTTAGTGGCCAAAAATTCTTTTTTCAGCAGTACGAGCTCGATAATCATGGCGCTATCAGTGCGAAGCGAGTCCTATTGTTAATTACGTGCGGCTATCTGTTGTTTAAATGCAAAAGGGTTAAACGGCAATTGCATTCGCATTGCATTAGTGAATATTTTTGGTAAAGATTGGTAAAGACTGAATGAGCGCGCAGGTGGTGCGAAGATAGCAGACAGATTTTCTCGAAAAACGAAAAAATCGTTAAATCGAGGATTCAAAAACATTGCACGCCCGTTTTTTAAGGAACGTTTGTATTGAAGTCTAAGGTGATTACGCAAAAAAAATAAGTTAAGAGTAAAAGAATAAAGTCAAATTATTTTTCTAGCCAAATTTTTTTTTATTTATTTCCTAGCACAGGGAAATATACTTTTTCAATACCTTTGGAAATACAATTTTTGAATAAATTTTGGATTGTACTCTTGATTCTGGCGACAGAACAAATCAGCATTATATTGAACTTTGTTGATTCCAATAAATTAAATGAAAATGTCCAAGTGCATGAACACTTCAGAGACTTTTGTCCTATCACAAAGCCGACTGGTAATGATTTATGCAAGTTCGTAATAAATTTATTGTAAATCTTAAATCGTATTATTTAGAATATTTGTTGTGAGGGTTATGGTAATGAACCAAATATATGCGGAAAGCACAACAGTTTACAAAAAAAACTTTTACAAATTAACCACCGAGCTTCTTTCGCGTCTTTCTCTTACAGTTTAAATTTAATAATAAACGATGCTGCTAAAATTTCGTATGGAACAATAAATTTTTTAAACTTAATTTAAGAATTATATACTTTCTTTTCATTCTCAAAAAAATATGGTCAATTATTATTAAGCATGTCCCAGAGTTGAAATGAAAGCACCTAAGTGATACACGATAATAGAATAGACGCGATTAAACCATTACGATATCATATTTTCTAGATATATGTTTTCTGATACTGATTCTGAATGTGATTCTAATACAATACACAAAGCATATTCGATAGCTTTACAAATTAAATAAATTCTTTCAGTAAAATGATGCAGAATCCTGAAATAAAGATTAAATTATAAATTATTATGGATCTTATGAAAAACTTGATAAAAACTTTCACAAATGAAACGGATGAAAATTTTATTGAATTCTTAAATGGTTCAGAAAAATAACTATGAATATCTTAATGTCGAACTAAACTTTCCAACAGTGAGAACTATTAGTCCCAGAAGAAAACTAAAACTAAAAGTATTTAATTATGAGCAACGCGATGAAGTTATAATGGATCCTAAAAATCATTTCAAAATAGAATTTTTCAATAGAATTTTAGATAAAATTTGACATGTTTAAGTAGCATATTCGAAGAACTACAGACTTTCGATGACACCTTTGGATTTTTTATTGATGCATTTAAATATTCAACTGAAGAATTTTGGAGTCATTATACAAATATTTGTATATTTAAAATGGCAAGACAATGAAAGTGGCAAAACAGTTATAAATGATCCACATTTATTTAATGAACTTATTGCACGAACACAATATTTTCAGTCAATAAAAGCGAAACAGCCATATGATACGTTATAATATATTCTTGTAAATAGATTAACGTCTACGTTTCCAAAAAGAGCAATAAGTTTGAGGATTTTGGTCACATATTTCCAGTCGTAGCCGAACAGGCTCCTTTATTAAAAGTAAAAAAATATAAAGAATTGTTTAAGAACAAGAATAGTTCAAGGTAAATTAACTAAATTATCTGTTGTTAGCATTGAGAAATTTCAGAATTTTGAATATAAGTAAAATAATTGTGGAATTTGCTTTCGGTATTAAAACACGAAAGATATTGTTTCTTTGATACGGTTTACTATGTCAAAGATAAAAATACAATAAAATTATAATAAAAATTAAAAATTGTACTTATGTCGACTGTTGCGAGCGAAATTAAGAAATATTTTTATTGGTCTTACAGTCTATATACAAAAGTATATTATACTAATATAATAGCAGGTAGACACCTTGTTTAAATTAATTCCGATAAATCTGAAATGACTACTAAAACGGGCTGAATTATCGGATTACGGGTATTTTTATCAAATCGCAATGTAATTAAAAAGTTATATATATATTTTTTTGTACTAAATCTAATCTTTCACATCATCAAATTTCTTTTAAGTGCGAATATTTTCTTAACTATATTTTACATGCATTTATTATATATAGAAATTGCTTATTTTACTTATTCAAAGAGAATCAGTTATAAATATTGGTTGTTATAATTGTCAAAACCAAAAAGTTTTGAAATAATTTATTCGGCGACGATTTTGTCTGTGGAGAGTAAATATGACTCGATATGTTAACTTTTATTACATACTACTGTGTACAAATATGAGTAAGACTTTATTTATAACTTTTGAAATCGTTATTTGTTCTTTTAAATTTAATTCATTCCCCTCAAAATAATCCTCCCCGGATGCAATGCAACTATGTCAATGCTTTTCCCAATTTGTCAAAAAAATTTTTATACTCGTATTCCGGAATGGCCATCAGTTTCTTCTTCGATTCGGCTTTTATTTCTTTAATCGAATCAAAACCGTGTCGCCAAAATGTTCTTTTGAGTTTGCTGAACCTCCAGAAGTCACTTGGTGCTGAATCCGGCGAGCACGGTGATTGCGGAACGATATTGGTTGAATTTTTGGCGAAAGATTCACGTAAACTCAATGAAGTGTGAGCTGGTGCATTATCGTGATGCAAAAACCAAGAGTTGTCTTTCCATAAATCTCGTCTTTTGAGACGAATAGCTTCACGCAAATGACCCGTAACACTCAAATAATATTCTTTGTTAACCGTTTGATATGTCATAGGATTACCTAATTTACTATAGTTACGAATTAGTCACTTTTAGGGCCATTATTTTAATGGCGGAGGGAGTGGTATAAGTGATGGTTATATAGTGATCCTATAGACACCGTTCTTTCTAAAGTTCCTCGGTATTAAAAATAATTAATCAATTAATATATTATACTTTTTTTTCTATAAATTTGTTTGGAATCCTTATAACCCTTACAATTTTTTGATAATATATCTAAAAATGAATAACACGCAGTATGGTTTTGGTTAAATATTAGGACCGCATTTAGTAAATAAAGAGCACATATAGTTGACAATGTTTATTAATAAAATTGAAAGTATAATAAAATTCCTTCTGATAAGAAGCATAAGATTAATTATTTTGATTCTTTATATCAAAGTAAGAAGAGCCATCAGTGAAATTCATATATAAACAAATTTTGCAACGCATATTACTATATATATATATATATATATATATATATATATATATATATATATATATATATGTATATATACGGTTAATATCAGAATTCAATAAAGATAGCTCCAAGAGCTATCGCTATTGATAGCTGCTTTAAAGATAACTAATTAATTTATTTTAATTAGCTACATATCCTAGCGTGTCTTTAATCAGAGCGATTCTTTAACTGTTTCAAATATTGTACATTGGATATAATATAGCATAAAATTAATTCATCGGATGAAATAAAACTACACGACAATTAATTAACATTGAAAAATTTTTAAATAATAAAATAAAGGTATAGATATATATTTTTTATAATATATATTATAAAATAAGGGCACTTATATTCTATAATTGAATTATTCAATATTTTACTTGTTATTCTATATATATATATATATATATATATATATATATATATATATATATACAATGTGAAATAAGACCGGCATTTAGAACTATTCAATAATATATAAAATATTTCATTATAATTTTTTGAATTATTCCTGATTAATAACATATACAATGGGGGAGTATTATAACATAAATATATGTGTACAAAATATTCACAAATTATTTTCTTGCGAATTAAGCTAACGCATTGAACAAAAATCTCATTACAACTTATAAAATAAATCAACTTATTCCATTCATTATACTCGGCTTACAATCTACGAGTATTTATATAATATCCAATATGAAATGTGTAAAAAAATGAAGAATATATAGATCTCGAGATCACATTATATTCCCGACACTACACTCATACCTATATTAAAGTTGCGAAAATTTCTATATATATATATATATAACTATATTTCTCGATGCTCGTGACATATTCCACGAGGGGAAGCATCCGCGAAGGCACTCGTATATCATATTTTCTACATTCCCCGACGTTCGTCCTCAAATGCATACTTATGTACTTGAACCACTATAAGTGCCGGTGTTTTATGCGTCTGTGTGCGTGCGTGCGTATATATGTGTGTCTTTTCGCGCGCGCGCGTGGGCGTGTGCATGTGTGCGTGTGTTCGATCCGGAACTATATATAGCGTCGCTCATTGTCTCTCTCTATTCCACCTGATGGTAGGAAAGATCGCAATCCACAGTTTCGCGCTTCCTATTTAATATATATATATATATATATTTTTTTTTATTTATTATAATAATAATTATTATAATAAATTCCGAGCGAATCCGAAGGTGAAACTATATATATATATATATATATATATATATATATATATATATATATATAACGAGAGACATTGAGCCATTCGAAGCGGCATATACGTGTGTACCGGAAGCTTGAGACGCGCGGCCGCTAAATAACACACCGCGCACGTGCCAAAAAGTTCGCTTCTCTCTCTCTCTCTCTCTCTTCTCTCTCTCTCCCTCTCTCTCTCTCTCTCTCACTCTCTCTCTCTCTCTCGCCGGCGGAAGCCGTCATGTCGTATAATAGCGATGACCCCCGCGCCGCCGTCGACGCTGCCGCTGCGATGACGCGACGCCGCGTCTCTCTGGACCGCTGCCACATCGCGGCCCCCGCTCGCCTCCCCCTCGCGCGCGCCATCGGCGCGCACTGTACGCACGTGTCCGCGAGCCGCGCGATTCGCGGGACGCACGGCGCTACTGGAGGCCCTGCTTGAGGAGCTTGCGCGTGCGGAAGCCGCGGAAGCCCGCCTGGATCCTGGTCGCGGCGGCCTGCTCCGCCTGCTGGCGCTTGCGCACGAGGAAGCCCCGGACGCCGGCCTGGATCTTGGTCGCCGACCTGTCCTCGAGCATCAGCTCGTCCGGCCGCGGCTCCTCCTGCGGCACACAAGATCAGTTTTATTGATATATCTATATGTGTACAGATAGAGGGAGAGGGGGGAGGGGGGAGGGGGGGAGAGGTTTAAAAATAACGCGCCGATATTGCCTTACATTGTACGCGTATACACGCCCGCGCGACGAGCCCAGATGGTGAATGCGCGCTTTACGCGGATTCGCGGATCACCGATTTTTTGTTTTTTTTTTTTTTTTTTTTTTTAACGCCCGTAACCCCGCGGGGAGCCGCTGTGCGCGCGTTCCGTGAAGCGGCTTCGAAAGCTTCGCGGCCGCCGGACGGATTAGCGATCGAGCTCTCGGCGAGCATACGCGTGCCCGCACGTGCGCGCAGCAAAATATGCGCGACCGACAGTTTTTGGCGCGATTGTCCCGAACGAAGCGCGCGCTATAACGTTTGCCTAATGTCGCGCGCACAGGACCGCACGTGATGCAGTTGGCGCAAGAGCTCCTTCCACCCCCCCCCCTCCACCCGCCCCCACCAACCGAACTATAGAACCTTTTCCAATTGCGCATGGCGACGGGATTTTCGCTCGATGAGCTTTAATGAATTTCGGTTAGGTAACTACATTGGTCTATATATTCGGCTGATATACCGAGAATCGTTACGTAAACGCTGATTTTTAGCATACACGTTTAAATAAACTCGAGCGCGACGCATGCTGCTGCCTCTTTATATTTTTGTTTTTCTGAAAAATTACCTATATATATATATATATATATATATATATATATATATATATATATATATATATATATATGTATAAATTGTTGCTCGCGCGATGAAATGTTTAAGAATACTTGTGTTTTTTTTTCTTATAATTGTCTTGAATGCGGATGTTTTTCTGTGAATTCTTTTTCAAATTCTGAACAAAGTGAATCATCTATGATCTTTGAGCGAAAATGCAAAATCAATAGGTTCTATTTTGACGAAGGACCAGAGATTAAATTTAAAACAATCGTTTTTACATTTTTTTTCGTATAGTTTTATTAAACTATATAATCATTAAAGTTTCATATTGAACTACACAATTTCTATCGCTATTATTTATTTAAGAACAGTAATATTATATAATTTAAAATATCGTATATGGCACGCGATTGATATATATATATATATATATATATATATATATATATATATATATATATAATAATTCTTGATTAAGTTTCATTTATTATAGTTATATACGATGATCAACCGATTAAAAATCTCACATAACATTTTTGCAAACTCTTCATTGCCGAGGATATTTAATTTCAATCATAAACAGCCTTCGAATTATCACCAATGATTATTCTTCAATTATTATAACGCACATGTATAAATATCTGCCCAACGCTTAATAGAAATTTGCTGATCGCACTCGCCGAACATAGTTTACTATAGATAGCAAATATATTTATGTATATATCAGAAAACAGACAATTTTTTGGGCTCTATAAATAACTCTATATATATATATATATATATATATATATATATATATCTTTCTCACACACGGGGGATTGTCGAGCACACATGATCGTCATCGCCATCGACGCGTTATAATTTCTAAGAGGAAGAGAGCTTTAATTAGGAAAAATGGTGCACCATGCGTTCCTGCAGCTCGTCCTCGGACTCCTCGGGCCGCTCGCTCGGCCTCGTCGCGCTCCGATCCTTGTCGCTGGCGTTGCCGGGCTTGTTGTTGACCGCGCGCTCCTCCTGCAGTTGCTTGCGCACCCTGTAGCCCCGGAAGCCCGCCTGGATCTTTGCGGCGGCCCTGTCGGCGCCCTGGTGCTGCTGCTGCTGCTGATGCTGGTGCTCGAGCGAATTGTCCTCCGACATCCTCGGGCGGCTGCTCGCCTCGTCGCACTGCGGGGGACTTACAGCGGGGCGCCCGCTAACGCGGCGTGTATGTATGTGTGTATGTATATGTGTATGTATATGTATATATATATATATATATATATATATATAGTTATTCGTATATCTTACTTAGCAGAGCGGACTACGAAAGAGGGCCGCGACGATCGCGGGCGCGAGGATGACGCGCGACGGGCAACCGCGACGACGGCAGCGACGACGACGACGACGACGACTAGCGCTGTCGGCGCGCATGCGTTTTTCACCGCGCCGCCGCGCCTTTTAACAATATAAATATACCGCGCCTCGTCGCCGATCGGTTGGCCGCCCCACGCACGCACGCACGCACGCACGCACGCACTCGCAAGCTCACGGATGCGGACGAGGCACGAGGCAGCTATACGTATGTATATACATATACGTATGGGTCAGTGTGTGAGAGCGGCTTATTTTTCCTTCTACGGAGCCGCTACTTTTTTGACGTATGCAGAGCGCGCCGATATAATACGATAAAATATGTGTCTGTATGTAGGTATGTATCTATACCGGTTGCACGAGCGCATCGGTATTGCGGTGCACTGACAGGGCGGGAAATCTTCTCTCCAATCTCTGTCTCTCTCCCTGTCTCTCACTATATATATATATATATACACACCCACACAGCCGCACACCCACACACCCACACACACACACAGATATGACGAAGATGAACGTTTCACTGATAAACAGACGCACGCCGCGGCATGTAACAATGTACGAGCGTGCGCGTCGCGGACGGTCCGCCGATTGCGGGCGCCCTCGCCCGTCGCGTTGAATTTATATTATTTTTGCCAGCGCGCCTCGTGGCTCTACATATATCTATATCTATATCTATATATATATATATATATATATATATATATATATATTATATATATATATATATATAAATTGCAGCAAGTGCCACCGAGAGTCAATTGAATCGCGCAAACAAGAACTAATGGGGCGGGTGAATAATCCGGGTCGGTGACTCAACGCGCGCGACAAAGCGATGTAAGATCTTCATCGTCGGTGTTAAAGCGGCGTATTATATACACGCATTAAGCGCGTCAACAAGTTATCATATATAGACATATACATACACATACGTGTGTGTGTGTGTGTGTGTGTGCGCGTGTGTGTGTCTGTAGCTCATTCGCATCAGTATATAGTCGCGGGCACGCTCGCCGCTCGTGGTCATTCAGCTCATCGCGCGTTTGCGCTCATTTATAATTATTATGCGGTCGTTTGTTACATATATAAAGGAGTAGGGTATCCGTATGAATTACGTAAAACTTTGTCGGGGCGGGAGAGGTGGGTGGTTGGAAGTTTTATTACACCAACTTTATATACACGGGAAGGGGGGTGGGGGCGATGGAGACGATATAATAATCTTACATAAGAATCCATTAGGCATCCGTAATTTTATAAGAAGCTATAAAGAATGCTATTTAAGTCGATTTTTTTCGAAAGGAATACAAAAGAATTCTATATATTATGTCTAAAGTATTAAACGACTGTTTGCTATCCGACAATTGAAAAATACTTTAAGAAAGGAATCCACGTTGAAAATTTAATTTCCTTATTTAGTCGTATTAATTGTACGCGTGTACTAAAAGTATGGGCGAAGTGTTGAGATGAATTCCGTTTGAGCATCTTCATTCTTCACTAAACTTCCGGAAAGCTCGAAATTTATGTTTTCTTTGGGGCGCCGCATTACGAATATCGCAGTGAGATCTTTATGGCGAAAATCAGAAAACTATAGAAACGACGGTTCTTGGATGTTATCTGAGAAAATTCCAAAAATTTCCAAATAGCTCTAAGACAAAAGTTGTTGACCTCGTCGAACATACATTTTTTTTATCTCTCTTCGGATAAAATTGCATTATATTACGTACATTGCTGCGTGTAAAGAGAATTCGGTCAATCAATGAATCAATCAATCCCCGAGACGAAAAGGTTCGATTCCTTTATCGAGAAATATCGCCTGCACGAAACAAATGTATAGAACGTAAAAGATTTTTATGATAATAATATTCGTCGTAATTTTTTTGATGATAATTTTTTTTTGATAATAATGTTCGTCGTAATTCACCACTTTAATTCACCAGCAGCAGTTCGAAAATTATAGGGGTAGGCATTCGCCTCGAAATCGAATTTGGCTGCTTCTCGAGAGTTTAGCAAGATATTTTTTTACTGATTCGATGTATTTGGAATACAGTGTATTTTATACGAGATCTGATATACTTGGATTTTGCACGCATGCATTGTATCACCCAAATGGCGCCTATAAATTGTAATTATATTTTTGAAACGCAGACAGGCGTCTGTTACTACTCAAGATCCGTTACTACTGTTATTCGATGTACTTAACTTCTGTTACTACTTATATTGGTGGATTACTCTACCGAGTCTTTGCTTACGTAAAAAAGCCCATTTTCGATATTGCAGAATAAAATAAATTAAAGGATACTTCATGCTGCGTGCGCATATAAAATTCACATGAACTGTAATAAAATCTAAATAATTAATTTGGCTTTAACATTGGAAAGCGAAAAAGAAAGATAAACGTGTAATCTATCATAATATAATAAGTAATATAATAAATGTTAAGCTAATAGTTAATGAGTTAAAGTGGATATTTTCGTTAAAAAAATGAACGGGAATTTACAATATAGGGAGTTGAATTCTACTAATTGTAAGCAATAAAGTACGATATATATATATATATATATATATATATATATATATATATATCTTATGAATGTAGTAGTGCACTAAACGTGTTTTAATAACCTTAGAGAGCGTATTCTGGAGCTAAGCGAAAATAATTCGCTCAATCTGAACCAAATCTGTCACTCATACACGCGTCGGAGCCTCTCCTTGTTAAACTATTTTCGAATATTTTTAAATAAATGACTTACTTTCTTTAATTACGTGTTTGGACTTAATAATTAAGCGATTAAGCCAAGTATATAGTGGTCGATCGCTCGCGCGGCACGGAGCTACGCTCCGCCAAGGCGCGTGTCCGTTTCTATTTTCAGAAAATTCAATTCTTCAGCAATTGTATAAATGAAATTTGACATATATATAGCTGTTGGTCCAGAGGAGCAATCGATTAAGGCCCGCGAGGCTCTCGACTCTTTATCTAATTGTTGCATTCTGAAAGTAAATCCGTTGAATGGAGATGTGCTATGAGCCATTGGAAATTTTTTCTTAAAAATTTTCATTATTTGTGTAGTTCTCGTAAAAAATGATAATTTCTGCATTTTACACGGAATATATGTTTAAGTAAGCAATTCTTTCGTGTTTTTTTTTGCATAGATGTCCAAATAAACGATTAGAACCGAAGTTATTGAAAAATTAGTGTGAAAAAGTTGCAGTCTCGCGTTACTATGCGGCCTCACTTTTTTCAACGCCATTTCGTTCATTTCAATAGAGCGCAGCATTACAGAGCCTCGAACATGAAAATGTTCCAGATTCAATGGATTGAGCATATTTAAATCCCAATAATCAACTAACAATTTCATAAAAAATTCATTATTATTACGTAATAATGAATTAAAGATGAAAAAATAGCTAAGACGAGTATTTTTTTTTCAACAATTTTACAAACAAATTCATCGGTCCTACAGTTCTATTATAATGAGAATTCTACTCTCTACGTTTAGAATCACCCCCTTAAAATCTAAAATGCAAAATTGTGACGACGATCTGACTGTCCCCTCCAACAACTCATTCACCCATATTCCGTTAAGTTTCTCAGCAAGGTCAGTGTGACTGCCTTTCTAATAGGGCAGTAAGGCAGATGAAAATATTTTTTAGTTTAATAATATATTATAGAGATTGTTTGAAAATACAGATACTGTATTGAAAGATTAGTAAAAAAAAAAAAAAAAAAAAAAAAAAAAAAACAATCCCGTACATGGTACAAATACGTACACCACATTTCTGAAACTGCACTGTGAAATCCTTATTTCGTTCGGTTAATTTTTCATGATTCGATAAAACAATCTTCAATTATAAATTTTTGAAAAATTTCCGCCCGCAAAACGAGAATTTCTATACGCTTCATTCATTTGATTAGAAAGAAACATTCAAGAATTCGACATCGGCATCGGAAATTACGATCTTGTTCCAATAAATTTACAATAATTTCAGTTCTAATAAACATATGAAGGGTGTGTGTGTGTGTGTGCGCGCGCGCATATGTGTATCTATTCTCCATGGCATTATCTATTTTCGTTTGTCGTACGCGAGCGATTTGGAAAAATAAAAATGTTAATATAGCAGAGTTCCTTGTACTCAGACTTTTCGAACTTCCGCGTGATTTGTTCAGCATCCAAGATCGTGTGACGAAAGGAAACAAACAATCGCCGACGTATGAGCCGCGAGCACCCCGATCGTCGTCAGCGCCGACCGAGAGAAGACCATCTAGGAATTGATTCTGTCTAGATTAATATGCGCGCGCAACCCGACTCCGGGGAACCTACACCCAGATCTCCGAATGCCGATCGCGCGCGCCCGTCCACTCCATCCAGTTGCGTATTATATATAGTCGCGCGCGCTATTAATATGCACGACATATGCATATGTCTATATATATATATATATATACATATTATGTAGGTGCGAGGAGGCGGGCGATGGGCGGCGGAGCCAAGGGGGGACGATAAACGCTCGGCGTCGCGGTCGAGCCGTGAGCGCGCGCGCGTGCGTCACTCGTCGCGCTCGGGCGCACCACGTCAATGAAAATGCCTTTGGGATGCGCCGCGCTGCCGGGCCTCCCAAACGCGATATCCCGCGCGACTAATTTGTCGATCACCCGGCGGGCGCGCGCCCTCGTCGCTCCATTCATGTGCGCGGCCCGGGTCGCGCTAATGCAGCCGAGGCAACGCGTCAGCTGCGAGGCCCGAGCGAGCTTGCGTGCGTGCCAAATTATGTAAGATCTATGCGGCTCGCGGGGCGCGTTGATACGGCGATTACTCATTGCCTGCCGCCGCTATACCGCTGCCAATTGCGTGGATGTGCGCGCCTAAGTGTGTGTATACCAAAATACCAATCAACAAACGCACGCGCACGCCCGAGACCGATGTATATGTATATTATCTTTGCCGCGCGAGCTTTGCAAGCACATACGCATATTTATTATATATACATATTATATATATATATATATATATATATATATATATATATATATGATGCGGAATGCAGACGCAAGCGCGGACGCGTAATCGGTGGTCGAGCTAATATGGAAAAGAAGCTTTGGTATACAATAAAAATTCAAAGATATTTATAAATCGACGCGGCTTTTGGCTTGAGGCGGACACAAAACTATATGAGCGCGACGTGTCGCTTGCCCGCCCAATATTTTCACTCAATAGATGCTCGGATGCTGTTTTTTCATTTCAATATCGACGCATATATAGGAAGAAAGGCGCACAGGGACTATATATAAGACTATATAATGCGCTTTTGTTTAAAGCAAATAAAACAACGGACGATTATTCAAGATTCTTTGCGTGTTTCGTCAGCGTGGTTTTTCAGAGAAAAATAAGTAATATATAGCTTCTTCTATTTCAATTTGCGTTGTTAAATAAAAAAAGTTATAACGTAAAAAGTCGTCATATAAGTTTTATGACTATTGCGACAAAGCATATATACATATTAAGTGGATACGTAAATAAAAGAAGACTTTTATGAAACAATTTATCTATATTAAAATATGTTTTGGAATGTTTAAATTTATACAAGTGTATATATATATATATATATATATATATATATATATATAATTATTATTATTATAGTGGAATCGTATACAATGTATTAGAATTAATTAATATATTTCTATATAATATTCTAATAGATTACTTAAAAAAGAAATAACGAAAACTATTTATACAGCTATATAAGCTTCTTATAAATAATAAATATATGTATAAGATTAATTTTATACTTAAAACTACTTATAGGTATATATTTAGCTCAGTGACGACGAATCTAGATTGGACTCGGGTTCGGTCGGCTGCACCGGCTCCTCCTCCCCGCCGTCCCCGTCCGCCGCCTTATCTTCACCCCCATCGCCGCCTGTCGCCGGCGTCACGGACGTCGGCACGTCATTGCCAGCGCCGGAGCCCTCCTCGCCCTCGTCCCCCTCCGCGGACTTCGCCGACTTCTCCTCGACGCTCGCCGCGGGCGCGATCTGCATCATGGTGACCGGCGTGCGTCGGCTCGGCTCGCTGTCGCGCGAGGCGCTGCTCGATCTCGCCGCGAAGTCCACGGCGCCGCTCGACCTACCCGCCGGCCCGCGCGATCTCCCCCCGTCCTCGGCACCGCCGCCGCCGCCGGCGCCGATCCCCAGGAACTCGTCGACGTTCAGCGACAGGGGCTCCTCGGAGAACGTGACCGAGGCGTCGGCGACCGACGGCTGCGGCGGCTCCTCCTCCTCCTCCTCCTCCTCTCCTCCTCCTCCGACGCCGGTGGCTCCCCGAGCGAGGCGCCCGCCTCCTCGTCCCCCGGGCGCCTCGCAGCGTCCGCGGAGCTCGCGGCCTCGCTCGAATTCCCGGACGCGCCGCCCGCGACCGCGCCTTCCTTCAGCTCCTCCAGGCTCGTCACGTCCTCGATGATGACGCCCCTCGGCGTCCCCGTGGCCGAGGTCGTCGCCGCAGGCGGCCGCAGCAGCAGCAGCGGGTCGGGGAACAGCTCGCCCGCGACCACGTCCTCCACGCTCGTTATGAAGTTCAGGTAGCTGCTCTGCAGCATGGCGTCGACGAGCTTGCCGAGGCCGCCCGTCGGAGGCGGCGGCGGCGGCGGTGGCGGTGGGAAGCTCGGCCTCCTCGTCGGCCGGGGCGCCGGGGGCGCCGGGGTCGGGGCCGGGGCCGCGGCTCGCAGCGCGGCCAGGGAGCGGGCGTCGAGGACGGGCAGGGGGAGGCAGTCGTGGCACTCGCCCGTGTGCTGGAGCTGGTTCTCGGCGAAGGCGTTCTCGACCGAGAGGGTGGTGCGCTGGACCGCGTCCTCGCGGCGCAGCCAGCTCTTGCGCGGCTTGACGCCGCCGTCAGCGGGCGGCGGCGAGCCCGGGCTGGACGAGGAGGAGGAGGAGGAGGAGGAGACGTCGGGCTCGGGGGCGCTCGTCGCCAGGACTGGTGCCACGGCCAGATCGGAGCCGGCGACCTGCGAAAATTTTAAAATACGCATCATTAGTGCATGATTTCCGATATACATTGTGATATGTAACTTTTTAAAAACTACTATTTCATTTGCTCTGGCTCATATAAGATGGAAGACTTTTTAAGCTATAAAATTTTCTTTTATAAAATTCTATTGTAGAAAAGACGAATTTACGACGTTTATTTTACAAATTAATTCTATTTATTACGCCTAAAAACTATTCATATAGTATATCAATGTTTTACCAATTTAACAAAAAAAATCTAGCAACTTTTGTGTTTTTGTCGAAACCAAATAAATCATGAATTCCTTGAAATAAGTCTAAAGAAATTTTTCTCATACTAGAAATCTTTAGAAAATCAATTCCTGACGTTTCAAAAGTATTCTCAATACGAAACTGCGCGTATTATTAAAAAATTACAAGAAACTAAAATTCATGAAAATTAAAATTGTTCATGTATCCACTTTTGTGAAATAAACTAACCTATATTTTGATCGATCTACCATCCCTTAAAAAAATAATTATTAATATATAATGACAGTCCAACTGCCCCTGTTTATAATCATCTCCGGGGAAATTGAGATAAAAAAACTACTACACCAAACAATAATATAAAAAAATGTAATCAATATATTCAGCCCTGAAGGAGGAGCCAAAGCGGATCGAAACATTGGAACAAACAGATACACGGTGCAGGAAAAATAAGTGGTTGGTGCAGTCAAGTCGTCCCTTGCTAACAATAGTTCTATTAATTTTTTCTTTTAATAGTAGTTTTTTATTTCAGATTGTACTGGGGTGTTTAGAAATAAGAACAGTCTGACTGCTATTATATATTTTTAAGGAGTATAAAACCGATAAAAATATCAGTTAGTTTTGACAAAAATCCATATATAGTATTTAGAATATTTAAAATAAGCTTTGCATTTAACAAAATTTTAATTTTTCTACATTCCTTTTTATAATACCTAAAACATTCATGTGAAGAGAAACATTCATAAAGAATTAAAGACTATGCTTTCATCAAATATAATTCTCATTTGGGACAATGAAATAATAAAATATTTTTTATTAAATTAAATAATATATTCTTTTTTTGGAAGTTTTTATTATTTGTGGTAAAAAATTGTAACTTATAATTTGTTCTGATTTAATAGGAAAAATAGTTTCCAAAAAAAAAGGAATAAGCTTGTAAAAAATGAGGAATTATACTGCTTTCTTAGTAGTTAAAGCTAGTGTTACAAGAAAAACATTTGGTCACTAATCCAAAGTTAAAAATTTCCTGAATTTACGCATATAAACGAATCCAGTATTCAATAACTTGATATATATGTATAATGTATAATGTGTGTGTGTGTGTGTGTGTGTGTGTGTGTGTGTGTGTGTGTGTGTGTGTGTGTGTGTGTGTGTGTGTGTGTGTGTGTGTGTGTGTGTGTGTGTGTGCGCGCGCGCGCGCATGTGTTTGTATATTTTAAATTGTATTTTGAAAATGTAATAAAAAATTATATATACAGTTACTGAATACCTTT
The DNA here is from genome assembly GCA_018907035.1 of Sycobia sp. Sy_11. Classification (NCBI taxonomy): domain Eukaryota; kingdom Metazoa; phylum Arthropoda; class Insecta; order Hymenoptera; family Epichrysomallidae; genus Sycobia; species Sycobia sp. Sy_11. The sequence goes on from JACCIC010000005.1 coordinate 4,197,613, forward strand.
TTCTAAATCTAAATTAGTTTCCAATAGATATGTTAACATCTTAATAGTTATCAGAATCTTTATTTATAAACTGTATTCCAATCTTGAAAGAATTAATCGACTTTTTTAATAAATATTCCGCTTAATTTTGACGGGATTATATACTAAATCTTCATAATATTGCATCTAATATTTGAAAAGTATTAAAAACGCTTAATATTTCATTATAATATAACTGACAATAACATCCATTAAATGGATATTGTATCTGAAGTATAGTACTTACTACAATTGCGATAATTAAAGTAATGAATGGCAATAATAAAATTTTATTTGATTATACAGTTCTTATGTTTTCGAATTCGCGGTTCGATCATTACCAAAAAAAATTTATGATCATATTTTAATTAGTAAAATTAATTATTAATATCTAAATAATTTCGAAATCATTCTATTTCATTATGTGTGTGTGTGTGTGTGTGTGTGTGTGTGTGTGTGTGTGTGTTAAATTTCCTTCTGTAATTTATTGAAATTAAGCCTAGACTGCAAATAAAATAAAAATTCTCGGGTTTAGAAAAGAACGTTGTTTAATGTTCGAGAATCCAGCTAAAACTTAATCAATATAAAACTTCTTATTTTATTTATAATATATTTTATACTGCAAATATTGCGCGTGAAATGTCAAGCATTTTTATTGCTCTATACTTGTTTTGAAAATAAGAAATATTATCCAGCAATGATGAATAGAATTGTATTTATAGCTGGATACGAATCACCGTTGAATTGAGTATGTTTTTAATTGATATAATAATAAATTAAGTAATAAGAATAAACAGTTTGCAATTTTGTACATATACATACATTTATATATATATATATATATATATATATATATATATATATATATATATGTAATTAAAGGACCATCTCAACCTTTCAGCTAAGAAAGCAACTAAATTATTTCAATTTTATCATGTCAATTGATCATATAATTGAGAATATCAAAAGTTTAATAAACAATAAATATTAATGTAAATTAGTAAAGTGCACGAATTTATTTTACATAAATAAATTCGTTAACTTTTCGAGGTCGGGGTACATTGCGATGACGATCTCTATCTAAGAAAATGCGTACAATTATCCGGGAATGCATGCGCGGATAAAATCTCTGCCACAGACCAAGCCACTTGTGAATTTTTCGCCCTCTAAATGTTAAAAATTATCGTTATTTATACTCGTCAAAAAATGGATCGCTGTCGAGTATTGGTTAAATTACCTTATTCTTATAATATCGACTGTTTTTATTTTTTATCAATATTATCACCATTAGAATTATTCATGTGTGATTATCTATTAATGTTGTTATTAGCATTCATTTATTACTTATTTTATATTTTATGTATTACTATTAAAATTTCATTACAATGGTATTATAATCTATATCCTACTATAAGATAATACAGAATATTGTTCATATTGACTAGAAAATATCAACTAATAATTAACTGTCTCCATTTTTTGTTAATATAAATATACGTACCAATCAACATGTTAAGAGTCTAAAATATTCAAATAAAATGCTACGATAATTTAATTTTATTTGTTTCATTCACAAGTTAATGTTCACGCTAGCATACTAGTAGTATTGTTTATATCCTATGCCATTTCTTTGCAAAGTTTACGAACCCGCAGATTGTCGAACCGTCCAAACAAAGCTAATTTGCTTTCAAGAAAGAACAGATTTCTATACAAAGAATTATTATATTGAATTATTATTAGCCGCGTGTAATTAATTAAAAAAAAAATAAATAAATAAAAATATTTTTTGTATGCACGCACGCAGCAAAAGCCGCGAAAGCACATATGGGCTACGTTCGAGGATATACGCGCAGCTGTCACGAGAGCTGTCATTTTCAAGGCGAAAATGCGCTTAGTTAAATTTATACCAAGTTGGAATCGTGCGCCTTCCTCAAGGTCTTACTGACTGACACGAAGCGTATAGAGATGAACTTGCAAACGCTATATAACCATATGGCTTTGAACGCTCGCTACGTACCTGTACATAATAATAGACTTTCATGCGCGTGTTATTGTTTTTTTTATTTATTTTTTTTTTAAATTTTAGTGCATAATATATTTTACGAATCGCGCTAAGGTACACTAATGATATGAGCGAGAGAAGAAAAACAAATTACTTTAATTCGCGCTGCGGACGTCAAGTTTTAATGGGACTAGCGAGAACTGGGCAAGACAGAGTTCTCGAGTTGCGTTTGCGCAAACAGTTTCATTGTGAAGTGGCGCATCGCTCCTTGTAAGAATTAATTTAGGCACGTTTATACTAGCTGAAATTGAAATGGATTCTTTGTAGAAATTTATAATATGTACATCGATTCGAGGAAAATCAAAACGGTAATTTATAATAACAACTTTGTTGATCAGTCTAAATGTTAAATTTCAATATAGTCTTTAAATCAATGAAAGATAAATAATTTAGCAATAATTTTGTATAGCTGTGAGGGAGGTTTAATGATTTTTTTAAATCGATTCCATAAACAGCTCCTCGCCCGAAAATCAATTGTTATTTATCATTTTCACGAACAAAAGCCTTACCATGTTAATAATGAAACTATTATAGATATATTATAAAAATCGAAGGAATATTCCTTATTATGTGCATGCGCGCCCGCCCGCGCGCGCGAGTGCATTGCAAATTTTCCACTCAGTTTTATGATAATATTGATTCAAGTGATTCTAAGAACTTAAGAATATATAACAAAAGGAACGTATTATGTGTGGATCGCTCAATCGCGTGTTATAAGCATAATTGGACCACTGCTGTCGACGTCGTTGGAATCTGCTGCCTGTATGTACAGTAATTTTAACGTCGAATCCGAAGTATTAGTTGGAAATAATATACCTATAGGGCAGGCCAAAATTCTGATAAACTATTTTTAATCTTGTACCAGACGCGTACAGTAAGGAAGAATATGTTAAAATATTATTTTAAGATTTCAAATAAATTTAGAAAGGAGGAAAAATACGCTTTCTCTATTTTCTGACAAAAAAAAATGCAATCTTTAAGAAAAAACTTTTTCAAATCTTTACAGATAAATTTAACTGTAATGTTAAATTACAGTTATTGTAAAACGTTACAGTAGAGCATACGAAAATTCTAAACTTAAGGAATGATAATATTTTATTTCGATGAATAAAACGTACCCCGTCTCCTTAATTGTGCACTTCATCATATAACTATATACTTCAAGCTATTGAATTTTATTGGAAATGAAAAAGAATTTTAAAACTCTTTTATATTATAAGTAATAATCAGAGACGCAAAAAGGTTCATTCAATCGATTATAAAAAATAAATTCTCAATTAAATATGAAAAGTTGGATGACCTAAGAGTTCATTCAATTCACTATCATGATAATACAGCATAATTTATAATAATCAAATGTACAAAAATAGAATAATTTACAATTTCAAATATGGTCTCGCATCGAAAATATGCCAAAATATACGTTATATACTATAATAACCGTCATTTAATGCCAAACCTTACAAAATATAGTATAAGCATATAAGATTTTTAATGAAAATTCCCGCATAATTTTTCTTAATTGGGTTTTTACGTAATTCACACATTTGTCACATTTAACGAAAACCCAATCAGAATGTCTGATTATAACGACACAAAAAAGCTACATAATAAATATAATGAGAAGTATAATTGGCATGCATTTAAAAAGAAAATTTTTCTGTACTTATTAATAACAAGTTTTTATTAAAGCAGCTTTTATATTTAAGAATTCAAAGAATTCTACTGAAATATATGAATGAGTGGAAAAAAACATCATCATTGAAGAAATCTCTTTACTCACTGCCAAACTTTCTTGAATCGACGGAACGCTATCTAAAGTAGAACTGCGTCGTTGAGTACTTTGCAAACGTCGGCGAGCGAGGAAGCCCCGAACACCTTAAAACAAAATAATCATAAGTTATTGAAAAAATAATTTCTTTCTTTAAAAAATTATGAAACAGCGACATTTACTAACCAGCTTGTATTTTCGTCACTGCGGACATAAAAGTACTTGAATCTGTGGACGAACCAATATCTCCACTGTTTATTTCTGGTATATAAATAAAATTTTGTATATTCTCATTCAGTATATTACTAGAAATATCTTTTGAATTTATTTGTTCTATTTCAAAACGTTGACTTAAAGCTTCTGATGAATCAATGAACTGATTATTTTGATCATTGTCAATGACACCGAGGTAAATTTCCTGTGTGGCTAAAGAACTATTATTGAAATCTTTTAATAATGTGTCTGCATTGTTACTTTCTTCAATTAACAGATTCTCTTGATTCTTTGATAGCAGCAGTTCTTCGTTTTTGTTAATTTCATTGCCTGTGGAAGATTTAACTATATCTGATGTAATATCATTATCGTTTACTGCTTGAAATTCTGAATTTGAATATATATTTATAAGCATATCATTTCGCATGCTTATTTTATCATGAGTAATTTCTTGAATATTTTCACTTTGAAGTTTGTGCATTTCTGTCATTATTTCGGATGTTACAGTATCTAAATTACTAGTTTGCAAGCTTTCTTCAAGTTTCTCATATTCCTCAGTTTCTAATCGTTCTTTGTACTCATTTTCTGCTTCAATTATCCAATCCTTTGAATGGTTAGAAGACTTTGGATTTGAAATCCGACCAGCAATATTTCCATCGTCTTGTTTAGTTTCTAAGACTATTTCTGACGTATTTATTTTATCTTCTGCATTTGGTAGTATTTGTTGCACTGGAGATTTGCTATCAGCACTTAAAGTTCCTTTACAGCTCTCTGAACTAATAACAATCTCTGATAATTCTGTATTTTTACTTTCTGCTTTATTCCTATCAGCTTTTTGTTCATCATCGGTCATATTGAAAGACGAAATGGTTAGATCTGGTAGCGAGTCTAAATTCAGTTCAGGAACTAAAGGTACAGCAATATCAAATGTTAAGCTTGATTTATCCGTAAAATCTGTAGTTTCTTTAAGCTCATTAGTAGATTCTGCTGATCTTGTAATTTCTTCAAAATCCAAGGAATTGTCAACAATTTCTGTATTTTCCGCCAGTCCGTCAGTAATACTAGTTTCTTTTGTTTCATCTGTTGAATCATATTCCATAACATGTGCTGTATCTGATAAATAATTATTCTTTTCATTATTTAGATCGTTTTTGACAATCTGATGTAGTTCTTCATTTGATACATATTCTAATTCATCTTGTTCTAAAATTTCTTCTAACGATCTTGTTACCACTTTCAATACTTTTTCATCTTCTGAATCAACAATATCTGTCTCGCCCATTTCTTTATCGCTTTCTTCTTTTATTAAGCATAAATCTTGTCGGGATGTAAATTTATCGCAATGAATTTGAATATCATGAATATAATCTAGACCAACAGAAGATGTTTCTATATTATTAGAGTTTACAGTTTCTCCGAAAACATCATTTATCAACATTTTGTGAACTTGTAAATCTATTGAATTATTTTCTGTTTGAGTAGTATCAACTTCTTCTAAATCGCTATGAGTGGAAGATAGTTTTTCATATTCTGTATCAACTTTTAATGTATCCAAATTAGGTGTAGGTACTCTGTCAGGGATTATAACAGTAATTACAGAATCTGGTATTTCATATGGAGAGCCTTCTGTAAGTATATAACAATACGGTGATGACGCTCTATTATCTTCTGAGAACAATGTAATGTTTCGTTTAGAATCATCTACATTAACTTCGTCATTTGCGTTTCTTTTTCTTTGAAGATTTTCTTCTGCAGGGAATCCATTTTTCTTTTCAATAACCTGTGATAAATTATTTTCAAATGAACATTTGTCTTTCTGATTAGTTTCAATTATTATTTCACTAGTTTCCATTGTTGAATCAGTCTTAATATCACTGATTAAAATATTTTCAATTCTTCTCTCGGCATTTTCTAACTCTTGCAATTTGCTTTTTATATTCATATTCGTGGTTTCATGTACCCTATCAACTGCTGATTGAGATTCTAAAATTTGCTGTATTCGCTTCTCCGATTCTTCAATTTCTAAAAGTTTATCTTCTATCTTTAATCCTGTCACAGATTCTTCGATTATATTTTTTTGGTCTAGTTGAATGTTTTCATTAATGTTATTATCCGTGAGGACATCTTCTATACGTTTTTGCGCTTGTTCAATTTCAAATAACTTATCTTTCAAGATTTCCAGCGGACTAGTATGTTCACTATTACTGCTTTTATCAAGAATTTCAGAAGCTTTAGAAGAATCTGGTTTTTCAGGATCTTCAAATAAGTCTTGTGGTATGTTTACACTATTTTGGTATACTTCTTCATGATTATCGATTTGAATTTTGTGCACAGCCTTTTCATTTTCTAAATCACTAAAATCACTGGTACCTGTTATACTGCAGGATGGTGATAACAATGGAAGAACGAGCTCTTCTCTTACTTTCAATGACTTTGTTGACTCTGGTGATATCGGTGGTAGTACTAAGCCATCAAAATCACTGTGAGAAGACAAACTTCTAGAAGTAGATTTTGAGGAAGATGGTCTTACAGCTGGTAGAGAGATTTTGGAATCATTTGAAGAGTCTGACTTATCGGACATCTTAACTTCAAACTGTTGCATATTATCGTGGTAAATCGGAGATTTCGCAGATGACGAACTTTCACACAAATTTGTTTCTTGATTCTTTTTATCGTCTTCAAATGATTTACTAGAATCTTTTGAATGACCATCGCCGCTAGATACACTTTCTTTCTTCAATGATTTATTCTTTGCAGATTTAACAACGCCAGTTTTTAAAGCTTCAACTTTCTCTTTTATAATTGTAGACGTCTCGTCAATGACTTCTTGAACTTTTTCAACATAACTGGGCGTTTGAAGTTCATCTAAACTTGTCATTCCTATAAAGTTTTGTATAACGTAATGTTTAACTCGATCCATGCTGAGAGATCTAGTTATTTTTCTTCTTCTTGGAGAATCCATTCTATCTTTTATTGTCTCCATTGTTTTCTTCATGCTATCATTTGTTAATAAATTTTTTTGTTCAGCTCGCATTTCATAGTTTCGTTTCGTTTTTTCTGTAGATTTTTTGGGAATATTTTCTGTTCTCGCTTTACCAATTCGATTAAAAGCGGAATGCGCTATTTTTTCATCAACTTTTTTCCTTTCTTGACTGCTTATTCGATTTCGCTTCAATTCAGTTTTTATATCTTTTACTAAAGGAATCTGTGAAATTAGTTTCGGAGTATGTTCCTTTTTCTTACTTGAATTGAACGTTGGATGCTTATTTTTACTGCTTGTAGTTTTTTCATTGATTTTAGCCGATTTTCTTTCTTGTGATTTTGACGACTTTAAAATTGGCTCCTTAGCCAATTCCCGAACTTCATCTGTGCTGATTTTTTGGCCACTATCCCCAAAGATACTACGATGTCGCTCTAATACTTTTGCAGTTTCGTTCAACGACCAGGCGCTCTTTTGAATAAACTCGGTTTCTATAGACTTCTTACAAACGTGCCTTTCCGTTATTACATAATCATTCATATTAGATGGACGCTTCCTGTTCTTATTGCATTCTGTTTTGTCGTCATATTGCTCTCGAAGTTTTAATAGCTTTTCAAAATGATGTGCTGCGAAAACGTAAATGTTCTCAGGACGATGACGAATCACTTCTCTTGTTAAACCTTCGACGGCAGCAGCTAGACCTTGTGGTACTTTAGGAGTTAATAAAAGACGATCGTCGTATTTAGTATCTTCAAAAGCCGTGGTCATTTTTTCAGAATTTATTGTAGTCTAAAGAAAATTTTAAAAGAAATAAATACAATAAAGAAACGATTATATAATTTTAAAAAGTATTAGATTTAATTGTAATTTAACAAATAATAAATTAAATAACAATAATCTTTACAAACTGTTATTGAAATTCTAAGATCGGTCGCATTATTATTTTCATCTTAACACCGATCAGCAATCTTTCCCATTAATTTACATAAATTATTATGTTAATATTACATCTAAACTCCTTTTTAGAAATATGATTTTGAAAACTCATTAAGAATTATTACAGAAATTATACCTACCACTTTATAATCATACGAAGAAAAGGAAATTATATGTAAAAAATTAATTCATAAATACAAATTCGTTAAACATTTTTCTTTATATATTTTTTTGCATGTGACTTGTGAAAGTTCTACGCCCGACTAAACGTGTTTCTCATTAAATTTTACCTTGCTTAAGAGTTGGTCGATATTTTTCCATTGATTAGTTAGTTTCTATGGCCGCGGTATGACGACATACCAAACTATAGTTATATTGTAAATATGCTATAATAAGAATAGGCGAAATAATTTTGCCTAGAAAATGTTCACTTTAGATTTGGTAAAAAGGTCGCAAATATTCCAATATTCATTTATAAAGGAAACATAGCTTATTGATGTACTTTAAAGATTATTAATCAAAAATTTATAATGATATTTCACTCATAAGAAAATCATATTTTTAAAAATTCGCATAAACTTCGAATAGGTGTACATTAATTTATAACTGTGTCCAAAACTTTTACATATATATTTTATTTTTCTACCGTTCTAAATTTCTTTTAAATACCTATTAGAATAAATGCTAAATTATATACAAAGTATATGCGTTATAATTTTTATTTTAACATAATAATTTAAAAGAACCACATTAAAGATGCACAAACAAAAATATTAAAAATCCTAAATCATTTTATGTGAATGATTGACAGTAATATCTTACACTTCTATATTGAAGAACTACAATCGTATACTTTCATTCCTTTATTTACGGAACAGTTAATTTCTTTTTTTCTACATTATATATATATATATATATATATATATATATATATATATATATATATATATATATATATAATAACTAAACTTTTTTTCAATTTTCTTTATTTTAATATCAATGCACTTGGTTGAGTTTTAATTATTTTTAATTGACTCTCTTTGAAAAATAAATTTCATGAACTTGGGGATAATTACATGATTTTTCATAATTGCTTCGATGGGCGGGAATTTTACTTTTTCTTACAAGCGAGAATAAAAATGATACAAAAATCTAATTTTCTTCGCCAATTAGGAGACAGACTTTTATTTTTTTTTTTTATGTTATTTAACGTCACTCTATTTATCCCTCAAAATACCGGTGCTAATCAGCAACGAAGGTCTACGATGTGTTTGTAAACAAAGCACACGTAGGCAGACTGTTTCTTTTTTCCTCATAAAATAAGAAAGAAAGAAAAGTATATCCTATAGAAATGTAAAAATTTATATAGACTTTTCTGCCTGTCGAGCATTATTTAGTATTTCTTGCGCCTATGTGCAAACTCATATTTTCATTTTATATTTTTATGCAGTTGGGTATAATAATTAAATATTTATTTAGTTATAACTTATTTTATATCACTTTATTCTTATGAATTTTTTTTTATTATGTGAAAAAACTTATGTATAAAAATATATATAAATCTCAATGTACAATAAATATAGTTTAAATTTTTAATTTTTAATATTGTAACTGTCCAAATCAGTTTTATTAATCGTATATTGTGAGATGCATTCCAATTCCAAAGGGTGCAAAATATTTCCAAGTATTATAAGACAATGCAAAGGTGGACCAAGGTTAATTTTAGTCATTTTAGAAAGTGAGCAAACAATAATCTGCTGTTCATCAGAACCAACTCTAGCAAGTCCTACAGCAAGGCTCGAAGAAGTAATAACTGAAAGAAAAATATTATTGTATATATATATATAGCATACATACATAAACATGTACATATGCATATTTATCAAGTAACTTACATAAATTATCTTGGACTTTTTTCTTTTCTTCTATTATTTGGATAAGTTGATTTGCTGCTTCAGATACAGACATGAATGTTGGTGGCAAATAAACTTTAGTTTTCTTCAAAATACTATCTAATGTTGGTTCTTTAATTTTTATATCTAATAAGCAAAGTGTATGGAGACCTCTTGTATAATTTTCTACAATTTTATTATAAAAACTATCTGGGTGCCAAGTATCGGTCCATAACGGTATCGAGACTATTTCACCAAAAGAGTATAATTGGAGACCACAACAGCCAACAGCATTTATTATTGATGCATTATGAATAATTTGAACTTTGATGTTTTTTTCTCGAGCTCTCAATACAAGATCATTATGAGTAGTTGCACCAAATGGATCGCCAACAACTAAAAATGCAACATCTTTTAAATTTGCACACTCCAAAATTTCGTCTGCTGCATTTTCTACGAGTTCACGATCTGCTACAATAACATCACGTCCATAAAACTCTTCCTACACAAAAATTAAAAATAATCATCGCAAAGTACTTTTAGGTTATATATTCTATACTTATGTTTTAATCTAGATGTAAAATGTATTAAATGAAAATGTGTTTTAAGTCAAAAATTAAAAGTTCGCTTACAAGTTTTTCTTTTCCAACAGTTAGTATTGAAGTATATGCTTCAAGATATACGCGATCGCATTTCTTAATAATTTCTAAACCCTTGACTGTAATATCTTTTGCATCACCTAAGCCTAAACCAATTAAATAAAACATATTTTATTTCAACTTGCTATCTATATTTATTTTAGTTATTTAAGCATAAAAACGATATTCGTACCAGTTTTTAAAAACTGCACCTGGCAGATTACGAGCCGAACGTGCAGGTTGTGGCTTGTCAGGTAACACGCGCTCACAAGTCACACCAGACGACACGTGATATCTACGGCCGCAAAATTTATGACTCACGAAAAATATGTAGATGTATATCTATATTCCAAACTCACTTGTGACATTATTAGTGGCACCACCTGGTGACAAAACGTAACACTATAAATGATGGGCATGGTTTGGAGTAGGAACGATTTACTTTCAGATATTCCATAAATTGAAAGGAAACATAATAATGAATTGATTATATTATAAAAATACATTGCTTTAATGCAAACTTGCAAGATTGTGATTAAATTTTCTTAGTATAAGAGATACTTAGAAGAATTATTTCAATAAAGTTATATTATATATTTTAATAAGTATTCAGGATTTCAATATTTTTATTCACAAACTCTTTTACATACAAAAACAAAATAAACTGGAATCAATCGCAATATATAAATACATAAACATATAATACATCAATAAATGTATATACTACTTCAATAATAAAATACTATTATAATTTATAAATTAAATGGATTAATAAATGTTAATAAACCAACTTTTTATAAATTACAAAATATGAAGTATTTATGTTATTAAAATAATATAAAATAATTTTCTGTTAATCCCTAGCTAGTATGTATTAAATAGGAAATGAAGGCAGAATCAGACAGAATATAATACACCTATTTTAAATAAGACAAATATTCTTCGAATTATTCATTTACATTTTATATCTTCTGTAATATTGCATAAATCAATATTAAATATGAATTATATACGTGAACGGTAGATAAGACTATACATTTGTTGCAGTTTGTTAACGATGAATATCATAAATTTTATTAATTAGCCACTTACCCATGTAAATTTCACACACGTCTGGATCATTTTGGATACCATTTTACAATGTCACATTCCAATATAAGGAAGGTAGAGTCAGACTGTAACGGGTTGGTGCTCGCGTGCGAATTCTGTGAGCTAGCCTCTTTTTCAGGGTTTATTTATAGTGCTCCTTTCTTTCATCCAACTAAGGATGCAATTAGGTAAATGCTAACTGATATATTCCCGATCCGGTTATGGACGGCCACCAGCTGACAATCAAGCCACCGAGTCAGGACAAGGATACAGATGTATAAATCACACAAAGGGAATGTGTCGCCTCTTTCACTCTTAAGAATCATGAGGAGCCCGTGCTTATCCTTTCTTCACCTATGAATTCTTCCCGAATACCTACTCAAATCCCTTCTGCTAAATCTGATCTTGAAAAGTTGACTCTGGACTCACTCATTTCAGTCAGCGTAACTTTTAATTATTCTTCTTCGCAGGTTCTAATCTTCATCTAATAGAAATTGAGAAAACCTTCCATTGTAGCAAGAGGTCAACAGACGAGTTGCTTTCGGCTCATCCAAAAAGATTTCAAATCAAGATAACTGTTAACGGTGGCATCTCAAATCTACCAGGCTTCTCGAATATTCAACTCCTCTTAATTGCACTTCTAACATTTAGGCTAATCCAAAGCTACTCGCTGGCATCTCTATTACCGACCTTAAGTACTGTATGAACAGCTCCTCCAGAAACAAATCTCCTTGTGACTGGTCTATACAATACCCTACAATATATACCCCAACAGGAACAATGGTTTCTTCATCGTTTTTGTGAATCCTCTCAACTATGGAGGGTAGAGAGAAGGAGTGGAAACTCCACTCGCTTTACATGGGAAAAGCTTATCAAAAATTAGCCGGAGATGGTAGTTCAGATTTGTCTAGTAGACGTCGCTGTTTTGGAAATCCCTCGATGGTTCTTCGAACAGAGAGAAAAAGCAAAAGCCAAAGCAAGTAAAGGGAAGAAAAGAAGCAAAAATAGGGGAGCAGAGATTTAACTTTTCCCTCTCTTCACGCTCACTGCATAACCCCACTCTCTTTTCTTCAAAACATGTATTTGAACGAGCAACCTCACAGGGTGTCGCCGCTTTACGGCCAATTCTGTCCCGAAGTCCTTCTGTATAATTTGACACAATTTTAGCGGAGTTTCCACTACTTCTTTTTACTCTCCCTACTCTAAACGCTACATATGCACGTCGGAACACTAAATCCGACTTCAGTGTGTCGCTTCCATTTTCTGGTTCATTGTGTCTCGTTTTAAACACAGAAATCTTAAGTCATCTCATACCTCCAATAACATACTCAACATTGACTATTAATAGTCATACCGCCTCCTTCAATTCATCCTTCGAAATCCTCCTGATTTTCACAAAAGCTCTCTGACCTTCACACATTGCCTTTTTCTGCAAAGTCTGATCCAGAACTAGGCCTTATTAACAATCTTATCATTTGACATATCCCAATAATATTCTACGTAAACTTCTTTACATTTTTAACAAATTCAATCTTTTTGGCGTCTTCCTCCCTAATGGATCCACCTGGCAAGTTCCGCATAATTTCTCTCACCCAATCTCTCTTCAAATTTCTGGAGCGCATGATATTGGGTCTTCTACACTAGTGCGCCTAATGCTCAGTCTTTTCCTCTCATCATTTCGGTTGTTGTAACAATAAGAGCTACTTTGTCAACATTTCTATCTTCTAACGTCAAATATCTACACCTCCTTCGCTATCAATGTCATTGCCACTGTTTTATTTTTGAACATTAGACATGGTAGGAAAACTACCGATACCGCTACCTTTATTTCTCTCGAAAATATCGCTAACGACTCTTCTTCCGCTACCAAATTTCTCCATCAATTACGGTTTGGTTGTTCATTCTTAAAGACGATACAACTCTTACAATTTCTTTCAACCTACGAGAACAGAAATTTAACTCTAAATTTATCATCAAATCATACAAAAATCATCTTGTATACGACTTTTCTGTTGTTCAAGCATTTGTCAAGTGCAAACGGCTCAAACAGGTCATCGTTTATTTTTTCCGACAGTCCTTCATGTTTTATATAACTTTTTGATAACAAGCCTTTATGCCGCATATCAACTTTCAACACTGTCAATCCCTACCCTTTTTCAATCACTCTTTTGAAAACAACTCGCGCTCTTCACCTGCTTATTGAAGGATCCAAATTCAGAATTGGATCATATGCCGGCCTTTTATTTCGCAACCTTGAACCCTTCACTTTTATACGTTTTTACATCTCGTCCCGCCCCTCAAATTTCACAGCTGAAGCTCTGGTCCTACGGATCTGCTTAGAAATCAATATTGATATCCAAATTTTTGCCGCCAGCGTCTTCTCAAACTCCAAAAGGTATTTTCAAATAATTACCCACACCTCCTTCTCTTCCAGCTTGTCCAACTTCTTTATTTTCAAAAATCAGAACAATTATTTTCTTCTTTCAACAGCACTATTATCCTCGTTTGGATTCCTAGTCATAAAGGTCTTGAAGATAAGGAGATGGTCAACCGACTGGCAAAGGAGGACTATTCCTCAAATCTTCAGGCATTCTCTTGAACTTCAAACTCGCCAATTCCCACACGCCTCCCTTTAACAACACAACTTTAAACTTATAAGCTCTTCGCAGAGCGTCTCTATTTACAAGACTTTTACAATCCCTCGACCAAACCCTGGCTTCATTACCTCCCTCTTCAACTTTTCAAAATTTCCTCTCTACAAAACCAGGAGCAATCACTACAATTTTGTTTGCAGTCTCTTTCGCAAGAATCTTACCGACTCCCCTATCAGCTCTTGTCATGAAGATAAGGAAACCTCCAATACGTCTTCTGGACTTGCTACAGATTTTCCACACACCACGCATCTGTTTTAAAATCACTTGTTTGGCTTCTGTCCATTCCCCTTTCAAAATCTCCTCGTTTCTAAAAATCCTTTAAAATCTAGAAAACTTCCATTGTCGTTTTTAAAAAAATTGTAACCTTTCACTTTAATCAGTTTCTCATAAAATGATTAAATATTTTTATCGGTCTTACAGTCTTTATAATATAATATATTAATTAAAATAATGACAGTCAGACTGTCCTTGTTTATATTTACCCCCGAAAAATCTGAAATAAAACTTATTACTACAATATTAGAAATTAAAAATTAAAAATAAAAATAAAATTAATAATAAAATAAAAATAAAATAATAAATAAAATAAAAATAATAAAAACAATCTTCTATATTAGTAAAGGACAACTTGACTGCCACCATCACCTTAAATTTAAATTCACTTTTGGTGTCCGACGTTTCGAACCGCTACGGTTCATCCTCAGAACCTAAGCTAAATTGAAAAACCTAGCATACTACTTTATATATCCCATCCCCACTCCAAATTTATTGGTAGGTTCTCATAACTCTCATCATCCCGTATTCCCGTACCACTGTGAAAGGATGCATGTTCGGTCTTCCCGCACTTTTTCCTGTTTTGGTTCTTTCCTGCAGAACCAGAATTGAACAAGGGGGGAAGTGGATTATGCAGATAACATATTCTGCTTACCCATCCAAGTTGGTACGGTCTGACTTCACCACAGAGGCATGACACTTCTATAAATAGTCTGTGACTAACAAAATAAAATTTCGAGTTTTTAATACAATAATTAGAAGTATGGCAAAATACGCAATCTCCATATGGGCAATCCAGCGTCTCTGAATCTCTTGCAAAACTTCATGATTCACCTGTAACAAATAAAGTCTTTATGAAACTAATGTAACCAGGCATTTACAGGCTGCCTTCCTTTATGCCAAAAAGCTAAAGGCTTCAATCTTCAACACTTTCACCTCAGTATCAGGGCCTTTTTCAGAGCTACTCCTGACTCCTCTAATGTCTACAGGCGATCTTGTCACCTGCTAGCGTGAAGGAACTCCTCCTAACCATTGATCTGTATGATTTAATTTTAATGTGACAGCCTTCCATCATAGTATACAAGAACGGACAACCATTCCTCGATGGTTCTTTAAACAAATCCTTTATCTTCATCAAGAAACCGTTTTAGTTGGTAAAAATCCGACACTCCCATTTTTCATAGGGGCACCCTTTGAAAAATTTTCCCCTCCCTGCAAAAATTAAAAATGTAATTTTTATGTAGCAAAAGAAATCAGTTTGTAGTGTTGCACCTGATACTCCCTGAATATTGCTGTCTTCTTTCTAAATTAATATCAGAATATAAAAATTTATTTGACACTGTACTCTAGGATGTGAAATTAATATCATAATATAAAATTGTTTGGAATTCGTCTCTAAGAATGAATTCATCATCTCTAATAAACTAAGTAGAGCTTCTATAGCGAGACAACCCCCCCCCTTCTAAATTGCAAATTGCTAAATGATAGCATCAGGTAGTAATAAAATACTCAGGCCATGCGTAAACAATTCCAAGATTTTGACTATGCAGAGATTACCAACAGGTAATCCGATCTCTTATTCTGTCCTAATTCAAAGTTTCTGCTAATAATAATAAAAGATTAAATTTAGATTTTAAGGAAGTCTTTTCTTTCATAAAAAAATTTCATTATAACGTTAAAAATACTTTAATCGAAACTGTCTACTTCATAAACTTTTGTTTTAATGTAATAATTGCCACTGCAGACAATTTTATAAGGATCAAATAAATTGAAAAAATTTTTCCTTAAAACATTAATAAAAAATATAAAATATACACCTTTTGGTTGAAAATCAGAATTCCCGCAAAATTGTTTTTTTTTAAGAACTATATTCAAATTTCACTGTATGATTATATAGCTAGACTTAGCAAATTGTATCAAAAAATACTGTTAAATTTTGTTTTATTACATTTTATTATAATAATTTGTTGAATGTAATAGTACAGGTTTTATTTTTGTATGAAAATCATAGTCTAATATTCTTTTTAAAGAAAAATCAAGTATTTTTTACATATTATAACTAAAAGTCAATCTACTAACAACTATAAAGTAAATCAATTAAATTTTTGTAATTATAAAGTAACGCGTAACCTTTTTTACAATTCATATAAGAAATATTTTATCCTCATTTGGCATCAAAACATTGATGTTAAAACAGTTAATCTTTCATTTTTAACATTTTGTTACGCATAAATTTATTTTTTCTTAAAACTAATAGTATTATACTTAGATAATTAGCACAATTAAATTGTTTTTAAGAAAGTTACCATTCTTGGTAACATTCCACTAAAGTCAACATTTTTAAATAGTCAATGATAGAAGTATAATAAATTGTAAATAGTGATTTATATTTACATGGCTAATACATCTCTTCTTAAAATTACAAATAAAACTTAACGTTTGTTACGTTTTCATAGTACGACACTTCATTTGTAATTCAAATCTCCTGTTCATACGAACACCTTTTAGAGTACTCCTTGCATTTTCTCGGTTTTTTTCTCTGGGAGTAGGAATTGAGTTTATTATGAACAGATAAAATAAAAAAACATATGTTTTAAAATATTAATTGTTAATAACATACCTTGAATCTGTACTTCCAATTTGCTTTTTAGATATTATATTAACAGCATCATTCTTACGTAATTTAAACCCAAATCTATTATAAGTACTTGATGAATCTGGTGGAATTGGCTTATTAACTCCATTTTGAGCTTTTGAGGGGAATGCTAAATATTTCAAGTTAAATTATAGAAATATTTTCATTAAGTAGAGAAAATAAAAATTATTTAAATACATACTTTTTTTTGCACTAGATGTTGCAGTATTTAAATTTACATGACGATCTTTAATTCGCTTTCTTAAATCAACTAATGATTCCATTTTGGCAAAATTTTTCTGATGAATTTCAACAAAGTTAGGAACCTTTTTGGTTTTTGGAGTCTTTATTTCTAAAAAAATAATATTTTTAAAAATATGAATTTTAATTTAATATAATAATAGTTAATTACCTAATTTCTTTACTGAATTTGTAATTTTTGGTTTACTAAGCCGATTGACTGAAGCAAGTTGTGTACTATTAATACTTTTTCTAGAGCTAAAAGTTCCACCAGACATTGAACTGGATCTTCCTTTATTTACAGGTGTACTTAAAGAAGTTCTTAATTGTGATTTATTTTTCAAATTTGTATTTGGTGTAGTTTTATTAGTAAACAATTGAGTATGGGGCACTTTATTTTTATTTAACGAAATAGGTGTTTTTTGTTGAATTGCATGACCAGGTGTACCTATTCGATTTATTCCTAAAGAATGTACTTGATTTTCCAAACTGGGACTAGCAAAATGTACTCTGCAATTTTTTTTAAATTCCTGTTCTTCATTATCATTTGCTTTAGCTTTATCACTTGTGTATTTATTTGCTTTTTTCTTAATTTCAGGAGTTTTTGGATGTTCTAATTCATAGGTATTATCCTTTTCAAGTTCATCTTTAGATGAAATATTTTTTGTTATTTCAAATGTATCATTTTTGGAATCCTTTGGAGAAGCACTTGAATTTTTTTTAGATTTTTTTTTTATTGAGTCATTTTTACTAATGTCAATTACATCATTTTGAGAAATGTCAGATTCAAGAACATGACTCATATGTATTAATGAACTATCATTCATTAATGGATTAGATTCATCTTCTAATAATGGATGATTTATTTCAGTTTTTGATTCATTGTTTAATCTTCTAATAACTTTTGATTTTGTAATAGAAGCATTTAATGGATCGGTTTGGACTATTTGATTAGGAGATAAAATCTTTTTATTAGATTCTAAATTTAGTGTCCGTTTCACTTTTTCTCTTGGTGTTGAAGTATTTGATGGTCTTAATGTTGAAAGTTTTTTATCTAAAATATCAGATGGAGTATTTTTAATACTTTTATTATTAGATTTTCTAGATGTATTCATTTTAGATTCAATTTGAATAGAATTTCGTAATGATTTTTTGCTTCCACTTATGGAAGGAGAAATATTTTTTTTTATGCTTACAGACGAGAGAATATGGTCTATTGGTATTAAGTGTATACTTGGCTGATTTTTTTTGGCACTTAATGTAGATCTTCTTAAATCTGGAGAAGTAAGTTTATTTACTACTACTCTTGGACTCATAGAAGAATCAAAAGACAATTCATTTTTCGTAATAGAACTTTTCAATGAAAATGAATTTGTGATTGTTAGTGCTTCTGATGGAGAGACTTGAGACAATCTTTTTAATTTTGGTGTTGAAGACTTTGATACTTTTGACAATGACCTTTTAGGCTTTAATGTTAAAACTATTTTTGGCATTTTTTTAGAACTTAAGGGCGATGTTAATTTAGGTGATTTTTTAGATTTTATCGGTGACATTTTTTCTAACGACTTCTTTGATTTTTTCAATGAAGTATTAGATAATTTCTTTTTAGTGGCTGATGAATCTAATAAAGAATTCACTTTAAATGATGCACTTATATTTAATGATAAATCATTATTTACTAATAAATTATCTTTATCTATCTCTGTTGAGATCGAAGATAAATCAACTTTAGATGATTTATTATCTTCTGATTGTGATATATTTTTAGAGGCTGTTTTTATTTTTGTTGCTGACACTTTTTTACTTGGTGATTTTTTAGTTGATTTGGATTTTGGCGTTCTAAACACTATTTTTGGAGACTTAGAAAACCTTGGGATGTTTAATGCAGATGAAACAGAATTTTTTTTACTTGATATCGATTTAGACTTTTTATGTTTTTTGCTTTTATTTTTAATAGATTGATCTTGCTTATTAGACAAATCAGATTGTTGATGAGATGAATTATTAGACTGATCAGAGGGTGGAGAATTTGTAATTGATAACTTCCTTGGAACATTCAAAAACTTTAAAGAATCATGTGAGTGAGTTTTTGGTGATCCTATGTTTACTGGAGATCTTCTAGGAGTTTTTGTGGAGCGATGTGGTGTAAAAGAAACATTTAATGGACTACTTTTTGGAGTAATATCTTGTTGTGATCTACCATTATTTAAAGATACCTTTTGAATTGATTTTTCTGGTGTCTTAAATTCTTTCTTTGAAGATACAGTTTTGTTATTAAACTTAATTTTTTTTTTAGGAGATTCTAAATTTTCCTCATCTTCACTTATTAAATTATCAGTAGTATAAATCACTTCTTTTTCACTTTTTGAATTTTTTACATCTATAGATTCATCTTCACTTATTAGTGAATTGAAGTTTATTGACCGAGAATCATTAATTTCTATAGGTTTTTTTAAACTAGAAGTTTTTGAATTGTTTTTATGTACTCTAGATGTATTTTTTAAATCTTCAATAGTCACACATATCACACTATCTTGAATAACTTTTACTTCTTTTGTCTTTTTCTTTCGTTTTTTTGTGTTTCCTGATGTATCATTTAGTAAATTTGTAGATGCATTATCTATTGATTTGTTAATTTTTACAGGACTATCACTATCTTCTTCTAAATTCTTAGCAGTTTGACCTAAAAAATATAAACATTAGTAATATGAAGTGTATTCCACGTATTTGAATAAATATTCTTACTCTTATTCACTCGGGAAGAACTTCGAAGAGTTTTGTTAAAAGATTTGCGACTAGTGTTAATAGATGTTTCAACTGCATTATCTCTAATAGTACCTGAAATTAACATTGTTATATTATGTGTAAAAAATTGTTTCATGTTTTTATAAATTTTTGAAAAAATATGTATGCATATATACATAAATACAGAAATAAATAAATATATAATATTAATAAATAATTTAATTTAATAAATTTTTATCAAATAATAAAAAAAGTTACATATAATAATAAAAATTGACAATTAAATTAAAATACAAATAACTTTAATATGTAATTATGGAAAATTATTTGTAAATCAATATTTTGTTGACGTAGAATTTATTTGTCTATCATAATAATATATATTTTTGTTATTTCATTAAGGCGCCAAATGCCACGCCATTTTCGTATGTACAGTGAACATTTAATCCCGCCTAAATATCAGTAACCTTTTTTCAGGATATTACCGGTAGAGGTGTAAAAGTTTCAACTTTTAAATACAGATTTACCTCTTCTCGTTCTTCTTGGTGACATACTGACTTTTCTTTTTAAATTTCTCTTTTTTTTCTTTAGTCAATTACCGTTGCTCAAGTATATTGTATATATAATAGAACGTTAAACGGTGGCAGAGAAATTAGACAAAGCGAAAGAAGAGATGATCCGATCTTATCCGATACGAGTCCAACTGTCCTCACGCCGTAGTCCGAATTCCGATACTCCGACTCCAAAAATCCGATGAATGGGATTTGAATTATTGAAAACGTACCGAAAACGACGCTGACAGCGCCTCTATATAACTCAAGCAATATCTATACGATTTCCAATTATCCAGCTCAGCTTATAATAATGCGCGGTATGCATTATCCGACACGGTCGACGCTACCATAAGAGATGCAAGATGCAACCGCTATTCTCACGTATTACAGTATAGTATTCTCCTTTTGTATATAATAGCTGTTTGCTGCGCTTAATTTTAGCCAATTACAATTTCCTCGAAGGATAAAAAAGGTTAATGCACGACCTATACTGTATGTATGAGTATGAGTATCGTAATATTATAGTCTTCAATAAAACATCGTATAATACATTGTAGAAAATTAATCTGGGTGTTGTGTAATTTTATTTATGAACATTTCAATTTTAAAATATTATTTCTGCTCATGTATATAATTAAAAAATAAATTATGCCATCATGTGGAGCAATCATTTCGTATTCGATTTTTACAACTATTTCCTCTTTCACCCACTTTCACTTTCTTAGTAGTATACAGAAAACTATTAAATTATCAATTTGATCGAAATCTATCTCAATATACATCGAAATCCAAACATTCAAAATTAATATTAAATTAATATAAACTTTATTCTAAGTTTATGTCAAATAATATTAAACAACATTAATTTAATGCAAAAAAACTTGTTACAATATTCTCTGTAAATTTGAAAATTCAGAAATTACAATGACGTATAGTACATAAAAAAATAAAATATAGCTACAGTATTGAAAATCAGTATTTACTTAAAATATTTTAAAAATCTAATTACAAGAATATTCATGATATTCACTTAGAAAAAATAATACTTCTTCATAGAATACTTAATATCACAAAGTAAAGATTGTTAACAACATGACATTGTTATTAATAATAAGACCGATATCGTAAGTATTATTTTATATTTATTTATTTACAATTTATTTTCAAAACTTCAAGCTCTGCATCAAGGAGTATACTACAGGTTATGATAAAGAATCGTCTGATTGCCCGCAATGAGAATAGTCGGCTGAATAGTCAGCAGAGTAATCAGCTAGGCATTGAACTACCAACAGTTGAGAATAGATGAGAACAACACGACACGAGTAAGCGGATCATAGAGAGTAAAGAGGAGTAGAAACTGATGAAAACTCCACTAAAATCGTATCAAATTACTAGGCAGGAGGTTATGCTCAAATTGGCCGCAAGGTGGCGAAAATTTAGAAGGTTGCTAGTTGAATAGTACCAACGAAGATAAATATGGATAGAAGCGTAAAACCCATATCTGCCCATATAAAAATAAGTATCACAACTCCGACGTAAGTTACTACATCAACATACAGATTAGCACAACCGTTTCGAACCACGATGGTAATAGCAGGTAATAGTATTTTGCACACTACCATATCGCTGTTTTACTACTTAGAATTTCCATAAGAATTACAGTTTTTTACTTACTGCATTTCAGCAAGAAGTGCTGAAGTATCTTTACTGAAGAATTACAGTTTTTTACTTACTGCACTTTAGCAAGTAATGTATTATTAGGTGTACAAATAAGTTTCTGCCGTTTTGAAAAGATGGCGCCACCAATGAGATAATATCGAAATTGTCAGTTGTAAAAAGTCGTATAGTATATGTTGACATCTGAAAACAGTATAACCTTTTAATACCTCTGACTTTTTGCTAGCATCACTTAGTTTTCATCGGATTTAGATGTCAAGTTTTGAGCTCAGTAAGCTTCATTTGCGGGAATTGTTAATTTACTTCTTTCATTCAAAGTAATGTACAGCTGAAGCACGTCGGCTACGCATAGAAGCATATGGTGATGTTAATTTGAGTGAGAGAAGTTGTCGGGAGTGGTTCCAAAAATTTAAAAGTGGCGCTTTTGACGTGGAGAACAAAACACGCAGCGGAAGTCCCAAAGTGTATGGTGACACAGAATTGGAAGGTTTACTGGAGAAAGATCCATGCCAAACGCAAGAAGACTTGGACAAGAGTTAGCAGTGACTCATCAAGCTATTTCACAACGTCTCAAAAGCCTGAGTATGATTCAAAAGCAAGGAAATTGGGTTTCTTACGAACTGAAGTTAAGAGACGTTGAGCATCGCTTATTTGCTTGCGAACAATTGCTCAGAAGGCAAAATCGCAAAGGGTTTCTACATTGGATCGTGACGGGAGACGAAAAGTGGATTCACTACGAGAACCCAAAGCGTAGGAAGTCATGGGGTAAGCCCGGGCATACCTCTACTTCGATCGCCCACTCAAACATTCATGGCAAGAAGCTAATGCTGTACATTTGGTGGGATCAGCTTGGAGTAATCTATTACGAACTACTCCAACATAATCAAACCGTTTTCGGGGTATATTTCCAATAACAACTGATGTAATTGTGCCGAGTATTGAAAATTAAACGTCTACAATATGCCAAAAGATACGATAAAGTCATTTTCCTCCAGATATTGCTCCTTCAGACTACCATCTATTCTGGTCGATGACTTCACTTCAACACTTCACTTCTTATGAGTAATTAAAGAAATGGATCGATTCGTCGATCGCCTCAAAAAACGAACAATTTTTTAGACGGCGTATCATTTGCTGCCCGAAAGATGGTCAAAAGTAGTAGAAAGTGATGGGCAATATTTTGAATGACATTATTTGTACCTTTTTTACAATAAATTCTTATTTCTTTATAAAAAACGGTGGAAACTTATTTGTACACCCAATACTTGTTTGACGTGCAGTAAATAAATAACTGCAATTTCCGTCAATAAGTAAAGTAGTAAAATAGGGACATAGTGTGTAAAAAACTTACCACTCTCTTACTCTTGTCTACTTTTACCATCGTGGTTCGAAAAGGTTGTGACTTTGTGACCATAAACTTATATATTAGACCGCGGGCTCTAGACTTCGGAACAGAATTGGCCGCAAGACACCCTGTGAGGTTGATCGTTCAAATGCATGTATTTGCATACATTTTGGGCTCGACCTCTTCCCTTGCACGTAATTGTACTCGATTATCCATTATAAAACCATGAAAAATCGATTTGAAGCCTTCTTCAAAACGTCTTTTATTTAAATTCAAATGTGTAATACACATGCAAACGTTTAAACTAATCTTGCTTATACACATACATGTATATGGCCGCGAACAGCAGCCATTGGACCCGACCAGCAGCGACCAGCTGTTCGACGGGGTTTTATGAAAATCAACGCGATCAGCTGCTTACTGAAGAAAACTCAACGGAACGATATCCCAGTAAGTCAAAATACCGTATCTGACCCTTTATTTGCTTTGATTATGTCAACGGCGGAAAACTTGCAGTTTCATAACTGTTCATGACATTTACATGGGGAGTATAGGAAAATGCATTACAGCATTGCCCGTTTAAGCGCGCTGTCTAATATATAAGTATATGCTATGAAGCTGTATTGCTCTCTCACTCTGGTTTTGGCTTCAACCAGGTTGAACTCTGTTCCCAGAGCACGCGGTCTAATATATAAGTCTATGGAGAATAGGGTTTCTTTCGGAAGCGACTTGAAGTTTCATAAATAGCCACCAGAGATAATGGCGCAACCATCGGCTTTACAGTGTACGATATCATACTTATTAAAATCAGAAATATATAATAATTCAAAAATATAAAACTCGATTAATATATTAACAAGTACAATAATTTTATTAACATATACATGTAAATGAAATTATAAATTACAAATTTACGTGAAATATATGCAAATTTACAATATATACAATAACATAACATTTTTTTGTGATATAACTTCGATAGTTTTCTTTATATAATAGATTTTTTCTTTAGTTTTAAATTCTCTTGATATGTGAATTGACCAGCTCTTAATTTAACATAATAAAAAGGTCAAAAGGTAAAATGTCACACATTTTCTTTACAAGAAAATATAAATTCATGTTTTTCCGAAATTTCATCTATAGTTGCATCTGGTTGCATTAAATGCAACTGCGCTAGAGGTATATTTTTGATGACAATGTTCGACATAATTTATTAAAATAAAAACAGTAATTCGAATGTATTAATCCTCCTTTTGTTTTCATATCCTAAAGTTGCTTACCTACTTTTTTAATTTACAATTTGCAATGACATTTTGAACAATTGCTGTCCAATTGCTATAAATTTGATTTTTGAATGCTTGTTTACATAAATATCCTAAAAATATTTTGAAATTATTATCTATAGATTTAGGTGCATACACATAATTATTCATATTACATAATTTTTCAATGGGAGACTTTTCCTTTATATAAATAATTCAAAATAGCGGAATTTTCTATTGATAACTTAAATATAATATGCGATATTATTGGCGGCGAACAGATTTAACAAATATATTCGACATGCAGAGAGTACGTGTATATATTCATTTACATACACGAGGTGTAATTTAAAAGTAAAATGAATTTTTATTTTTGTTAAAAAATATTTATTTATTCATCAATATGTATACAGTCTCCTTCAAAGTAACCTTTCTTAGATATAATGCACTTGTGCGAGCACTTTTTTCAGTCTTTAGAGCATTTCTGATAAATACTTTTTGGTAAATCCTTGAGCTCTTCCTGTCATGCAGTCTTTATTTCTTCAAAACAAGGTTTGCAAACAAGAAAATGTCAGAAAAGGTCAAATCTGTTGAATAGGGTGGCTTAGACATTATTATGGTGTTATTATTAGTCAGAAAATTACGAACAAGCAATGACATGTGTGATTTTGCATAATTATGATGCAATAACCATGACGGGTTTGTTCACAATTCTGGACGCTTGTTTCGTATTGCTTTACGCAATCGGTAGTAATATTCCTTATTAACTGTATGGCCTTGTTGTATGATCTTCAGATACACTACGCTATGATAACCAAAGGAAACAGTAAGCAACACCTTGACATTTAATCGAACTTGTCGTGCTTTTTTGGTTTTGATCATCCATAATGATTACACAGGGATGCTTGAGCCTTAGTCTCAATGTTATAACCATATACCCAGGCTTGATCACCTGTTATGATTCTTTTGAACAAATAAAAGTCTTTGTTGGTGTCATTTAATATTCGAACGATACTTAAGTGACATTTCTTTTTGTCAAGATTTAGCAATTTCGGAACAAACTTTCCTAATACACGTCTCATGCCCAAAACCTCTATTAAAATTACTTGACGTGAATGAAATGTCATAATAGCATTTGATTTTTACGATGTTTGGGTTTATACTATATTTATAGTAATTAATAAATATTTTTTATTGGTCTTACAGTCCCCGTAGACTAATCTGAAAATAAAATATTAGCTGAAAAACTTCTTTGTTAGTAAAGTGCAGTCTGACTGTCCCCAACACCCTTACCTAATTGAAGACTTGTCCAACGTTTCGAGCTCGCCACGGCTCCTCATCAGGGACTAATCTAAACCCTAACTAATCTAAACTAATCTAACTAACTAATAGTACTTATTTGAAGATTGGTAATCCACATATCATTAAGCTACAAAATAATTTGAAAGAGTTATTAAATAATTGGAAAAGAAATGAATATATAAATGATACTAGATATAAGTATTTAAAATGTGAAAATGGAACTGTAGCAAAATGTTATGGGCTTCCCAAGATTCATAAAGAAAATCTGACATTTAGAATAATAATATCTTCCATAGGTTTCCCAACTTATAATATTGCTAGATTTTTGTCTAATATATTGGTTAAGATAGTTGGAAGAACTAGTTCTTACATTAAGGATAGTTGGTGTTTTTACAATGAAATGAAAGATATTGTTATTCCGAAAAACTACAAGATGATTTCATTGGATGTAGTATCTTTGTTTACAAATGTACCTTTAGAGTTGTTAAATGATATTATACAGGAAAAGTGGAATGAAATTAATTTGCATACAAAATTAACAATGAATGAATTTATTAAAGCAATTAATTTGGTTTTTAATAACACAATTTTTTCATTTGATAATAAATTTTATGAACAAAAATACGGATGTCCAATGGGGTCGCCTTTGTCACCGGTTATAGCTAATTTAGTTATGGAAAAGTTGGAAAGTATAGCCTTGTCAAAATTGCTTTTTGAACCAATGATATTTAAGAGATATGTTGATGATATCTTTACAATTGTTCCAGAAGTTTTTGTGGATGAAATGGTGGATGTTTTCAATTCTGTACATGACAGAATTAAATTTACAAGGGAGGTTGAAGTTAATAGTCAGTTAAGTTTTCTGGACATTAATGTAATTAGATGTAGGAATAATAAGGTAAAACTTAATTGGTACAGAAAGCCTACTTGGTCAGGTAGGTTTTTAGATTTTAATTCACACCACCAATTCGGAAACAAAATTGGAGCATTAAAAGGTGTCATTGACAGAGCAATTAAATTGTCACATAAAGATTTTAGACAAAATAATTTACAGATAGTAAGAGAGACTTTCATTAATAATGGTTATCCAATTCACTTTATTAATAGATTAATTGCTTAGAGATTGTTTGACATTTATAATACCGAAAATAGACATAGTGCAGGAATTGATGTTAACGGAGACAAAATTATTGTCTTGCCATATGTTCGAGGATTATCTGAAAGAATAAAAAGAAATTTTCGGAAATATAACATTCAAATTTTCTTTAAAAATAGCAATAATTTGAGCAGATTGTTTAATAATTGCAAAGATAAGGATGATTTATGCTTAAAATCAGGAGTTGTTTACAAGATTAATTGCATGGATTGTGATAAATACTATATTGAACAAACAGGTAGATATTTAAAAAAGAGAATTTATGAGCATTAATATAGTTTACGTAGCTCACATATTACTTCTGGTTTAAAAGAGCATTGTTTAAAGTTTTTACATTCTTTTGATTTTGTGAATGTGGATATTTTGGAACATGGTATTAATAATAAGTATAAACGGGAGAGTCTTGAAAGTATTCACATTTCCAGGAATCGAAATAATGTGAATTTAACGTTAGAGTCTGGTAGATTGGACAGTGTTTATCATTCCTTATTAAATTGATTGGTTTTTGACAATTTGTGTAGAGGGGGAATTTATATTTAATTTACTAAATTTGGTGGTGGGGATGGGTATATATAGATTAGAATATAAAGTTTAGATTAGTCCCTGATGAGGAGCCGTAGCGAGCTCGAAACGTTGGACAAGTCTTCAATTAGGTAAGGGTGTTGGGGACAGTCAGACTGCACTTTACTAACAAAGAATTTTTTCAGCTAATATTTTATTTTCAGATTTCAGATTCAGATTCAGTCTACGGGGGTGAATGTAAACAAGGACAGTCTGACTGTCATAATTTTAATTTAATTTTTAATTTAATTTTTTTTTTTTTTTTTTATTTTTATTTTTATTTTATTTTTAGATTGAATTGATTGGACTGTAAGACCAATAAAAAATATTTATTAATTTGTATATGGGCAGTCGACAAAAGTACAATTCAATTGTTTTATATTTATAGTATATTATATAGTTTATAGTATAATCTACTCATCCGCAAGCTGGACCTTTTTTGCCCTTTGAGTTACTTATTCAAAATTTTTAAATAAAATAAAATTTCTATTCTATGTTATCTATTATATGAAAATTATTATAATGTTTTGAAGTACTAATAACTATATGTATCATTTTGTTTAAATTAGTTTTAATTATTAATTTTATTTGTTATGTTATTAAATTTTTTTTAAATTTTATTTTAAGATTGCATTAGAAATACATTTATAATCTTGAATTGATTATTCTTATTTCTGTTTACAGGTGGGGAGGGTTCTGTCACTATCCGATAACGGGGGGGGGGGGACTTTGTCGCCTGCACCCTACCTTCCGGACCAACATCTCTCCTTAACATACTCTATCAATTTTAAATTACGACCCAATCATTTAATTTAATATTACGAGATTCAAGTACAGAATTAAATTTAATTTAATTTAATTAAATTTGATTAAATTCAAATTATAGAAATAACATCCAGAGAGAAAACAATATTTTTTTTAATCAAACCTATTACATTTTCCAATAAAGCAATTTAGTTCGGTGTGAGAATATAGAAAAAGTAATACGGAAAAAAATTAACATTTTTTTATTTCTCGATTACCAAATTTTTGCACACCTCTTTGAAGAAGAGAAAGCGCCTAGGTATGGAAAAATAGTATGCTGCACACGGTATCATTATCTATTTTGCTCTCTCGTTTCACAATATACTATTTAATATCTTCAATCACGAAATCAAGATGCATTTTGTACGCGCGTATGAAGCATAGCGGAATCTTACATTAATTTAATTAAAGTTAATGTGAAAAACAATAATCAATGCAATACAAAGCAAAATATTTTATTGAGACTATTTTATTAGATTATAATTAGTAGATGGCACTATAGTAAGATGTACCGTATCAAATTTAATTATGTTTTTTTGTTATTTAACGTCGCTCTACTTATGCTTGCAAATACCGGTGCTAAACAGCGACAGAGGTCTACGATATGTTTGTAAACAAAGCACAGGGAAATTATTACAGTGGTACTTATGTCAATCCGGAATTTGAACTTGGATCGGCAAGTTACTAGTCCTTCGCTCTACTGAACAAGCCAACGTAGGCCTCTAAATTTAATTACTAAATATGTGCCGTCACAATTATTGACATACTAACCCTTTAGAAAAGTCTTTGCTGTAAAGAAAATACGATCATCGTACATTCATGTTTTCCAAGCTAATACAATTGTAGTATGAAACTTCAAAAATTAGACATGTAACATAAATTTCTGAGATTACTAAAGCAGATGCAAGGTTGTATACCTAAATATTTTAGTGTAAAATATTATGAAAGTTAAAATAGAAAGAGAAGGTTTAAATCAATAAAACATAGTTTAAGCAAACCTGCTTGACCTAAAAAATGATATAAGAGGAAAATTCGTAACAAGCTTATGCCTTTATTAGAAGAAACGAAATGAATTGTTTCAAAGATACTGTATAAACGGTAAACAACAATACATTTCATTCAAAAGCAAAGTTTACATAAGGTCACAGCCATAATATGGGCGAACAAACTATTCTGTTAAGATTTTAGCATCCGAACATGATTCTTAAAACATCATAACTATACGCACATATACTTTTACCGTGCTCTTGTTAATAACTCACGTACACTCTCAATGCCTATCCGGTGCCGCTGTGTGCCGCACCCCATGATTATCAATCCTTAATATCCAGGTTGGAATACAGATAAAGTCAACGATCTATGTGCTGAGTTGTTCCAATGTTTCCGGAATAGATACAGATCTTACCCATCTTACGTAAAAGGTGATCGCCGGGAAATTGTGATGAAGGCCTCCTCTGAATCACCGCACTTGGGCAGTTTTTCTCTGGGTTTCGCCTAACAACAACTGCTCCTTTGAGCGTCTTGTCCGCTGATGCTCGGATACAAACCTGCAACACTCAAAAAGCAAACTTCATATACAGAATAGCGCACGCAATATCACCGAACAATTTGTCAGAGAGTTTTGCACGTTTGTATCCGAGCATCAGCGGACAAGACGCTCAAAGGAGCAGTTGTTGTTAGGCGAAACCCCGAGAAAAACTGCCCAAGTGCGGTGATTCAGAGGAGGCCTCCATCACAATTGCCCGGCGATCTCCTTTTACGTAAGTTGGGTAAAATCTGTATCTATTCCAGAAACATTGGAACAACTCAGCACATAGATCGTTGACTTTATCAGTATTCCGACCTGGATATTCAGGATTGATAATCATGGGGTGCGGCATACAGCGGCACCGGATAGGCATTGAGAGTGTACGTGAGTTATTAACAAGAGCACGGTAAAAGTATATGTGCGTATAGTTATGATGTTTTAAGAATCATGTTCGGATGCTAAAATCTTAACAGAATAGTTTGTTCGCCCATATTATGGCTGTGACCTTATGTAAACTTTGCTTTTGAATGAAATGTATTGTTGTTTAGCGTTTATACGGTATCTTTGAAACAATTCATTTCGTTTCTTCTAATAAAGGCATAAGCTTGTTACAAATTTTCCTCTTATATCATTTTTTAGGTCGAAGCAGATTTGCTTAAACTATGTTTTATTGATTTAAACCTTCTCTTTCTATTTTAACTTTCATAATATTTTTTACACTAACATATTTAGGTATACAACCTTGCATCTGCTTTAGTAATCTCAGAAATTTATGTTACATATCTAATTTTTGGAGTTTCATACTACAATTGTATTAGCTTGGAAAACATGTATGTACGATGATCGTATTTTCTTTACAGCAGAGACTTTTCTAAAGGGTTAGTATGTCAATAATTGTGACGGCACATATTTAGTAATTAAATTTGGAGTCCTACGATGGCTGGTTCACTAGAGCGAAGGACTAGTAACTTGCCGATCCAAGTACCTTGATCGATTATATATGCGATAGTGGTACTTTTGAGTCCTCACCAATAATAAAACTTATGTACTGCTCATCATATTTCCATCTATTCGGAGGAAGTGGTAGCAGTGGTATGATTGCTGTACAGCTGTCAGGGTTGCACTTTCATTATTGATTACTGACCTTTCTCTCACTATAGATTGTATTATAGATAGTTTTATCTATGAGGATTATCCAAATTTATGACGGTGATTGTTCAAATACGTCCTTAAATAACGACCAATCCAGATATGAAGTACATCGAACCTTAATTCCTATATAATGGATATATATATATATATATATATATATATATATATATATATATATATACCTGTATAGAATCATGCAAAATATGATGTCAAGTGCATTTATTTGTTACAAAAATATTAGATTTAGAACAGTTATGTTACAGTATCTATTTCGTTCTTCTTAAAGCTGTCATTCATTTTTATTACCTTTATAACAGTCCATAATCAAGAACCCAGCAAGTAGAATGTCTATATTTTTAAATGTTTGCAAAGCTAGCAAACATAAATTATTCAAGATTTCAGAATATTTTGAACACTATGGCCGATGCGATGGGTTTTCATAATACATCTCTTTGGAACCCCGGAGCGAATTGGAAACTCCAATTGTTGGAATGGTCTTCGTAATAAAATTCGGAATTAATTGTGTAGTAATTCGTTATTATGACAAAATATTCAAGATCCATATAGTATTAGTTTTCTTCATTTTGCGAGACCAAATACGATTTAGCATTGATTTATGACATTTGAGAAATGAGTAACGCTTCATAAAATACCAATATACAAATTATTGGCTTAAAAAGACATTAATATTGATATGAAAATCTTAAATATAATATGCGATATTAGTGGCAAATAGAACTAGAACAATGACAGTCATATAAGGGCGCCAGAATTACGTGAAATCATTGTCTAGATTAGTAACATTTCGGAGTTCTTAAAACATTTTTTTTAAAAAACTGCAGATTACCGACATATATCAAAGCAAAGTATAAGAACTGTTATGGCAAAGTTAGAATTTAAGAAAAGCATCCTGCTGTTCTCTCGACATCATTGAAAGGGTTATATAAGGGAAGTTGCTATGAAGAACTTCACTTTTTAGAAAGATCTATGTTTTAATTAATAAAAAAAGTTCTACATTCGAAGAAGTCGTGGACGTTTTCTTTGCCAATACCTTCAAAAAGTCACGCCCACGGTGCCATTGGAGTTCCCAATACGACCGTGGGCTGCCGTGGGCGTATTATCCAAGTGTGGACGCATGGACAGTTGGTCCCGGAAAAAGGTTCGCCAAATTTTCTATTCTTATCTAGTCCGTGCATGCGCACAAATGCGCAAACTAGAAACCTAGAGACAGGGATGGAAGGTTTTAATTTAACCAGATATAGCTATTCCGCTCCCAAACTCTATTATATATTTCACTGACTAATGATTATACACTAATATTGGAGTTTGGACTACTACGTAAGGATACGCACATGAGTACTAATCATCTGGTACTTAAAGTCCAGTACCAGCTGGTACTATACCTATATATCAGCTGAAAAGTGTAAAGCTGTAATAGATATAGAATGCTTAAGTTATGATTTAAAAAAATATAAGATACACTTATATTATTTTATGAATGTGGATACACGTGCGTCAAACAGAATTGCTAACTGCGTTAATAAATTATTCTTTTTAGAGAAAGAACTGAGAAAACTAAATTAAAATTTAAGAATGGGCTAAAAATATTGTTGTTGCAAAGTGTTGATAGATCTATAATTATAGCGTATTTGCAAAATTTATTGATTTTTAAAGTATATAAATTAATGACTTAACAATGGAAAAGGAGCATAGTCAGAAATTAGATGTGAATTCAAAATGTTTAATGGAACAATTAATAACTGCAAGAAAGGAAATTAATAATTTAAGGTAGAATTTTTTTTATAATGTAATTTATAATTATCATTTAAAACTTATTTATATTGAATTATAACCTAGAACTTATTAAATAAATATACTAACTTTTAATATATTTCAACTTTTTGTCAGACAACAAATAAAAAGTCTTCGTTATGTTCATGAAAGGGATGTTGATAGTATAAAGAGGCTTTTGGGACTATGCACAAATGAATTTTCTACTTTAGCAGAAGAATCTCCAATATTTAATATAGCAAGTACAGCATCTAAGGATAGTGAACCTTCTACTAGCAACAGTACTAATGATTATAATTTAAATTTAAGACCCATTGGTACAATTTCATCATGGTTTTTAAATAAAAAAGGTACACCTAGACAGCCAATAGTTTGTGCTAAGGCCCCAGGTAAAATTACACTTTTCAAAAGTATTTTTACAAATCCAGCACATGCACTTCAGGGTCTAGAAGAATTTTCACATATGTGGTAAATATAAAGCTTATGAATTATATCTATAGATTGGTTTTAAATAAATATATTTTATTTTATATTGTGAATCTAAATATGTGTAGGATACTCTTTCATTTTCATAAAAATGAATTGGGACATGTGCGTGCCAAGGTTGCACCACCTAGACTTAATGGTGCAAGAACTGGAGTATTTTCTACAAGATCACCTCATCGTCCGTGTCCTATTGGATTGAGTTTGGTTAAGATAATTAAAATTGAAGATTTCACAATCTATTTTGAGGGTATTGATATGGTAGACCAGACACCAGTATTAGACATAAAACCATATATTCCACATTATGACAATCCATTATATATTGAAAAAATATTACAATCTACCTATTTAAAAGATGAAATAGAAGATGATATATCTACTTCTTTAGATTCTTCAGATAACACTTATGACAATTGGATTAGTGATAGTGCAGGTAAAATAGGAATAGTTGGTTCTAAAAATGTCCATGTATTGAGTCAAGAAATGGTTAATAAATCAGAAAATCAGACTACTTTGCATGTATCTTCATCTTCATCTTCATCTACGTCTTCATTAATAGATGTTACGAAGGA
Source organism: Sycobia sp. Sy_11 (assembly GCA_018907035.1). NCBI lineage: Eukaryota > Metazoa > Arthropoda > Insecta > Hymenoptera > Epichrysomallidae > Sycobia > Sycobia sp. Sy_11. The sequence goes on from JACCIC010000005.1 coordinate 4,231,949, forward strand.
TGCAGAACTTGCATTAAGACTTCAAGCTGAGGAATTCCAAGAAAATTTAAATTTTGAAAATGTGTATATCAATAATGAAAGCTCAAATATTTTGGATGAAAATGAATTAGCAGAAATCATTGCAAATAGAACAAATTCAAATCCAATCGTTCATAATACAATTGATACTGAAGTAAATAGTAATAATGAACAGAATCCTAGAAATTCAAGATTGCTAGATGGAGCAGATGGTCCAAATGCTATATGTGGAACTGATTTGGACTTAATTAGTAGACGTGCATTAAATTTAAGACTTGATGATTCATCTTCATCTTCTTCCCCTATAAGAATGGAAGTTCGTGAAGCACCTGATGGAGAAGAAGGTTTTGACGTATCTCAATCTCAGAATATACAAAATTCTATTAGCACAAGTAATTTAAATAATACAAATCCTAATTCTGATATAAATAGTAGACAGATAACTGATGATGTTTTCGAAGAAGCTGTCAGAGTTCCAGATTGGATATCAAGGCCAAAAACTTCTACTTTATCAGTAGTATTTAATGAACGTTCTATTCTTCAACTTCATGAAATTTTAAATGATGAAGCAGATGAAAAAAGACGTGCTATAGAAAATGTTTTAAAAGAAGATCCAAGATCTGTATATTTACGACGTCGTTACGGAAATCAGTTTTATACGTTTTTAATTCATGATCTTCATATAACTTGTAGATTTGATGATGATAGAAAAATAGTCACCGTATTTCAAATTCGACATGCTGGACGTATATGTGAATGTGGACAACCTGAATGGCAATGTTCCGGACATTCTCCACCACCTATTTTTAGTCATGATCAATAAATAGCTTCCATTATGCATTCATGCAATAAAAGTAACTTTTAAGTGTATAATTTGTTAAAGAATTTTAAGTTATACGAATTATTATTTTTATAAGTTCCTATCATGTTAAGTTAATATTGCTTCTAAATTTATTTGAATAAAACTCAATGGGTATATGCGATCATTTTGTTCTAAAATTATTAGTTTACAATTTGTAAAATTATTTATTTTCTATTCTGTAATAAATTTACTTCTAATTACACTGATATAAACTTAAGTGTACATTCTTATAGTCGAATCTGCTCCTGCTGAAAAAACCCATGGCTGGATTGGATGAAATAATACATCCAAAATTCCAAAATCATTAAATACTTCATGATTGCACAATCTTTTAAGAGGAACTATTAACGGGTTTTGTAACAAGTCACTAGAAATCAAAAATTACAAATTAGATATAAATATTTTCAATGGATAAAGATTCTCAATACTTTATCTGTATTACTTATAAAATGCAAGGAATATAAATTTATAGACATACCTGTAAACCATTCCATGGCATATAATGAGACCTCTATCATCAGCTCCAGATGCAAATAACGGATATCTTTTATGATATGCAACTCCACGAACTCCTGTTCCATGAAGACGAAGAGTTTGGTAGGGTTTGGTACTTAAATCAAGATCAAACCATAACAATTTTTTATCATATGTACCAACAAGAAGATTATCTCCTCCTAAAGCAATGTAACAATTAGTATTTTAATAATAAATTTTATATAAGAAAAAATAATTTTACCAGGATGTATTGCCATCGTAGATATCCATTGTGAATTTGAAAATAATTTTTTAACCATTTCTTGTTTCATTAAATCATATATTCTGACATTTCTTTGAGTCTAAGAAATTGTAAAATAAAATTTAAAATTTTTTCAAGATAAAACTGAAGAACAATCTAAATAAAATAACTTACAGCAACAAATAAAAATGGTTTAATTGGATGAAACAAAACACATTGTACTTGTCCCTTTGGTCGTCCAATAGGTAAATGAGATCTTCGTTTCGATAACTGATGAATCAAAACTGCTCTGTTTTGTCCATCAGGCATTACTGTAGCAAAGTAATCACCTTTACTATGCCACGAAACCTGTTTAACATTTTTAAAATGATTTAAAATAACTCTAATCCCCATTTTCCAGTTATCTGGATTTTTATCTACAGTTTGTTGCTCCCATTGCACCACCGCTCTGACTCTTTCAGGTACTACAAAGATTATTACAATTATAATAAATTTTGAACTAAATGAAAACATCAAGTATTGAAAATTAATTACCAATAATATCACTTTGTGGTATTATTTCTAAAAGCTTGTCTGCTTTACTTGTAATTAAATGGTCTCCTACACAAGGATTAACTAATAGCATTTTTTGGTCAGCTGCTACTGCAATTAATGGAAGATTTGGATTTGGACACCATGCAATACTTCTAATTATTCCACCACATTTTACAACTTTTATACATCTACCAGTAGCAATTTCCCATACTAATAAAATATAATGATTTAATAGATAAATAATAATGTTAACAGCAATAGCAATTAATAAATAATTTCCAATTCATACTTCTTAGGGTTGTATCATCCCCACCACTGGCGAGATATTGACCAGATGCTTCTATAGACATACTTCTAACCATATCTGTATGTCCCTTATAAATCATTGATTCAATAGTGGGGAATGGTTGCAAATCTTTAGGACTTGGCAACTGAGGTACTAAAGATTCCGGTTCTATTGTGAGTTTCATTTTTATTGCCCGTGGACATAAGTAAAGATCCAAACATCTTTGAAATCTTTCTTTAATAAACTTAGAATATGCAGGAACTTCTCTGAGAGAATTATATTTCTCAGGAATAAAATGCAATTTCCTTTTCCATGGGGTTGACTTTAATTTATTCCATTCTTTTATTTCTCTTTTGTCAAATAAGTATTCTGGAGGAGGATTATAACTTTCAGCATGTCCAGGTAAAAATCTTTTTGGTGCTGGAATATGTTTATGTATTCTTCTCATTTCTTCAGCTTGATCATCAGTTTGCCAAAGCATATAAAATTGTGGTTCTTTTGTTTTTTCTTGTTTTTCTTTTCGCATTTGTTCTCTAGATTTTATCCATCCCATTTTTAAAGCATGTACTAGTTTTGAAACTTTTTTAGCTTCTGGTTTTGAGGGAAGAAATGAGCGTTTATGTTCAGGAAATTTACGTAGAGGTGTTTTCATAACTTCTGATGTAAACCATTCTATCCATGGCTAATTAAAATAAAATATATAATTTATATTTGTAATTAAATAAGACAAAAACTTAATATTACTTACTGCATACTCATCAAATTGAGTATTAGGTATTCTTTGTTTTTGAATTCTTGTAATAAGTTCAATATCTGCATCACTTAAAACCACATCTTGTCCGGTTTGATCATCTTTAACAGTTTTCCAAAACTCAGGATCTTCCATTTGTTTTAAAAAATTATCAATATTATCTCCTTTATCAGGTTTTAATATTTTTTTCCCATCCCAATCATAACCAAGATGCTGCATGTCATTGTACCACTTCATAGGTATATTTCCAACAGTATTTCGAATATCTTCTTCATCTGATGTATCGCTTTTGTATTCATTTAAATTAGTGTTACTAATAATGGTATTTGTTTGTAATTTACTAGAAGATTTATCAATTGAATGACATTTTTTATTCTTTTGACTTAATGATTGTCTATTTGATTGGGATTCTAATAAACTTTCATTATCTGACTCTACTTCTGATAGTTCGTCAGAAAATTCATCATTAGATTCAAATATGGGTTTATCTTCCTCCTCCCCTGATGAAATATTATCTTCATTATTTGACTCATCATCAGTTGCATCTCCATTATCAATAATTTCACAATTGAATAAATCCTCAGTATCTGTATTCTAAAAATGATATTTTATAAAATTTATTTATTTTTTAAAACAATACCTTACTTAATTTAAACTCTAAATAGACATTCAGAAACTCTAAGTGTCTATTCTTGTAAATATTATATAAAACTAAATTATGAATTAGTTTAATTACAAATTTTATTTATCTATGAACTGAACAAAAATACTAATATAACCTGCATACCTCTATCGTTTCAAATTTATTATGACCACCGTTCTCATTTTGAACATTAACTAATTTTTTAAAACACTGTTTTCTTTTCAATTGCTTTTTATCTGTTTTCATGTTTTATAATATTAAATATATAACATTAATAAATTTATATAAAAAATAAACACATGGACTCAAGTCCATGTATACCTAGTACACATTTAAAGTATATATTTGGATTTGAAATTTGTATTACAGGCACCATGTGAAGTGCCACTAGCGCTAAACGTGTTAAGATGCACAAGTTTTTGTTCTTTTTGTAGAAGTACTGGCAATTAAATATAATATTTGCTTCTAGCGGTGGAAAGCAGAACTAGTAAATATGGTGAACATGAGTATATACCATAAGAGGCCACTGTATTGTTTCTATTACTAAAATTTCGGAGTTTTTTTTTATTGTATTTAAAAAAGTAAAAATTATTGAAATAAATAAAAATAACACATAAAAAGTTCACATCATTGAACGGGTTTTATAACGAAACTGGTTATAAAGAACTTTAGTTTTTATAAAACTACTAATACTAAATTGAGTTTTCATCGTACTCTTAAACCTGAAGCAACTAAAATTTCAAGATTTAATTTACTTTTTGATATTGAAATGGCGAACAATTCTAAAGAGTGCATGAAAATAAAACAATTGAAAAGCGATAACAAATAGTATTTTGTCGATGATATGCTTTTTATGTTTTGAGACAAAATACATGTATTACAATTGGTAGCATCCTCCATCTCAGTTTCGTCCGAGATAATAATTTAGCCGATTTATTGAACTAGATTAAACAGTTCAACAATATCTATGTAAAAGATACTCTACGTATTCTGTATTCCTATAGATAATCTTACCATCGTATATTTGTTGAGATACTCATCAACAAATCCCACCATTTTGCTTTTTTTCTTCGTCGATAGTTCCGCCTAGTTTCTCGTTCTCCAAACTCACGAGCACTGGCCAGGATCTGTGCATCTTGATTGGCTTATGGACACTGAGGCGTAACGCAAAAACTATTCGCAATAGCCCAAAATTCATTTGACATTTACACATAACTTTTCTTTCTCGATCCCATCATGATACATTGATCAGTTATTTCAGAAATACCATGTATATATCTTACATACAGCTTCTACGGGAACTATTACAGTTTTTTGTTCGGGAGATAAAATATGAAACTCTCCGTAGAAGTTGTCCCGAGACAAATGGACATAGTATTTAACGATACCAAATTATAAAATAAGATTATTGTCAATGAAAAACATAGCCTATGTCCTTCCGAAGACAATATAGAATATATTTCGAATTTCCAACCGATTGGTACAGTAGTTTTTTGTTTCACGTGTGCAAACAATAATATGCCTTGTCTTTATAAATTAGTATATAATGATATGATGTTAATGATTAAGAGAAATAAATTTATTGAAAATTTTATTTTTATTTAACTTATTTTGTTATTACTTTATGTGTTTATTTAAAAAACAACTATACCATATTTATTCCATTTTTCATATACTATGAGATTATAAAATATAGTATTATACAACATTTAATTTAATATTTTAAGTACAAACACTTATTTTTTAATTAAAATATCAGGTCTCTGTATATGTATAGTATACTGTATTATCTGTCTACTCATGCCCACCATTTATATTTTTATTTCATGGTATCTTCATATATACAGTCGACATTTTCTTTAGGGATAAATTACTTATGAAGGATAGAGAGGAGTGGAAACTCCGCTAAAATTCTGTCAAATTACACGGCAGGATTTCACACCTGAATTAACCGCGAAGCGGTGACACCCTGTGAGGTTGTTCGTTCAATAGTATGCATTTGAAGAAAAACTAGTGGGAGTATGTAGTGAGTGTGGAGAGAGAGAAAAGTTAAATCTGTTTTCTCCATTTTTGTTTCTTTTCTTTCTCTCACTCGCTTTGACTTTTGCTTTCTCTGTCTGTTACTATCCAATTTTTTAATCGGATTTTTGCAAGCCGAGACATCATTCTTGTTCCAACTGGTCCACCAACAGAAAGATGATATATCCCTTGTCAGTGAGCAGTAGAAAGATCTTCATATACGTAGATGGGTTGAGAATAGCACCCATAGAGTTGAAATATGGGAGAAACGTAAACTGAAAATATTCAGCTAGATGTTTCTATCTCAACCATTTTTCTTGGGTTAGATCTAAGACATAAGAATATATAGTTGTTACTTACAATTCATTGAAAATCTTATAGGCTCGAAAGCACTCTGGATGATATAGTTCTTAGTATAAGAAACTGTACACATCCCGTTGTGATTAGAGTGGATTTTAATGCATGGCCCAATAAATGAAATACCAAGGGCAATAAGTTATCGACAGTCGACCTTTCATCTATCTTAGGAATGAAAAGTGAATAATCAATATATGAACAATGACCATCATGAATTTGTGTATTGTCTGTAAGTCAAGAAAAAAGTCATAGCAAGCTCGGTTGACAAGCAGATAAAGACGAGGAGCATCAACTTTTGAACTCTACAGTTTCGTCTATGCAATCGAGGATGCTAGATTGATTGGGACAGTAAAGGCGAATGTCCAGTTTTATTACTTGTACTAGTGCAAGTTTGCGATGTCTCTATGATCAAAAAATTGAATTTTTGTGCTCGTCCTTTACTTTATTGGTGAAATAGAGGCATTGCGATTCTAAGACACGAATGTGTATTTGCCAGAAGATTATATAAGCGCTCAATCAAGAGGGCACCAGATCTATTGCGGAGCATATAATTAGAAATTAAGTTTCAGAGCAATAAATGTAAACTGCAAGTGAATATAAAAATACACAAGTGAAGATAAATGACAGGCTTTTGTGACGAAGTGGATAATAATTCTTAGTGAAGATCATATAAAATGGATATGCATAAGATTAAACCAAGGGAGTTTGATAAACCATTAAGTCTAATCTTAAATACACGCTGGCTCATAATTTATTTATAATGAATCGAAAAAGAGCTATTGATATTGGTCTTTATTCAGAAAGGGTGGCTGATGTGGCAACTACGCCAGGTATGACTATGGACGAACTGAAAATGGCTGTATCTAATATTTCTGTCGAGAAATCATCAGGTTCGACTGGACTTGTTATATTTTTTAAGAAGTGTGATTCTTATCTTAGAGAAGGAATTTTCCGACGTATTAAAAAGCGCGGAGATTGATGTTTGTTGCTCAATGGAATAAACTATCAGATGTACTATCGTCATACGAACCTCTCTGTATGCTTGTCATCATTGACAAAATGGTTGTCAAGATAATATGTGCCCGATTGGCTTTGCCGAAAATCAGTTTGGTTTCCACAAAAATCGCTCAACCATCTACGCGATCGATAAAGTAGTGAACATTGCTTGCGATGCATTAAAAGTTACTAGGAGTACTAAGTGTATATGTGCTCTGGATATATGTAAGAAAAATCTATATCTCCGAAAGGTGATCCCTAATTACCTATTTCAAGAAACACTGATTTATAGCACCAATAAAGTCAGGCACTCTTGCAGCATCATTAGAGGTGTGACGCATGGCTCAGTTATGGGACCTTTATTTTGAAATATACGATACGATGGCTTACTGAGGCATTCAGTTCCATGTGGCATAATAATGATAGCGTATGCTCACAACATAGTCTTAGCTGTTGTAGGTAAGGGCCTTAACGAAGTTTAGTACTTCGGAGATGGTGCTATAAAGATCATAACTATAATTGGCTAAGAAAGTATAATCCTCAACTTAGAGCAGAGAAAAAGTTAGCAGTACTAATCGCTCGAAAGAAAAAGAAGTTTTTGGATCAACGCAAATGTTACAGTTAAATGCAATAGAACATGGTTGACAAATGAAATTAATCCCCTTGATATCACCGTAGCTGCTAATTTTCGTTCAAAGATCATCATTTGAATACAGGACTGAGAGCAAAAAATGTTGCGAGAGCACTTCTTAGTATCATGCCTAATATAGGAATGGCCAAACACCTAAGAGGAAATCTTCTTCTATCAGCGGTGAACTCGGTACTTTTTTAAGTAGCCCCAATATGAGTTGATGCTAAGCTGGTAAATTACTGTTACGGTGATGTCTATAAGCACTCCAACCTTATAGCCTGGTTTCGAGTGGCTTGTGCATACTGCAATTGATCAAATATTGCGCTTTCAATGATCATTGTAATACCTATCGTTGACATATTAGCTATGGATTAGAATCCAGTCTACCGTAAACAAATAATACAAATAGAATTGAGGCTGTGAGACGCGATCTTAAGAAATAGTCAAATCGGACTATTGGCAAAGAAAATATTCAAGAATACCATTGCGACAAAACAAAAAAGATGATCATGAGTATATAGATATTGTAGTGCTCATATGTAGACACCTGATATTTAATTTACAAAGTAGGTGTTTGTATTTAAAATATTTACTTAAATATGATATTATATTTTATAATTTTATAATATGCGTGATATAGTTGTTTGTTCAAGGAATATAAGTACCGTTCTTGGGTAATCATAATAGTCCTTTCACGACAAATAATGCGTTGTTTCTTTTGCCTTATATTTCTACTCGCAATCAAGTTAGTTCACCAATATCTATAAGTAAGCCATGCATTTTCGTTTATAGAAAGCGATTCAATAGAGATATTTCTTTAACCTGTATTCATACAGTTCTTTTAGACTTGTTTCGATATCACACTTTACGACTTTTGTAAGTTTTGCTTATTTTCTGATTTCGTTCTTAGAAGTTTTATAAGACTTAAAAAGCCTATACTATTTCGAGACCATCTTCACCTCTTCACGTGGTCTATTTTTTCTTTAATAGATGTTGGGCCTTATGAGCCCAACGTATCAGTTAAATATATATAAGTTTTTGCTGACGTAGTTCTAAACTCGAACATTGTTTTTTAATTAAACATTTTAATTAAGTACATAGAATAATAAAAATATAAGTTAAATAAGAATAAATTTTTTAATAGATTTATTTCTCTTAAAAGTGTAATACTTGTATTTTCGTTCGAAACATAGCAATCATATCATCGGTAAATAACTGTTTTCTTATCATTTTAAAATTTTTTATTTTGATCCACTTTTTATGATTGTTCGCCATTTCAATATTATAAAATAAATTAAATTTGGAAATTTTACCAGCTTGAAATTCACGAGCATAATGAAAACTTAATTTACTATTAATAGTTTTGTAATGAATGAAGTTCTTTACAACTGTTTTCCGTTATAAAACCCGTTCGATGATGTGAAGAGAACCTCATGATGAATCTTTTACACTTTTTACGTTTCTAAAATAGTTTTTATGCTTTCTTTTTATTTATTTTACTAAGTTTTATTTTTTAAACAAATTTTTTTTAAAAATTCTGTAATTTTAGAATTATAAGCAATACTTTTTCGTATGTATGGTCAATGATATTTACCATACTAACGTCCGTAATATTTGTTAGTTCTGCTCTCCGTCGCTAGTAGTGCATATTACATTTAAGCAGCTAGAGATTAGCCGGTATCGACCGTGGCGTCGACTAGCGTCAACGTCGACTGTGTGAACTGGCCGGTGAAACCAGGTAAAACATAAAATACATTTTTATTACCATTCGTGATTACTACAGACTACAGCTGTTCGTAATCGTCTAAACCTCGCATTAGATATTTATAATTCTTTTTGTTTAATTAATTGTAATTTTCTCTTTGACTTCACTTTCTCAAAAGTAGAAACGATTGAAAATCTTTTGTTATTATTTATTTTATGCATCTAGAAACAGGCCTGCATAAGCATTAAAAGAAACAATGTAAAAAATGATGAACTGAGTACGACCACTAAACGAACAAGTATACAAAATATTTTACTCATGCAGAAATAATGAACTTAATTTCTTTTATTTTATATTCTGTTGTAATAGGTTACTGACAAAATATAAAATTTGTAATGCAACATCGATTTTACTTGTGGATTCATTAGAGTCCGATATGATAACAAAACTGATTTCAAACGAAACCATCACTGCATGCCAATTTACGGTGACTCGACGAAAAACAACGATATGCGTTCGTGATGCATTTGCTCGCATATATCGGGCTCACATCTACAAGTAATATGTAAGTTTTAAAGTATCAAGTTTGAGGATTAACAGTGATAATCAATATATTAATAAATGTAGTGTAATGTTTTTCATTGTTTTTTCATGTTTTGTATTTATTTGTCGTATAGAATTTCTTGGAGAATGGGTTGTGTTAACAGCAGAACAGATATTAATGATCTACATCCAAATGTTTTTCAAGTTATGAATGTAGATGATCTGGGGAATCTAATTACACCTGGTAGACTAGAAGTTACAGAATCAGATATTGTTTTGTGTCAAAGAGGTAAACCTCCTGTTAAATGGCCATTAAAATGTTTACGTCGTTATGGCTATGATGCAGAGATTTTTAGTTTTGAGTCTGGAAGGCGCTGCTCAACTGGTCCTGGTATATATGCTTTCAAGTGTCGCAGGGCAGCACAGCTTTTTAATTTAGTACAAACTAATATTCAGGTACTATACTTAATTTATATTTTTGATTCTTTTGACACATAATAAAATATTTGGTTTAATTTCTTAATAAAGAAAAATCAATGTACTTAATTTATTTTATAAGCTTTAAAAAACTTGTGGTAGATTTAATAAAAAAATTAATTAATATCTGAATACTAAACAATTACATTGTTATTGATGTGTTTTTTTAGAATTGTATCTAATTATTCTTCAAAATTATTTAATTTCTATGAAAATTTCCTTTATCCTTTCAAGTAGCTTCTATCCGTATCGAACATATGAAAACACAATTGTCATATTTATTTTCTTGTATTAGCTGACGTAGCAATAATGTATGGCTTCTTGAATACAATAGGTAATATAATGCCTACTCATATTTACTATCACATCGAAGTCTTCTTAAACATTGTCAAGACTAACATTTTTTATTATTCAAATATATTTTTCACTTATACTATTATCTATGAGGCTTGTTAAAAATGTACTTTTAAAATAGTTTATATCTTACTTAGTAACCTATGAAACTTGTTAAAATTTTTGTAAATGTTTTTTATGCTTATATCTAACTGTGAAGTTTCATAAATTTTGAATCATTAATTTCAAAAACTGATTGAATCTTCTAAATGTTTAATAATGGATGCTTATTTTTTTACTTTAAAATTTATTTTACAGCTAGTGTGTACAAGTGGTGATGATAATATTTCAAGAGAAATGTCTTTGAATATACATTCTGGTCCTAGTCTATCAAGAGTGACAGTACCAATGGAATCTAATTATTTAGATCCTATTCCAGTAAGAAATAATGGTCGTGTTATTTCTACATATCCTTATAATCATCAAAATGGAATAGGACGATTAAGCAGCATTGGAAGTAGCAGTGGTCCAATGTCACCACAAGGAACAGTGGGTTCTCCATCATCGTCCCCTACATTGCCACAATCAATGGCACCACCGCCACCTGTTCCACATTTTCATCCATCTTCATTGTACGTTAATGAAGAAGTTCTACATTTAAATACATCCTCTGATATGGAACATAATAATAACAAAAGTCTTGCAAGGCGGTCAATACAAAGGTATAAATTTTCGCAATCTGTGATATATAATTACTTGTTTATATAAATACTTATAATGTAGATAATGTACACATAAATTTATTCAATATTTATTACAAAATAAATTGGAATATGTTAATGTGTAAATACATTTGCAATTGTGATTAATTAATATAATTAATTCATTCATAGTTAATATAATTAATTAATTAATATATTAATACAATCTAAATTATTATCAACATTTTATAATGATTTATTAACTTTAATATTAGATCCCACACTATAAGCAGTTCAACATCAAGTAGTGGATTGCTGTCATTCGAGCCAATATCTGGTCAAATAGTCAGCAATGAATTACCGTCCACAGCACATAATCGATCTGCAGCGCCTTTGCAATCGTGCATTCCTTCGTATATGAATGTAGATCTGTGTAGTGATTCAAGTCCTTTATCACCTTCTCTTAGCACCTGCGAAATTTTAGTTTCTCAAAAAGAAGAACCAAGTGAAACTTTAGATAGTTTCAATAATTGTGGACCTGCCTACATAAATGTTAGTCCAGCACAAGAGAAGGCAGAGTCTTCAACATCTATGCTTAACGCTCGTCCACCGACGCTTTCAATTTTACAACAATCTGATTCCGAAGATGGAATCAAACATTGTTATGCGAATTTAGAAGCTTGTGAAATTGAAAATTTAAAAAAGCGTGTTTCTGCAAACTCTATTAATGAAAAGCTATCTCTTCAATCACAAACATCACCAGCTCTAGTCAATAATGCAATAACTATTCGAGAAGTAAGTTATGCTGTTTTGGATTTAGACAAAAAGGATATCTCATCAATAAACACTACAGCAGTTGTTACAACAGCGATTACAACAGCGATTACAACAGCTTCAACCACAGTACCAGTGCTGACAACAACGGAATCGTCAACAATACCTCAATTGTCTCCATCTTTGTCACCACCAGATTCTCCAATTAAGTCTCAGCAAATTGGTTATGTTACGATCGATTTTAACAAAACGGTTGCACTTTCACATTCTGCTAATTCAAGTCTAATAAATGATATAGACGAAGGTTCAAGAAAAACCCGCCATAATTCAACAATTAGTGAATTGATAGCTCCTTCGATTAGGCGTAATTCTTCTATGAGTGAGTGATTTACATTTATTCATTTACTTTTTTAAGATTAATTTCTATTTACATTTTATATCAAAAATTTTGTAAATGTTTTTTATTTATATGAAAAATGTTAATATTGAATTGATTCTATTGTATGCATAACTGTAATTTAGCTTTGAATAGAAATGCTATTATTTTATTAAGATAAAGCTGATTAACTCTAGTCTTTGACTAGAAAACTTAATTGTTACCAATATTGGAACAATATAATCAGATTGTTATAAATAGTATATATAATAAGATATTTTTACAAGAAAGAATAACTCTCTCTTTTAATAATTTTGAAATTAAATTAGAGATTGTTATTAAATTATTTTAAATATAATTAATAATATATAATTAGGAAAATATTTTGTACTAACAAAATCACCTAAAAATAATTAAAATCAAGTTTTTTCTTATAAGTCAATGTTCTGTTATATAATCAATATATATTTACATTATATTATAACCATAAATTGTGTAGTAGTTCAGGTCTGCAAAAAAAAAGAAGAAAATTGTAACAAATTCAGTAGGACTTTATTGTATTTTCAACTGCTGAATTTGACTCTACAATAAAAATAAAGTTCTTTTAGTCCGGTTGTGATAAAAATATCAAATTATTTGAAGTCTACAATGATTCTATAATTGTATAAAAATTTTTAACACCAGATTGGGAAATTATTATAAATCTGTAGCTAAAAATATATTATTACATATTAGCAGGCAGAATATGGTACAAAGTGCATATGACCTGTTAATGTTAACGAATTAAAAATTTTACTTAACTTTAATCAATCCTAATCCAAAAGTACGCATTTTTACAATTGAAAAAAATTTTTAATTACTGCTAGTAGTTTAAATTAAAAGATTATTAAAGTTTATTCAATAATTAAATTGAGTTTTCATTAAATATTTGACTCACTTAAAATCAAATCTTAATTTTAATCGAAGCCAGATGGATAGTATCAGCTATAAGCTATACATATACAGTTGACTATAATTAATATGTATTTTTGTATTAAGTTAAGTTAAATATGTGTTAACATCTGTGGTATTTGATATACCTATCTTTAATCAGATTACTGACAAATTGAATTGGCCCAAAAGAAATAATTAAAAAATAAGTATACGAAATAAAAACTAATCAAATTTAATCTTTTATCATAAACTATTATTTAAGCATAATAGCAACAAATTTTTTATTTCTCCATTATGTCGTCTTTCTAAATGTGATATCATAAATATAGATTTCATGCTATTATAAAACCCTAATAGACTCCAATTAGTTTTATGTTTTTTGAGAAATTGAACCAGACACTTCTTGATAATGCAGATTTGATACAATAAAAATACATGTTTGATCAATAATACAGATCTTTTTTTTTTGCAGACTTGTGCAATTGTCACTATTAATATCAAATATTTTAATATTGATATAGCAAATCTAGAAAGGGTTAATATTCAAATAACATTTGATTGTATTAATACCTTAAACATAATTTAACATTTTCACGTACTATTATTTGAATTAACTTTTTTAATTTAATGATTGAGATTCTTGATATTAAAATAGAAAGAATTGCAAATTTTTTAGAGTGCTCAAAGTTGTTTATTTAGGAGAAAGATGATACATATTTATATAACATTTTAAATGAAATAAAAATATATTAAAATAGCATATGCAACAATAATTTATCATGATTGTTGATAATGATGTCATTTTTGAATTTGATAAACAGATTATTGGTAAAAACAGAAACAATACCTGGTTTGTACAGGGTCTTTTCTGGTATGAAGAATTTATAAAAATAATATATATAAATCTTTTATAATATGTAAGTATTCTGACAGTAACAAGGAAAACATTTGTTGAAAAAACGAATGTGTATCCGAGTAGATGCCTATGGATTGTATATGCCAAAAAAAACTTTTTTAACAAGCAATCTATTGCTGAATACGCGTTTTATCTAGTGAATAGAGATTAAAGTGATCATAGAAAATATTAAAACCTGTATTTTTATTCAAAATAATTTTAACTTATTTTGATTTTCCTTTCAGTTTCAAAATTCAGCATTTTTACAATACCAAAGAAAATTTTAACTCTGTTTAGTACCAAAATATTTGTTACAGTTGTTTGTATATTTTGTAAATTATTCATCGAGTAAGAATTTTTACTAATACTGAATGCATTCAATGAAAAACTTCTTCCAAAAAACCGTTTAATGTTATTTTAAAATATTTGAAAGCATTCAGTAAGTCATATGATACAGATATCCAAATAATTTCTTTGTAATGAGCCTTCATTTGTTTGTGATACTTGCCATCAATAATCTCTGTATTTACAACGCAAATTGTACATCGAAATATTTTCTTAGGGGTAGATTGTTTAGCCTTACAGAATAGCTATGAGCCTAAAACATTAGACTGTTTAAATTTTAGACTGTATGTTACAAAAAATAAAAGAATGTATGTAAAATCTTGTATCAACCATGGCAGTATTATTTGTATAAATATACGTCGTTGCAAAGAGCATTTAAGCCAACAGTTAAATTAAATACAAGATTACATTTGTTATTAATAAATAACGAGGAAAAAATTATTATATAAGATTTTGAGCTGGGATTATAATTATTATATTCTCTTATAAACTCTATGCCGTTACCAGCCCTTGTAATAGACAAAACAGTAAGTTTATTTATGCCTGCATATGCAAAATGACGATATTCATTAACAGTTGTGATAAAAAGGTTCACTAAATATTTTATGTCAAGCTATTTCGGCATGCAGATGGCTGTAACTTGCTTAGATATATGAAAGTTGTATAATAAAGTATACTGTAGAACTAAGTTAAATTGATTGTGTGTGACTAAGTATGAGAGGATTTTATTTTTTTATTAAGAATGGGATGGATGTTTTCGAACAAAGCGTTAAATAGAAACGAAATATACTTAAATAAAATTTTTAAATATTGTAAATGATTTATCTTTAAAAAGATAAATATTTATGACATGATTTGCATTAACTTCAAAGACAATGTACTTGCACATGTAAGCGATATTTAATATACCAAATATAATTTAATGTTATTTTATAATAGTTATATTTATATTGGCAACCAAAGAAAATTATAATTTCGTAAGTTAGTGCCTGATTTGAAATAATTCAAGTGTTTAAATTATTTGAATAGATAATGTTACACACTATGTTTAAAAAACATCTTTTAGCATGTAAAATGACGCAAATACGAATATAAAGGTTATGAAAAGAAAATAAAATTTAAATGAAATTAAAGTGCTTTATTATTTGCATTATGTTTTTATAATATTGTTTACAAATATTAAAAGTAATCTTGAATAAAGAAAATCATTAATAGATACTTTTATAACAAAAAGTTATATTTAAATAAATGAAAGTTAATTTGATATTTATTATTTTAAACATATATTACTAAATTTTACTATTTTTCTACCACATTTTTACTGCATTATGCCCTACATTTCCATTTAATTCTTAGTTTCTATATTTATGTAATTGAAGTGGTATGACATTTGTTATTTCTTTTAATTAAATAATTATATTAATTGAATCATTGTTTCAAAAACTGTTTGCTATGATAGTATATATAGATTACCAAATATATTTTTAAAATTGCATTAAAATTTCTTAATAGGGCTAAAGTATTTTAAATTATAACACATACATTATATTTAAAATTCATATATAATATTAAATTATTAATTATAGGTATCTTGATCATTTGTAGACTGCATTTGATCCCAGAATGTTCAATCTGAAACAATTCCAATAATTACTAATTATTACACAAAATTAATAGTAAATATATAATATTAGAGTTCAATTATTCAATGCATCTCAAATTTCTATAAAAAAATTTAATTAATAGTAGTATATTTAATTATTTTAGTAACTTGCATCGATAGTATATATAATTACTTTAAATTTAATTAAGGGCTCCCTAAATACTTAAAAGTAAAATATAATTTAAAAAATTAATATAATATTAACCCTTTGTTAGTTTCAATTTTAATGAAATAACTTAAGTATGAATATTTGTAATGCAAAATATTATAAATACAAAAACATACGATTATAATTTCTTAAAAATCTTAAACACTTGTATTCTAATTAAAAATAGAAATATTTTGTTTACTAACATACCTGTAACTTTTAATTTTATTCATGATCTTGAGTGTGGAGTTCCAGATTTAGACCTACGTGGAGAACGACTCTTTGACAAAGATCTTGATTTACTTAGAGATTTTGGGCGTCCATTTCTGCTTCTACTACGTGATCGGCTGCGAGATGATGAACGCGAGTAGCTACGTTTAGTCCTTTGCCTTGAACGCGATCTTGATTTTGAGCGCGATCTGGAGAAAGACCTAATAAATAATATTTTTTTTTTTATATTATAAATGTTAATTAAAAGTAAGTGCCTGTTTTGAAAGTTATTTTCAATATTTCTGTATTCTAATTTTTTTGCAGTCTTGAAAATTTTATCCTCTTATCATTTTTACTTCAGACTTAGTTTGTTCAACTTTAAGGTTTATTATGTAAGACAAATAAATCAGAATAGAGCTTTAGAGATGTTACCACTTCTGGTATCATAATGGCCTTCAAAATTTTCCTGTAATACCTGTCATTAATAAAAATGAGTAAAAATACACCACTATGTACAAATGATCTGAACTCATAAGAGTTATAAAGTTATTGCTTCTTGCTTACTGGACAAAAATGATAAAATTAACCAATTTTTTTCATAAGTTGTAAAATTTGTGATATTAACAAAGTAAAAAAATAATTTTTTATACAAAAAAATTTTAGAAGCAACAGATTGCTGATTTTAGAGCATATACCCATGGAGGTAACATGTTACATGCAAAAGTGGAGGACAAAGTTTATATAACCTTTTTATTTTGAATACAATATGTCTATTATATCCCTTGATTTTGTATAGTATATGGTATATGTATATGAATTGTATTCCAAAAGCTAAAATGCAATGATGCAAATCTCATGTTTGATGCAACTGATTGATGAAGAACTCATGAATACATGTTTTTATTATAATTATAGCAACTTTTCACTGTTCCAAAACTCAATTACGATTGTTAGCCCTAAATACTCAAGTTTCTAATGTTATATTACGTTTAATAACTTTGTTATCTCTTTTGTACAATCCAATCATATTGAATGAGAGAGATGAAAAAATTATGTTCACATAAGAAAATTGTCCTCCATTTTTTAACATTTTATGCTCACTCCATATATATGTAATCTCTAACTTGTGATACTCATGTGGCTTACCCACTTACAAAGAAACCCATTAGTGAATGGCTCTTTAATTTCAATTTATATATAAGTATGCCTGGCTAGCCAAGTATGAACTTGGCATTTTTAATTTTGTATACCTATTTAGAGGCTGCGTGAATACGCGCGGAAGGAAGGCTAGCAGAGCAGATTGTCAAAATCGCGCAATGTTCGGACGTGTGGACGAGGAGAATGTAGGCTATAAGATCAGATGATCGCTATGTATTTATACGATGTTCGGATGTTAACATCGAGATGAACGAAGTCACGAAGAAGCGGACAGAGACGTAGCGTAGCGAAGTGCCGTCGTTAGAAGAACCGAAGTGCCCCTCTAGCATTTTCTCGCTGAGTGATTTTCTCGCTCTCGTTCAATCTCTAGCTCTTTCTCTTTCATTTTTCTTATTTTCTGTTCAGTGTCTCGTAGTGCAGAAGTAAACCCAAAGTAGGTAGGTGCTCTATACGCTGTAACTACGCAGAGTGCATCACAAAGTGAACCCAAGTCGATTAGGCGAATGTCGCGAGTATCTCTGTGCAACATCGCATAGTCACATGCAAATGCCGGGTTCAGCCGCACCTCCTACAAATAATGGGCAGGATTACATGGACGACGTTCTCTGTTTGTTTATCCATAACATCTGCTAATTTTTATCTTTTATATATTAATGGAATTTACTTGCCTTTACTGACAAGACCTAGTTATGTAATTTTGTTCACTATTAATATAACAAAAAAGTTTTGTAAGTTTAATCTTATTTATTACTTGAACTAATTTTAATATTCTTTTCTTTTGAAAGATAATTAAAATCAGATTGAAGTGTGGATGTATAAAAATGAAAAGGTTTTTTTTCTCTTTAAATTTCAACCTAACTGTAAGTATGGTTTACACATTTTTAAGGAAAATTGATTTTGGTTAAAATTTTTTGAAAATATTTACCCCTGTCATTGATTCTATTTTATTAGTTTTTAAAAGGATGTATTACAGTTAAACATGTTTATCCAAAATGGTCTTACGTTATGTTGCTAAGGGGCTTCATTCCAACTTTTTTATTTTTAACTTGATCAGTTTCTCTACTAGTTTTTCATATATATTAAAATTTTATGGTTTTAGATAATTCCAAAATTGATAATATTTAGATGATCTTGAAAAAACAGTGTAAAATTTTATTAACCTTCATGGAATATTTTAAATTTTGAATAACAAAGATCTTATCAGAATTATAAAATGTTGACTGTTCTCAACTATGTTAAAAAAATATAATTAAAAATATAATGAAGAAATATTTTGGAAATAAATTGCATTTTTGATATTTAAACTTTATTGCCATTTATTTAAAATACTGAGTAACAATTAAACCACAAAAAATAATATAATAAAAACCCAGCATACAACTAAAATCGCAGATGATCAAAATTCATTAAACTAATAGATACTGTTACAACAGTGATACATCCTTAAGCTAAATTTTACAACAATAACAAATAAAGTTAATCAAAAAATATAACTAACATTAAAGTTCAATTGAATTTTATTATTTTCTTTCTTAAATATCATCAAATCATTTTATTCTTTCTATGTTTAGCATATACTTAGTTACTTGTAATAAAAATTTTTTACTGCACTTTCATAATATAAATTTTAATATATAACATATATAATTTGGTCAACAATTTGAAAATGGCATTGTATAAAAACAAAATTATAAGTTACTATTTATATTAAAAGATTAAATAAAGGTAACGATTTACAAACCTTCGTCTTCTAGAACTTCTATGCCTTGAACAATCTCTGGCATAGTGACCCCGTTCACCACAGTCATAGCACTTATCTTCTGGATGGAAAGGTCGTCCCCCTGCTCCACCTCTACGAGGTGGTCCTCTATCTCTTGATCGCTTTCCATTAGATAGTTCGACGCGGGCTCTGCGACCGCATACAGTTCGGCCATCAAGTCCCTTCACGGCATCTTCGGCGTCTCTGGCATCCTCAAATTCAACAAATGCGAAGCCAGGTGGATTCCTGGCTACCCACACATTTTTCAATGGACCATAATGAGCAAAAGCGTCTTCTAGTTCTTGCTTAGTTGCGTTACTCCCTAAATCACCGACGTAGACTTTGCAGTCTGACGGGTAGCGAGACATCTAATAACAAGAAAAGAAATTAAAATATTTAATTTTTAAAGGAAATGATGAAATAAAACAATGAAATACCACAGTAATAAGTTCTATAAACGGGAACGTAACGTTACTTTTGATAAAAATACAAAATAAAACAGCAAAGACTTAATGCATGGGTGTTTTGCCCTTATTATTTTGTACGATTAATTGCATTATAGATCGTACTTCGTGGCTGCCTTCTCTCGATATAAAACAATAAGTAAGCGGTAACGTCGAATTAACAAAAAATGACAAAAGACTGCACTCTCACCTTATTCATATTACAGCAATTAAATTTTTCACACTTATGCAGTTAAATAAATTAATAACTGAACAATTACTTCTAATCTAATATTCAGCACGTTGGTTGGCGATTTGGCGTTCCTTTGAGTGAAACGAGCAGCTTCATCAATGTCTACGCTTCTGCATCCCTCGAAAAATCCATAAAATGGCGTCAATTTGGTTCAACAGTATGCTCAGCTCAACTCTGAAACAAGAACCCTAGCTATCGCCTGCGCAGTAATATTGTATATGGCAGATGGCTGCCGTTGCGGTTGCGCCTGCGCCTGCGCATAGATCATGCAGTGTTAAAGGCTTGCATGGATGCAATATATATATATGCACACACACACACACACACATAAACTTGCACACTGATTTTCAGGCAAAATCACAGTAAATCGCACGGGAAAAACTGATGCGGATGTATGGACTACGTATGACTACGTCTTAACTACGTCGTGGCTGTTGGTTAACTATGGGTCAACTAGTGATCCTCTAGTAGGGAGTGGCAGACAGTCCGCCGCCATATTGCTTGAAAACTTTGCACAAACCGGAAGTAGCGTTAGGCGCGATAATTTGAATCAATATTTAATACGTAAATATTAAATAAATTAATATTTAAAAAGTTTTCAATTCATGGTGGCTTAAGCTTTAATTTATTATGAATAAAATATTAAATACTAATTATTCATATATTATTAATTAAAATTTTTATTTTTTTAAAAATTTTTGGTTTTTACGTAGTTTGTCTTGATTTATCACGTATCCGCGAATCTTCTTTTTTCTTAACTTCAAATATTTATTTTTTCACTATCTTCATCTTATTTATTAATTAAACTCTTACCTCATATCTACTTCGCGCTCATGTAGAGTTCTGCAGAACAGGAAAAATCTATAACCAAACCCAGTGGGATAAATACTGATTAGGGGAATCCGCTTTGCAGTGGTAGGTGCATTGTATAACTAGTCAGTAGTCACATTTGATACTTGTATCACATTTTATAGACTCTGAAACTACATTTGTCTGGCATCTTCAGCGCGCATTGTATAGTAGAGTAAGAAAGAAGATCATAATAAAGTCGCAGGATTCGCGTGGTTACTCATTCAAGTAGTGGTCGCGGTGAATATTACTTAAGTTTGTTTAACATCCAAGATGCGGTTATGCCAAAGCTTTGGATAATTGAAATTTTCATTTAAATTTTATCGACATATCGAAAATTAATTTTTTAGTTCGATGTTTAAGCATTATAAATTATCATATATTTTTTCTGAATTTTACAAAAGAACTCAAAATCTGTCAAAAATAATTTGAAAAATTCGTGTGGTATAATCAATGTCAGATTAGATTCGTCTCAGAGATAGTTGTCACTTTTGAAATTAATTACCTGGTATTAATAATTTAAGTTAGTTACTTTAACTTTAAAATTAATAAATATTTTTATTGGTATTAGAGTCCAATTAAATTAAAAATAATATATAATTATATTAATATATGTTTATATTAATATTAATACATATAATATATAATTAATTAACAATTATAATGACAGTCAGACTGTTATTAATATTAACATAAACATATATTAATATAATTATATATTATTTTTAATTTAATTGGATTGTATGACCAATAAAAATATTGATCAATTTTATCTAAAAACAGTTGATACAAGCACAATTAAAGTACTTTAATTTTATATTTGAAAAAAATATTGAATACTGAAATTGAATTCGCATGTCGAAAACCATAAAAAACCCATAAAAAGGATTATTTTTCAATTTATCTTAGAGAATATAAAAAAATATTAAAATTATTTTTAAAAAAGTTGTAGGTTTCATCAAAATACATATTTTTGTTCTATACATTTTTTTAGGTACAGGTATAATATTTCTAAAGAGTAATCCAATAATTCCGTCGCGCCTTGGCTGAAGATGTTCCCGACGCTATACTGCAATCATCCACCTGCAATATTTATGAAAATTTGTAGACTTTTCATATTTGGGATTTTTGGGATCCTCATTATGAATATCGTGGTAGGCTTTGGCGGAAATTGAATTTTGATGCTGGAACCTACAAGAATGATGTTTTTTCGAACTTATTTTAAAAATAGGTAATATTCCAAGGTTTCAGAAAAGATATTGAAAAGAGATTGTCTACAGTATTCAAATACATCTTTATAATTGTATAGATATTTGACTTGCTGATAGTTTTTTCCGAGAAAAATTACATAAGTAAGTATTGGCAGCAATTTAAATATAATATGCAAAACTAGTGACATAGAACAGAACTACAAAATTGCAATCATGAGTGTTACGGAAGTACGTGAAAGTAAGTGAAAGCATTACTTAGATTAGTAAAATTTTGGAGTTCTTTAACAATTTCTTTAAAACAATACTGAAATTACCGAAATACATCAAAATGAAGCATAAAAAGTATTATAACAGAGTTAAAATTGTAAAAAAGCATTGGGAAGTTCTTTCTACATCATGGAAAGGGTTTTGCAAAGGAATTAGTAATGTTAATACTGATTTAAATTTCTATTGTATGACTGAACCTGAAGCCGTTAGAATTTTGTGATATTGAAATAATGAACAATGATAAAGAGTAGACTAAAATAATAAAATTAAATGCGATACGAAAACAGTCATTAATGGCTGTAATTTTTATTTCATTTCTTTTTTATTACATTATATGTTTAATTAAATTGTAAAGAAAACAATTTACTCTGTGTTTTAATATCCTATATTTTAATATCCTTTCAATAAATATTTTCAGTACAATGACCTATTTTTTAATTAAAAAAACAAGTTCACTCTATATAGACTCTGTACTATCTCTGTACTATTGAAACGCCGACGGCTGCCATTTTTTGTTTTGATTCAATGGCGCCTTCGTGGACGCGGTGGACATTTACTTTAGCAATAAAGAGAATTTGACTATATTTAGTGCAGCTTAATGATTTTATAATGAGTGATTAGGCATAGATCAGACATAAGGATCAGACATTGATTAGACACAGGTAGCCATTTGTCTGTAAAACGTAAGTGACATTTAGACGACAAGTGGTCAGAAAAATTTGAATGAGTCTTATTATAGCACATGCCCTCTGTAAAGTGTTACTAAATGTAAAATAAAACGCTTTTAATAAAAATGTTTATATATTGCTTTTTGAAATTATTTGAATTTAATACAAATTGAATAGCAATTCAATCTTCTCTATTAATATTTTGAAGCCAATTTTTTGATTGATTGATTGATTCAATAGGGATTCTAGATATTTTAAATCTTTTCATATTTAAATTAGTGCAGTACTCTGCGCTGTAATCTACCATTTTTCTAAAAAAAAAAAAACAACAAAATTCAGAAATTTCCAACATATTTTTTTAAAAACCAACATATTTTTTATCTTAAAAATAATCACCAATCATTTTGTAAAGATATTTAATAAGTATCCAATATTGTAAATAATTTTATTCAATAAATATTCAATGCCGCTTCAAATTGTTTTGCCGCTTCTTGACGGTTGCTTGTGGCATTCTTTCTCTTCTTCATCTACGCTTATGTATACCTTTCTATGACTATATAAGCGCTACTGTCGCCTTTTCTATTCTCTTAATTACCAGTTTAGAGACAAATCAGCGGAAGCGAATCAACGCCAATGTTATATAGGTGTCTGATTACTTATTGGCTATACGAATGCCAATGGCTCATCTAACTTTGATGGTTCGATTTTTTTTTTTCAATGGTTCATTCAAATTTTCTCTTGCAATCTAATGTATATCGAAAAAATATATAGAAGAAAAATTATATATTCTTATTTAAAAATTTTCTTACTTTTGAGAAACCATGATTTTTATGTTTTTATGGGTTTCGCCTTGAAAATTCAATTTCCAATAAAAGTCACTAGGATATTTTTAATCGAAATACCAAAATTCTTTTTCTCTCTACCCTTTATGTGCGTTTAATGCCCACAAGTTATGAGCAGGCTCTACTCGATGCCCTCCACCGCAAACCCAACAATGATAGTATACATCCAGATATATCTATACCTATTCCTCTTCTTAAATTTATGTATAACTTTCATATACAAGCGACACGTTATCTTCTTCTTTTGAAAAATCATCTTTACTTTTGTTTAAAATTTTGATCTACAAGAAATTAAATTATTTTAAAAAATATTGCTACATTGCAATAAATGTCCTAATTTCTGTACATTATTATCAATCTAAAATCTTATATTATTAAGAAATATAATATATAAATTTCCATAAAATAAATTTTAAAACAATAAATACAATAAATTCAGGTTCGAAAATACAATGGAAATTTAAATTAATATTAACATTTCCATAAAAAGTGAAGTTTCTCACAGCAATCTTCCCTTGTAAAGCCCTTTCAATGATATGCAGAGAACTCCATGATATTGCCAATAAGAAATTTTATCAGTGTTTTTGATCTTTCGAGCCATCAGAAGGCGCGCCGGTAAAGATGAACCCAGAGATTATTAAAAAAACCTTACAATAGAATAATATACACAATTATACGAACACAATGTGCAGTGGAGATTCGCAAACGTATCATAATATCTATCCATATTCGTAGTCGTAACTGGCAATTACGTATTAATTAAAATAATATTTTCTCGAAACCTAATAAATTCATACTGAATGCTATTTCATATCAGAAAATACATAGCAATTGATCAAAATGGCAAAAATGATCAAGTTGTTAATTTAATCAAGAATTAAGCTTGTGTATTTTTCACATTGTTTACGATTATTATTAATTACGTTTAATACTGTAGTAAGTAATTAATTAATTTAAGTTCAAGTATAGGTTTATTATTTATGTAATGGAAGTATTGAATTACTCCAGTTAACAAAAATAATTTCTGTTAATATAAATTATATTAATATTTAAAGACATCAATTTCATTTTAATAATACTTAAATTTTTGCATTTGCTTTTACAAGATACAGCTTGTCATACAAATTGGAAAATGGAATATGAAGATGATTTCCTCTTCGAAGAAGATAAAATGTTTGTTTCTATAATTATTTATATTTATGTTTTATTTAAATATTATTTAAGCATATTATATTTAAGTGCTCAACAGGTCTGGAAACTTCCGGTGATGGGAAAGTATAAAATTTTATTTTGTACAATTTTAAACAGTTAAATCATTTTAAATTGACCGCGTTATACTCTATTCCGCCGCTCTGATGGCAATTTTTCAAATCAATGCATGCCTGATTTGTTATAACAGGGACTTCTCCCACCATCGATAGTTTTCTGAATAAATACGATCGAGCCAATAGCCATGAAATAACGTGATTACGTGGTTATATTATTCGATCGTGGTGGTTAGTTACCGCGTAGGGTTACCGTTATTATATATTTTATATCTGCTTATATCTTATATATATATATATATGTTCTTTATATATCACCTGATAGCAAGCTCTAGAGGCTAGAGTACCTCTAGAGTGAGTAACATTAAGTTCTATTTTAAAAGTGCGACGATTCAGGAAGATATTATAAATTTTTGTGTAAATTTAATACTAATAAACGTAACATGAAACACACGATGATCCATGAAACTAAGGCCACGTCAATGTTGAAAATTGCCGAAAGCAGCAACCAATGACTTAGTAAATTATAGCAGATTATAGTATAGTGCTAGTCAAGTTTAGTCGCACACGGCTTTTGGTCTTTTCTACGATAGTATAAATTCATTTTCGTATACTACATTCATTAAATTAAGTTTTAAGCAGTTGCATGTTGTGAAAATTGTTTTATATTATCAAACATTGACATTAACTTGGTATATTTAAAAAGCTAGTCTAAAGTAAGATTGTTTGAAAAAACTAACCAATATACTTATATGAAGTTATTAATGTTAAATAAACAATTGTGTAGATAACTATTCAATATATAATTGTGCTCCAAAATGTCAGATGTAGGTGACTGGTTTAAAAGTTTGCCAATATTTACAAGATATTGGTTAGCTTTGACTGTAGTGTTTTCACTAATTGGAAGATTTCGCATTATTAATGTTGCTAAATTGTTTTTATTGTATGAACCATTTATGCATAATTTTGAAATATGGAGAGCAGTTACCAGTTTATTCTTTTATCCAACAAGTTTTCATTTGCTTATGAATTTGTACTTTTTGTACAATTATTCTTTGAGATTAGAAAGGATAGATTTTGAAGGCAGACCTGCTGATTACTTATATTTACTAATATTCAATTGGATATGCTGCCTGGTTGCAGGATTATTACTCAATTTTAATCTTTTAATGAACGCTATGATTCTTAGTGTTATTTATGTTTGGTGTCAGTTAAATAAGGATGCTATTGTACACTTTTGGTTTGGTAAATAAGTAACCTGTTAAATTTCTTTAATGATAATAAGATAATAATATTTACAATTTTGTCCTAGGTTTTCAATTTAAAGCAATGTATTTGCCATGGGTTCTTTTTGGAATCAATTTCATTATTAACCATGATGGATTGGAAGAACTTGTTGGAATTCTAAGTGGACATTTGTATTTCTTTTTAAAATTCAAATATCCTCAAGAATTTGGAGGACCAAATTTACTCAGTACTCCAAGTATTTTAGAATATTATTTTCCTCAAAGAAGTAATATTAGAGGTTTCGGAGCAGCACCTCCACAAACCTCAGGAAACATCCTAAGAGGTCATAGTTGGGGACATGGTCAAGTATTAGGAAGATAATTTGATTTATAAATGGAAACGTTACTTCTGAAAATTGAATGAACATTTGATATTTTAAATTAATTTTCATATTCTACTTAATTTCTCAGTTACATCTCAAATACTAAATCATTTTTTATAGTATTTTATAATAGAACTATTTTCCATTAAATTGTTTTAAAAGTTCAACATGTATAATATTATGGGAAAAATGTTAATTCTGTGTGCAAAATATTCTTATAAGTAATTTAAGTATAAATAAAGTGATATATATATATATGCTTAATTATATATATCATATTGTCAAATCGTAATATATTTTACTTTTAAGGCATTTTGTTTTTAGTGCTGACAATTTTACATAGAATTTTAAGAACCAAGCAGACACAAAATCATTTATATTGAAATAGAATTGATAAACGGTAAAATTTTTTTTCTTTTCACAAGAAATTTATTATTTGATTAAATATTTCAATTCTAAATCTAATGTAAGACAAAATCAAATTGATACAAATTGATATCTTTTTATATACAAGCTTAATATATAAAAAAAAAAAAATAATGGATAACTGAAAAGATCTATATATCTACTTCTAATATTTTTGTAAAGATGTTCTATCTAAATAGCTATTATTCTAGTTGATGCATATTGTATAGTATAAAGTGCATCAGAATGTTAGCAACTTCAAGCCTAAATAAAATGTAAAGATCAGATAAATTATCAGAAAGTACTTTTAACTTGTAAAACTATTTGTAATTCTAATATATCATGTACAGTATATTTAAAAATTACGTACTTAAGGATAATGAATAATTGATAAATATAGTTTGAAAAAGATGATCACAATATTTTATTTAAATTTTTTTTCAATATGAAATCGTATAATATTTTAAGATTAAAAAAAATAAAGCAATAGTTTTGGATAATTAGGATTTGTAGACTTCTATTATGGAGATATGATAAGAATAGATTGCGGGAGTGGGTGTTAGTAGTTAGTGTTAAATATGTAACCAGGTGTAACCTTTGGTGTAATCGTATGAATCTGCCGCTGATCGTGGAAAGACCTTATTATAGTTCTTGTCAATGACCAAAGCAAAGGCTGCTGTGGTCAGCTGCAATGTGATGCCGGATAAATTTTCTATCATTGTCTATTCCGCGCATGCGCACAACTGCTACAAGTGATGGCGTCCCTCCGTTTCGAGAGAGAAAGCATCTTAAGTAACATCTGGTACCACCTCGTACCACCTGGTACCATGTACCACCAGATGTTACCTGATACAAAATATATATGTAGATAACATGTTAAATGGAAAAACGATGAAAAACCGAAAGATAGGTTTCGTATGGTGCGAGGGAAATAAAAAAATGACTATAACTTTTTTATTTCTTTTACGCAAAACAATGACTGCTTGATTTGTTGTCATTAAAAAAATGCAATATTAAATTTTACATGTTAAAAAAATATTTATTATTTTTGTCTTTGTTTTTATAAAATAAGTGAAATATTATACAAAACAATGCATGCAATTTAAAAAACAAGAAATATTAGCCAAAATTGAAATATTTTTTCAATTTTATGTTTTTTCTTGAATATTTTGAATAAAAAATTAAAGTAAAATAAAATAAATGATTAAATAAAAAAAATCAGTAAAAAAGCAATGGTTATTTTTATTTTTGTTTAATTTAATGACTAATCATGTTAATTAAAATTAATTGTTATCAAAATATGAAACTTAATATTAACTAATAAACTATGAAATATGAGGAGATATTTACAATTATAAGGAGATATTAGCAGACAGATATTAGTGATAGTTTGTTGGTTTTTAAAATTAAAAATGAATGCAACCAGTGATTTCTGCTGTCATGTAACATGTTTTATTCAACATTTGGCCCACTTCAATATTCTTCAATCAATTTAATTACTCTAGGGACCTTTTTTAAATTTTAATACTATTTTCAAATTAACACATACCTTTGTTATAATACTCGTTAGTATTGACTAGTGTTTTCGATGGTAAACATCTAGATGTTCATTTTATTTTATTTTATTTTATTTGTTGTAGTGTTTCTATTTTAATTATTGATTTTAATTTGTATATGTATTGCGATTCTATAATTTTGTTATGTTAATTCATATTTGAAGTGCTACTTAAGGGTATCGTTAATCGTAAATTTTATAATAAATATATTAGACAACAGAGACCATTAGTTTAATTTATTTGCATTAATTTGTCAGAATTATGGAGAGTAGAGAGAATGAGCAAAAACTCCGCTCGCTTTTCATGAGAAAAGTTTATCAAAAATTGGCTAGACATGGTAGTTCAGATCTGTCCAGTAGATATCGCTCTCGTGGAATTCCCTCAATAGTTCTACGTGCAACAGAGAGAGAAAGCAAAAGTCAAAGTGAGTGAGGGGAAGAGAAGAAGCAAGAGTGGGGAAGCAGAGATTTAACTTTCCCTTCAGAACCTGGTAGACCTATCGAGAGATTTCTAAGTATTTTTACTGAAGAATTACAGATTCTTACTACATTTCAGCAAGGAAATATATTACATGCTGAAGTGCAGTTAGTAAAAACTGTAATTCCCGTTAGTATGCGAAGTGGTAAAGCAGGGACGTGGTTCGAAAGAATTGTGCCTGGTTGTGCCATCGGTATGTCGGGGTAGTAAGTTACCTCGAGGATGTGGCATCAATAAGGGTTTTAAAAGGTTTTACCAGGTTTGACGCTTCTATTCATTTCTATCTTCGTTGGTACAGGTTACCTGTATTTTAGATTACAGCGCCTTTTACGGCAATTGATGAACGAAATAACTAATTAAATATATTTGCAATATGGAATTATACACAAAGAAATATTGAAATTCAAATTAAATTATTTAATTTTTACTAGTTTTTAAAATTAAAAATTAATTATTTCAAGAAAGCAAATCTAAAAAAGAAATTAAGTATAAAAATAAATATATTTAGATAGTGTTTACGAACAATATTTCATAATGAGTTATTTTTATTTACAGCAACAAATATTTAAATTTAAATTGTATCTTATACAAGGAAGTTAATAATTTAAATGAACGTGTTCATATATATATATATAATTTTCTTTTATTCTACAGTTTGTCTTTTTCATTTATTTGCCTGTGAATAGGACAGTTGTAGGGGCTCCGATAGTACAGAATGTATATAGATCGAACTTGTTTTTTTTAACTAAATAATAGATGTTTATATTTAAAATACTTATTTAAATCTTGTAATAGATTTTATACTCCTATAGCATATTAAGAAAATGAATAATTATATCATTGTATTCTTTATATAAATAAAAATAATTTATTAAATAGATTTCTTTCCCTAAATAATTGTTGTACATATATTTTTTTAGAAAGATCACTATCATCACAGTTATACGTGACTGGAGCTATAAATTTTTTAACGCATTTAATATATTGTATTTGGGTTCATTCTTTACTATTTTTTTTGAAATTACAATATCATAAAATAAATTTTAACAGCTTCAGGTTCAGGAATACAATGAAAACTTAAATGAATATTAATATTTCTATAAAAAGTAACGTTTTTTACAGCAATAGCCCTTTGTAAAACCAGGTAAAACCCTTTCAGTGATGCACAGACAACTCGGATATAGCACTTCTTATGCTTCGCTTTGATGTATTTTGATCATTATCAGCTTTTTTAAAAGAAAATTTGAAAAAAATCCGAAATTTTAATAATTTTGAACAGCGATTTCGTGTACTTCGAGCTGCTTCGAGGTACTTTTGGAGGTGGAGCATCTTTGTCTGGAGCTTCCATGACTGTCATTTTTTTAGTTCTCCTTTCCGCCGCTATTATCACATCTATTTAAGTTGTTAATAAGAAATTTTATCAGTGTTTTGGATTTTTCGAGCCACCAGAGGGTGCGCAAGTAAACATACATCTAGACAATATCAAAGAAAACCTACAGTAGAATAAATCCTATCAAGCCTATACACACAATTATATGCAAACACAACGGGCTGTGCAGAGTCGGAGACGGGAGACGTATCGTAATTCGTCATATCTGGTAATATTCGTAATTATAAATGGCAATTACGTATTAATTAAAATAATATTTTCCCTAAATCTAATTGGTTATAGATTTAGGGTCTTAAATACCATAAGATTCATACTAAATGTTAA
This sequence comes from Sycobia sp. Sy_11, assembly GCA_018907035.1. Taxonomy (NCBI): domain Eukaryota; kingdom Metazoa; phylum Arthropoda; class Insecta; order Hymenoptera; family Epichrysomallidae; genus Sycobia; species Sycobia sp. Sy_11. The sequence goes on from JACCIC010000005.1 coordinate 4,263,361, forward strand.
TCTGTCAGGGAATACACAGCAAGCGTTCAAAATGGCAAAAATGATTGAGGTGTTAATTTAATCAAGAATTAAGCTTGTGTTTTTTCACTTTTGCACATTATTTACAATTATTACTTAAAAATTACATTTAATACTGTAGTAAGTAATTAATTAATTTAAATTTAAACATAAATTTATTATTTATGTAATGAAAGTAGCGAACTACTCCAGTTAACAAAAATATTCTCTATGTTAGTATAAATTATATTAATATTTAAAGATGTCAATTTCATTTTAGTAATACTTTAATTTGTGTATTTCTTTTTACAAGATACAGCCTGTCATACAAATTGGAAAATGGAGTATGAAGATGATTTCCTCTTCGAAGAAGATAAAATGTTTGTTTCTATAATTATTTAATATTTAGTAAATTATTTTTTGTTTGTTAATTTCTAGTTTATATGTGTTTTTTTTTTATACTGTGCACATGACAATGCCACGGCTCGGTGGAACAGTTTGATGTATGAGATTTCATCACTCAACAGTCCAGTTCAACTGACAGAGTCTCTTATAGGAACAGGTCTAATCGATATTTCTGATCCTAAAACCACCGTGCCTTTGGCTAACGTCCAGTTGCAACACTTGAATATGATGGAAGATCGCATGTATGCATTCTTACTTTTAAGTTTGTCTAAGACTTAAAAAAGTTATTGTTTTTTTGGTCTTTTTTGAATTATTTTATTTATTGGCTGCTCTGGAATTATTAGCCCAGAAGTAGAACTGGTCGCTCAAGATCAGTATCTTTTACAACAGCACATTGATCAAATGTAAGTTTTTTTGCATGAGCTTAGCTGAAAACAAAACTAAAAAAACTAATGAAATCTTTTTTAATTTATTCTTATTAATCCAATAATATATGTAAGTTTATTAATTGAAAGTAGTTGCTTAAAATAGCTTATGTATGTATAAGGTTTGACTGGAAAAATTAAACATGGTAAAGTATATATATTTATATTATTCTTTTTGTACAGATTTCATTGCATATATTTTCTGTTTTATAATTTTTTAATATTAATATTGTAGAAGTCGGACAAATTTCATTTTGCTATTCACCTTATACAAATTTTTTAATTTTTAAATTAACATTATTAATTATAAGTTAATTTTTGTTATTAATTAGTTTTTAGTATGACATGTTTTCTGTGTATAATATTTATTTAAAATATTGTGAATTATTTTATCAGTAATTTTTTATTCATAATATAGGGGAATGACTGTTACTTCTGGAAATATAGTCATAGAAAAAGACAATAGTAATCTTATTGGAATTAGCATTGGTGGTGGAGCTCCACTTTGTCCATGTCTCTACATTGTTCAAGTTTTTGACAATACTCCAGCTGCACAAGATGGAACATTGGAAGCTGGTGATGAACTTATTGCAGTTAATGGTGAATGCTTAAAGGGTAAAACAAAGACGGAAGTAGCAAAAATGATTCAAACAAGTGATACTAAAGTAAATATTATTTATAATAAACTTCATGCTGATATTAGTCAAGGACGTACATTAGATATTATTTTAAAAAAGGTTTGTAACATGTTTTTTTATTATTTAGAAAAATTTATAAATAAAAATAATAGTAAAAAATGTTATTTTAGGTCAAACATAGACTAGTAGAAAGTATGGGTAATACTACTGCTGATGCTTTGGGTTTATCTAGAGCTATTCTTTGCAATGATACTCTTGTTCAGAGACTAGCTGCACTTGAAAAGACTGAAAATTTTTATAAAGGATTAGTAGCACATACAAAATCTGTTTTACATGCATTCTTTGATCTTTTCCAAATATACAAAGGTATCTTTTAAAATAATAAAGAGAAATGATATATTCTTTTCAATCTAAATATAATATTTTTAGTATTAGGAGATACATTTGCATCTATGGGTGTTAAGGAACCACAACCTCGAGCTAGTGAAGCTTTTACAAAATTTGGTGAACAACATAGGCAAATAGAAAAACTGGGAATTGATATGTTAAAAACTGTAAAGCCAATTTTAAGCGACCTTGGTACTTATCTTAATAAAGCGATTCCAGATACACGTATGACTATTAATAAATATGCAGATGCTAAGTTTGAATATTTATCTTACTGCTTAAAAGTAAAAGAAATGGATGATGAAGAACAAAGTTATATTGCTATTCAAGAGCCTTTATATAGAGTTGAAACAGGCAATTATGAGTATCGTTTAATTTTACGATGTAGACAAAATGCTCGAACCAAATTTGCCAAATTAAGATCAGATGTTCTTGTAAAATTGGAACTTCTTGACAATAAACATGTAGAAGATGTTGTTACACAATTGCGAAAATTTGCAGCTGGATTAGCAGAATATTATACAAATGTTTCAAAACTTGTGTCTGAAAATATACTTTTTCCTGTAGAAATTGATTTATCTCAAAATGCTTTTCAGTATAAATCCCCTGGACAAATAACAGTGTATAATGACTATGAAGAGCATGAAGAAGCTAGTGGTTTTGATCCTAGTAAAATTTTAGATTTTGAATTATCTGAAGAAGCAACGCCAGAAACAGTTACAAATACTGAAGAAACTACAGGAAAAAGTGGAGTAACAAATTCAGACGTAAGCAATGAAATGAAAAGAAATTCAGATTTTACTAATTTGGTAGATTTATGTGGTTATACAGATTTGAATGAAAAATTTGAAGAATTATTATTATTAGATGTTAATAAACCATCAGTTGTGAAACCATTATTACATTTAGAAAGAAAAGAAGAATCCACAGCTATGGATTGTAATGAAAAAAGTACATCAATTTTACTTACAGGAGCTAATGAGAAAATCAATAAGGTGCAAGAAATTCCTTTTGATTTAAGGAATGCTTCCAAATCATTACTGTTTTTAGATACAGTTGACGAACCACTCATAAATATAGAATCCAATTAAATAATTTATTTATTGTGTATTATTATATCTGACAATGTGTTTGGTACTACACTTATATTTTATTTAAAGTCTATATAGTATTCTATTATCAACCCATTATGTAAATAAATAAATATCTTTATGTAATTGTTAATCATCTTTGGTTATTGTATTATGTAATGAGAAATAATAATTGAAATCAAAAAAATTCAACTATTTAATCATCAGTTTTGAGTTTATTTTACAATAATATGTATTTTTGTTTCAATAATTTCAATTCAAATTGATATGCTTAATAGCTTAACACAAAATCACGTGATCTAGCAGACGATCTTATATACAGTCTTAAAATATGACGATATGACAAATAAGCTATAAAAAATTTTAGCAAAGATTCTGTTTATAATTTTGTAGGATATTTAATGTTAACAAAAGAGGTTGTAAGAGTTAGGGAATCCAGTAATGAAAAGATTGAGTATATAAATGAAAGTTTTAAAGAACCAAAAATATTTATCTAAAAAGTCTTGGAAAGTTATATGGTTATGGGAAACATACAAGGTTTGTGATTTTGTGCTCGCGTTTTTGGAAATCTTTATTGTGATTTATAAAATATAATTTTCGGATTATATTTGAAATAGATTTTTAACAGTTTCAAATTTTTATTTAAAGTTTAAAGGTCAAATCGTGATTTAATTTAGTATAAATTAAAAATTTATATGTATTAAGTAGTCAAATTTTATGTAAAATTGCATTAAATTACTGCATATCGTTAATTTAGAAGTGATGATATGCGCATGCACAATATAAATTCTCCCCACTTTTACTCTTCCTTGGAGCAATTCGCTTTTGCCATTACTGTTAGGTGTAGAGGTAGCCAGTTAGTCCCAAGGAGGCAGTCGATTTTTCTTGCAACCGTATTCACTGTTTCCGCGTAAATTATAATTTATACGAATTCTTTAAGTGATTGTGTGTGATATTTTGTATAGTACGAAGAAGAAAGCAGAAAAGGATGACGACTCCTGTAGTGATTGCTGCAACAGCAAGACATACGGCAACAGTGAGTAAAAAACTAGTAATACAACTGCCTACATAATAGATAGTATCCGGTGGTTTTGTTTTGGTTAGGTTTCTAAAAGTAACATTTTATTAACTGACAAATAAATCTTTATTGCTTTGCATAAGCATATGAAGAGTACTATTGATTTTTTAATCGCCATTATTAACAAATTGTATTTGATTTTTTTTAAAATTGTTCGCTAATTATTTTAACGCTATTTCGATTAGCGATTATCCGTTCTTTAACATAATATTTCTTATTATTTAGCTCTAAAATTATAGAATATTATTTTAATATGATTTCAAGATGCTATGCTGCTTTAAATTACTATGTTTATCACTTGATAAATCACTCGACATATTTAGCTTGATTTTTCAGTTGATTTATGATATCAAAGTAAATAGATTTATAAATATTTTGTATAACAAATAAAAATTTCAAATTGTGCAATCATAATTTGTTGCTTATGTTTTTCTGTTATCATCTTTATGAAGAAGTTAGTTTTAGGTAATTTTTTAGAAAATTGTAAATCATAATTCTGATCATAATTTATCTGACAAATCTATCAAAATTGTCAAGTAATTCATTAATAAGTCAAGTGATTTTTTTAGTCAGGGCTATAATATACTTTTGTATTTGATATTATTCTATCATTAATTTCAAATATATTGTTAACCAGATTACATATAAAAATTGTTTACTTAAAAAAGTTTATTATAATATTAATAGAAGATAATTAGACATTTTTTGTTGCAAATATGTGTAATAAAATTTGGATAAAAAAACTATATTCTATAATTTTATTTTGAAAAAAATAGATAGTATTAAATAAAACATTAATCTAATGTACTATATAATATAAATGTAAACTTGGTCTTTTAATTTTCAATTAATATTAGTTTTAATATAGAAGAAATATAATATATTACATTACCATTCTTTTGTATTTCAGCTTATTTTCTTCCATGGTCTTGGAGATACAGGGTATAAAAAGAATATTATATGATTTAACAATGTAAAATAAATTGTAGAAAATTAATCATTTAAATTTTTTATTAGGCATGGCTGGGCTAGCTCTCTAGGTTCCTTAAGATCATCACATGTTAAAGTTATTTGCCCAACTGCGTATGTAAAACTTTTTTTTAAATAAGAAATCGTATAAAATAGATAAAATAATAACTTATTATTAATAGAATCATTATTTTAGTCCAACAATGCCAGTCACAATGAATGGAGGATTTCGAATGCCATCCTGGTAAATAAACTTTAGTTTAATGTTCATTTTTTTATGCTGTTGGTGTTTTTAACTTTGCTTACTTAACATATATGTAGGTTTGATCTAAGATCTCTAGATGCCAGTGGACCAGAAGATGAAGAAGGTATACGTAGAGCTGCAGATAATGTACATTCCATGATTGCAGAAGAAGTTGCAGCTGGAATACCTACAGATAGGATTGTTATTGGTGGGTTTAGTCAAGGTGGAGCCTTAGCTTTATACAGTGCGATAACATTTCCTGAACCATTAGCAGGAGTGATAGTTTTATCATCTTGGCTTCCATTGCATCAAAAGTTTCCTCAAGTAATTTTACAACTGTATCTTAATTAAAAGGCTTTTTAATAATTATGTTTTAAATAAAAAAATATTTTTAGGAAGCCATAGGTAATAAAAATACAGCTGTTCTACAATGCCATGGTGATTGTGATCCAATTGTTCCTTATAAGTGGGGACAAGCAACTGCAACTTTACTTAAACAATTTATGACTCAAATTGAGTTTAAAACATACAGAGAAATGATGCATGGATCATGCCCTGAGGTAAATAATTTGAACAATAAAAAGAGAATTTAAATACAGGAAATGTATATGTATATTAATTAATGAATTTTTTTCATAGGAATTGCATGATATAAAGGAATTTATTGAGAAAGTATTAAAACCATAATAGAATATATTCAACAGATTTATTAATTTAATCAAGACCCTAATTGAAAATACTAAGAAGAACGATTACAGAATTACTCTAATTTGTTCTTAGTAAACAATCAAGTTGAGTAAATTAGATGAATATTTCATCCGTTTAAGAAGATGTGGTGTAGAAATGAGCAGTAAAAAAACTTTCTATTAAAGTGTTTTATCATTACCCTGCTCCAAAAAGTAAATTTCCATTTAACAGAATATATCTCAAAAATGTTTCTATTATTAGATTAATAGAGGTAGATAGAAATTAATTTATTTCTAAAATAAACTACTTATTGTAATATTTTGTAATCGCAAAATATTTTTGCATTTAATGACAAATAATAATTTACTTTAAATCATGTATGGTATTAATGACTTACAGTAAGAATAACATTTATGGTATAATTTTTGCCTTTTATTGTTGTGATTTTCTCGTTACATCCGCAAGACAATAACTTCATACAATTTAATATTCTACAAGTTAGTTTTGATGAAAAAGATGCTGGGCGTCTACAGCTCGCACCCTTAATAAAAATGTAACAGGCGCAAAAGACTATTACTGGTTAATCGTTGCTGCGTATTATTATAAATGTACAAAGCTCACGATCTGGCGCTCTTAAGGTAGGACTAGGATCGTACGTTTTCGTGAGTTATATATTTTACCAAAAGATATTCTCTTAAACGCTTTAGGCTTAAAAATTTGCTACAAAAAGTATATTTACTCGGTATTTTCTATAAAATTCAATTACAACAATGCTAGCTCATAAACTCTTCTAAAATTTTCATCTTAAACATTTTATTTATTTATTTATGTATGTTTTTTTTTATATAAAATAAACGGCGAGGTGTAGATAATATAATCTATAATAATTGTACAAAAGTTTCTATTCTGTTAAGATCAATTAATGTCCAGTCCTTCCTTTATAGGTATCCGATGCGCTGTCTTAATCATTACTTTTTATAGGACTACGACTAAATGTTATGTCTAATTTTATTAACGACGTTCATTATGTAAAATTGGCGTTTCCCTTAGCAGAGTTCGACTTGAATTCGTTGTGCGAAACGCTTAAGGCGATCGATTAAGTTCTATCGTTTGGCACTTGGAAAATACATATGAAATTGCACTAGTGGTATAGTACGAGCCACCCTGCGCTACATTACATTAGTCGATCGCGTCTCTTAGTTAAAGTTTTTGACGTTTCGTTAATCTAGATTATTTATACTCATATACTTTTTTCTACTATTTTTAAGTCTTTTGTAACTTATATGCGAACGTTTTGATAATATGTTTAATCTATTTGTATGCAGAAGTCAGTTTAAAAAAAAAAAAAAGATTATCTGCTGGGAACAAAAATCGAATCGCTTTGGCAAATCGCGTTCGCTGAGTAGAGCGACGTAAAACTACTGGTGTTGGCGCAGAATTATGCGGAGTAACAAAACTATTGTTTGAGAAAACATTTGTTTGGACAAATACAGTTGATACTTATCAAGACTATTTTAATTCATTAATTTTTTTTCTCGTTTCATAACTCGTCTTATAATTATTATATGATCGTACAATTACTGTTAGAATCGATAAAAATCTGCCAAGGATAACTCTTTGACGATCTTAATAAAAATTAATCACTCTAAAAATATGCCAAAAAGTGAATGCTTGCGATTTTCTGGATTTATCTTTATGAGTTTTGACTTTCAACGGGTTCCAAAGATTAACGAGCACATAGCGATAAACTTTGAACGATTCGAAGGTACATATTCTGTTATTAAAATCTTTAAAAATCATCCATCCTTTTATTGCCAATGATAAAGAGTGCAAGAGTCTGATTTGCACACAAATATATATATATATGTAATTACAAATAATCATTCATTAGGACAAAGAACATTTTAACTCCAATATATATTCGATTTTTTCCCCTCTAAACTGTAACATATCAAAGTAAACATTGAACGTCGAATGAACAGTTATAAACGATTTTTTTTTCTTCATTCCAAATAACTCGGTTTTTCCATTTCATTGTTGAACGGGAGAATGGCATTTTTCACCTTCTATCCAAGGGGTCTCGCAATTTATCGATTCGTGCGCACGCGTGTGTAATTACACATATACGCAGGAGCTTTCTTTCATCTTCCTCGCGTAAGGCCAAGTCAGAGTGTAATTCGTACGTGAGGATTTGATTAACGGAGACTTTGGGGAGGGAGGTCGGGCGGGCGGGAACGACGGCCGCTTAAACTAGGCCAAAATCAGTGTGGACGGTGACATCGCAGTTGTTGGGCTTCTCGGCCGCGGCCATATTGACCTCGACGAGGGTGTCGACGCTGTTGAGCGGGCAGCCCTTCAGTATCTTCTGGGCGGCCAGGCTCGTGAATTGGACCTGCATGTCGCTTAGACTAGGATACGAGTAGAGGTCGGCCCTGCTCATGGTCTTCTCGAGGTTCGGCTCCGAGCCCTGGGCGGCGCGCTGCTTCGCGCTCTCGAGGTTCTCGATGTAGACGTTGTTGAAGGAGCCGCCGAAGCCGTCGTAGGACTTGGTGGGCGATGACGGGTTCGAGGCGACGTTGTTCTTCGAGCCCGGCCGCAGGAGGTTACGGTAGCTGAGCGCGTCCTTGGACAGCGAGAGGCTGAGCTTGCGGGAGTTGTTCATCGCGTCGTTCGTCTCCTTGCTCGAGCCGTCGATCAGGTGGGCCTGGCTGTTGTTCAGCCGATTGTTGGTGAGCTTGAGCTTGCTCGGCAGCTCCTCGTCGCCGCCGATCTGCCTCGGCTTCGGCTTGTTCTCCTTGTCCGACTCCGAGAGCGGCGGCTTCGAGTCCTTGCTCGCGTAGAGGGAGGACGGCCTCTCGAGCTTGTTGCCCGCTCTCAGGGACTTCTCGTCGCAGGCCTCGGCCGGCTTCCTCGCGTCCTTGGCCTTGTTCGCGTACGCCTTCTCCACGACGATCTCCTTCTCCTGCTTCTCCTGCTTCTCCTGCTTGTCCTCCTTGTCGGTGTTGTTGCTCTTGCCGGTGCCGTTCTCGAACGTGATCACGGAGCGCATGGGCGAGTTGTTCTGGTGGACGTAGATCTTGGTGCCGGGCGATCCGGAGATGGTCGTCGTGCTCGAGGCGTTCGAGGCGAGTGTGACGCTGCTTTGCACGGTGGAGGCGCGCTGCTCCTGGGAGGGGCTCAGGTTCGTCGAGACCTGAAGAGTGATGGAGTTTTGAGCTTCCTGAAGAGGTGTCAGTGCACCCTGCTGGATAACTTTCAGGGGCGACGAGTTGGCTGAAAAACTCGTCGTTTTCATCGGCGACGAGGAGGACAGTCGACCGCTCGACGTCGATTTGCCGCTGGAATGGCTCGAATGATTGGACGAGGACTTCTGCAGCACCTGGAAAGACAGTTATCGAATTTTTAATTTTCTCCACGTATCGGGTAAAAGCGATAACGGCATATTTAATAAAATCCGTTTAAATTAGAATTTGCTTCGAGCTAGGGCTGGGAACTTTTTGGCGTTCGACCAGCTCGAACAGCTTAACCGTTCGAGCTGCTTGAACCGTACGATCGTGTATTGCGTATACCAAGTGTTTCACATGGCTGTTCGACCGACGCGCAGAACTGGTCGAGATGTTCGAATACTTCGAGCGAAACGAACGAACTCTCCAGTCAGAATTTATGTAAAACACGCCGAACGAATAAACAAATAGCAATATAAAAATACCCTTACACGCGTAGGTATACGTTTCAACGATCGATCTATTTTTTTTTCTCAATCTATTACGGTACTAAAAATTCAGGTCAATGCTGAACACCGACGACGGATTACTGTCGCGCGAGGATTAATTTGGAACAAAAGTCTCAATGGTAGCCCGCTGCATATCTATACGTATAATACTTTCTGCAAGCCAAACGGGCGTATAAATTATGGAAAAGGAGCGCATCGGGCAAGAGGGCGACCTTGTGCTGGGGCGAGCCGTTGGCGGACTTGCTGCCGCCGCTGGACAGGTCGTGGCTCGGCCTCCGCGACGAGTGCCTGGAGCCCTGGAGGCGGCCGAAGTGATTGGAGGCCTTGGCCGGGACGGGATTCGTCGCCCTGACCGAGCCCGAGCTGCCGCCGCTTCTGCTCGGCGACGAGTTGGTCGAGTTCTTGCCGTTGGGCGGCTGGCCGCTGCTGGAGGGCACGACCGAGGCCCTCGAGGTGCACCTGCTCAGGCTCGAGCACTTGGAGCGCGGCAGGGTGGAGCAGGGCGAGCGGTGTCGCCTGGAGCTGCGGGGCGTCGAGTTGGCGAGGAGGCTCGAGGAGTCGCCGCTCGGCTGCCGGCGATGCCTGCGCGGCAGCGTCGCCGATCGGACGGAGCTCGAGTCGTCCCAGACTTGAAAACTGGCCTGCGATTGGCCCAGGCCCTCCAACATCTGCAATGTTGTTTTTGTTTTGTTTTTTTTTTGTTTTTTTTTTTTTTTTTTTTAATTTAACGTTAATATCATACATACATTTTGCATACACGTACATACTTAATTTGCACTTTGTGCTAAAGAACGATAGTTCTTTATCAACTTCTGAGAGTCTGTCTTGGAAACGCAATCGTCGTATTATATGCTTTATATAAAGTGCAAGTTTGATTTATTCAAGAAGCTAAAATTGTTGGCAACGGGCACAAAAAGCTCTTTTCAGAATGATATATCTTTAATATATTGCTCGTACAATCCAAGGGGTGTAATTTAATTTCAATAAGACTATATTTATATGTACATATATATATATATATATATATATATATATATATATATATATATATATAATATATGCACGGACCGCGATATATAAGCGCGACAAATTCTCCAGGAGACAATGCGCTAGACATTTATAATAAAATGCTCGGGGCGCTCGGGCAGTCCGTATCGCGCGCGACGAGAAAAGAAACCGATTTATACATATATGTTTATAAATACGTTTATTCCTGTTATTTATCGGCGGTCGGCGGCGATGCGTCCGAGTCGCGGTGGAGGACGATGTAGTGCCGGATGGTAGACCGGAGGGAAAAGTGATGAATGGGCGCGATGCACACGCGCACGCACACACACGCACACACACACGCATACCTATACACACATTCAGACAAAAGTATATGAGTAAAATAGAATTACCGAAGGGCTGGCCGCTCTTGTTTGCGTCGCCACGCTGTGAAGATGAACGACTCGTGGATTGAACCACTCGGTCGGTGGATACTGGGCGCTGAACGTCCCCATCAGGGGCGCCCCCTTTCTCCGCGTGCTGCGCCGGAACAGCCTCGACAGCAAGCCTATTTTTTCTGAAAGAATGGCGGACAGGCCTTTTTTTTTGAGAAACGCGATCGCAACTTTCGTATCGAGCGCTGGGGAAGGGAGAAGGGATCGCGGGGACTGGTTCGGCCGGACGTAAGACCTCTCGTTGCAATAATATATATGTGATGTAGATATATATATATATATATATATATATATATATATATATATATATATATATTATGGCAAACTCGTTTGTCCTTTTCTAGTTTTCTGCATTGCTCGCGAATAACCGGATCTTTGCCCACGTGTGCGTAATTTTAATTTTAATCGGAGGAGCTGCAAGTCCCTTTAAGCCGGATGGGATAAGCCAATGTGCAAATTTTTCGATGATATATGTATAAGCATTATTGTCATGAACATGGCTTTATGATTGTGACGCTATTTTAATGGCATGAGCTTGTTAAATGGACGCTTAACGAGATTAAATTAAACAACATTGATGAAAATATATATATATATATATATATATATATATATATATGTGTGTGTGCTGAAGATAATGCTTGTGCAGTGCATTGACAAATGTGTTAGAATAAATTAATACATGGATTACACATAAATATATATGATTAGAATTGTTTAAACGAAGCAGGCCGTGCGGCGATCAATCGGTGTATATATATATATATATATATATATATATATATATATATATATATATATATATACACGTGATTGTCGCCCCATCACCGAATCCCAAAGCCCTTCTCCCCCTCTGCGTTGGACTCACTCGTTGGACTGTGGGGTGCGCTGTCCGTGCTGGCGTACTCGGCGCTCGACGACGTGTCGCTCCTCTCCGGCCTCCTTGGCAGCGACCTCGAGCTGCCGCTACGGTGCAGACGCCTCGCGGAACCCCAGAGGCGTAGGGAATGCCTCCTCTCCAGTCTCCCCGGCACCGATCGGCACCGTGCGAACAGGACTTTGTCGTTTGGATTGCCTGAATGCATGATGTAAATTAGAAGATTTTTTTTTACAATCTCTGCATTATTGATTTTTTTTTTGAAAATCGTTAAAAACAATGCTAAGATTGTTTTTTAAACGAATTGTTCATTTTACGCGCACGTAAATTATATGGAGCGAATTTTCATCCGCGGCGTTTATCTGTAATATATACAAATGTGATAATCTGAATCAGGCATATTCACAATGAAAGTTAATGGTTAAACGTTGGATAAAAATATATAGACAACAAGTTATATATAAAAAAATAATTTTACAAAAGTGGGGACTCTAACACTTCGTTTTTCGTTCTAAGAGTCAATTAAATAATTTATACTTGACAAGAATCTTTGCTTTATTAACATAAAAAAATGTTTTTATCATGACAGGAATTCATTGCGCGTGACTATATTTTTAACGCACTTTTGTTGCAATTTTTCATGTTAATAATTTTTTATTCGCTTTTTTTGGTCGTAAAACTGGTACATAAAAGATTTCTAGAAGACAACGTTTTCAAAAAAGAAAACTTTTCAACGCTCGGTATTCTCTTACGAAGAATAAGACAATATCAATGCCTAAGGAGATATGCTAATCGAATAAAAGTATTGCAAGCCCAAGCTAAGATAGATAGCTGTCTAACGATATTTTTCAATCTACTAATATATGTAAATCTCTAATATATATACATTCAATGAACCACCCACGCAAATGCGAGACTTTGTGCGGCCTCGACTTTGGGGACTCTCTCTGTCTGTCTGTTTCTCTCTCTCTCTCTCTCTCTCTCTCTCTCTCTCTTTCAGTATGTGTATATTTGGATCCTCTCGTTTGCAAAATTCTATGAAGGCTGCGGCTGTATACATACATACATACATACATACATATATATATATATATATATATATATATATATATATATATATAATATTTTTACGTAATTTCGAAAGTCTTTCCAAGTCGAGGGACAAGCACTCTTATATATATGCATTAACCGCCAATATGTGTACATATATGCAAAAATAGATCTTCCCACGGACTTGCCCTCTTTCTCTCTCTATATATATTTACTCCATATATAGTATAAGTATAAAATAATGAAAGTGCGAGGAAAAAGGAAACTTGGTGAAGTTATTACGAGATTGCAAGAGAAAGAAAGAGAGAGAGAGAGAGAGAGAGAGCGGGAGAGAGAGAGAGAGAGAGAGAGAGAGAGAGAGAGAGAGAGAGTGGGGGCAGAAAGAAAGGATTCATGGCAGCAGGCGCAAAGTCGGAAAAAAGAATAGACGTGTGTGTGCGAGTTAAAAATGGAAACGGGAGTAAGACGGCGATGAGGCGAGGGAAGAGTAGGAGAGTAGGAGAGGGGGCAAGGGAGAAAGCGAGACAAGCGTAATTTTATTGCAGCTCGTGGAGACTCGTACATTGTGTGTGTGTGTGTGTGTGTGTGTGTGTGTGTGTGTGTGTGTATAGGGGAAGCATAAAACACAGAGCGAGCACGCGACTTTAGTATATACATTCGGTGCATGCAAATCTGTTCTCACGCCTCGACGCGGTACAACGCAAATTCATGCATTATGTGTGTGTGTGTGTGTGTGTGTGTGTGTGTGTGTGTGTGTGTGTGTGTAGATGAGTTTGTAGGTGCCCTATCGCAGTTCCCATATACGTCCGAACGCAATTAGAGCGCCTTATCGTGCCGGGTAGGCTTTATTATTGATGGCTGATAGTTGCTTCTGGCCGAGTGTAACAACACTCGATGAAAATCTCGAGAATATAAAAGTGACACTAGCGCTTATGAGCGCGGTTCTCGCGTGCGCGAATCGCTCATCTCCCGCGCCTATCTTCACGTGTACATGCGCACATATGCCTCGTGTGAGCCCGAGCTGGTTAACGGCGAACCAGTGTCGTGACCAATGGGTTATTCGTATATGGATTATATATATATATATATAGGAGCCCACTTGCCGCGCGAACCCTTCGCATCCCGGCGTGGGCAAATAATGCATGTATATATATATATATCCAGATAGGAGAGTAACTACCGAGCAAAGTCGAAGCAGCGTCATATAGTAAATGGCCAAGCGACACGCGCCGCGCTCCCACCAGTTGCGCCTCAGCATCTCCGCTCTATATATATATATATATATATATATATATATATATATATATATATATATATATATATATATTATAAATGGCACTCACGGGGTCGAAACGGTGCGCGATACATGAAGGGGACTCCCTTATAATACCTGTCTGCCTAACGCGTGCCTTTTTTTTTCTTTTTCTTTTCCTTGTTGGTCATTACAGACGAGGTGCACTCGCGCGCCTTTAGTCACACCCAACCGAGCCCGACGAGGTATAATTCAAGGGCGCGCCCGTTCGGCACAGGAGTTCGTCGCGTGCTGCGGTATTGCGTGTGCACTCTGTGTGTGTGTGTGTGTGTGTGTGTGTGTGCGCGCGCGTGCGTGCGTGTGTGTGAAGGGAGCAAGGTTGTTGTCTCTTTTGTCGCATCAGGAGGGGCGTCCCGTGAAGTATTATGAGAGCATATGTGTATGTATATATACAGACGTACACACGAGATGCGTCGAGAGGCGTTATGGGTGGCTCGCTCGATTTCCCAAGGTCGCCGGTAACGCGACACCGGCGCGACGACGTCTCGTCGTGTACGCGGCGTTGGGGGGGGGGGGCGGTGATTAGTATCGCGCGGGACACCTGCGAAATCGAGCCAATTTTCTGGCTAGCCCTGTCCTGTGTTACGAATTTTTTACCTAATAGTTCGTATAAATGTCGACGACTTTTCTCCTCCCCCCTTCTCCTTCGCGAACGCGCTTCTTTCAATACACAGCCGTCGGCGAAGACTGTACGCGGTAAATTTTCAATTTCGCCTCGAATATTCCGGATCGCTGCGCGGAGGATCAATTCTGCATTGGAATACGAATACTCTCTACTAAACTCATCAGTTTGCGCTAGAGTTCAGCGCGGTTCGTAATTTTGGATAAACGGGCAAGACTTCCAATTTTTAGTGTAAAACCATTGAAAGTAAAGGGCGAATAACGGTAATTGGTAAGAGTGAGAAGCATCCAATGTAGACCGATCGATGAGGTGTCGAAATCTACCGGACGAGACAGCCTGCGGGCCCTTCGAATGAAATTTTGCCTCGTTTCGTCGCGAAGCAGAGGAACTGCGCTACTTTTACGTCGCCAATTGATAATTAAAGTCCTAATCTTTTTCGGTTACATAGTTAACGTATCGTTTCTCAATTATTTCTATCGCTTCCAGAATTTGGATTCCATAATAAAACAAAACCAAAAACAAAAAAAAAAATCGAGATAAATACATTTAAAGAGCTCTTACTATGCATTTCTCAATTTCTCCTTTGTGAATAAAAATCTTATGCGTTACGTTGCAATATACGGCCGTCCTGCTGCTATTCGTGCACAATTGCACATTGCTTACGCAATTATCCCCGCGATGAAAGAAGCTCTTGGCAATTTTATTGGGAGCAAGAATACGACAAAAGTAAAAAAAAAAAAATAAATAAAGGCTATTTATAAAAGAAGTTTATAGGAGCTTTGAGAAATGTGTCGTATACGAAAGGAATGCATATAATATATATGGCATATACGCATCGTATCCTTGAGAGAAGCAATCAACGCCGCACACTGGAATCGCGAAGGAGAATAGTTTTATATAAACCTCGTAATATCTGCGTATAGCTCGAGTCCATGTAGTAGTTGCGAATCGCTTCGAGCCGTGTATGTGTGCAGATACTTGAATTACTTTCTAACGTTCTCAAAAAAAAAAAACGAAAAAAAAAACAACAAAACAAATAAGTCGGATTTTCACTCATTCGTACGATGAAATCGATTTTCGCTATGTGAAATATGTTGTGTATTTCACTGATCGTCGATAATCGCTGACTCACCGAGTAGAACAAGTATGCGATTGTTCGAGTCTCGGTGAAAATGGCAAAAATCTACATATCGGCTTGTATCCGATAAGGACCGCCGATAAAATCTTCATTACCAACAACAAGTAACAATGTGTGTAAATCGTCAACGATCAGTTCAATGTGTACGAGCCCACAGTAACGATTATTCTAAATAATTAGATCGACTTTTACGGTATGCGCAAAGAAATGTATTAAATCCAAAGTGTCCAGTAAGAGCGACAAACGATTGTTTGTCAGCCGTGCCTTTCACTCACGAATCCGCGAGATTTCAAAGTCACTATACGTCAACAAGCAATTACATTTACAAACTCTAGGTGATTAATTTATTCGTACTTATGTTCGTAAGTTGCTATTCATTGATCTCTTAGTGCATGTGCGCCGATACGTTATTAAAGAGCGAAGGCTTGAACGATCACGAATGCGTAGCGAGACTTTCATAAAGTGTATTTAAGACGGGGTTGATCGTAAAACATCGTCACCAACCCCCGTGTCGCCTAGATTTCCTTCGATTGCCGACCGTGGCCACGTCGAAGATCCTGCCTAATCTCCTCCCCCCCCCGACTATTATTTTCATAACTCTAATCGAATAACCCGATCATCCGCAGCTATTGTCGAAATCAGCGTGCGATTAACGATTTGTTCGTCTCCGTTCTACGTAATTGCCTCGTCCCCTACCCTATTTTAAGCACGAATTCGTAAGGACGCTGTTAGAAGGAGCAAAAAGAGAGAAAGAAATTTCTCAGCTCTAATTTTCGATCTGGCCGACGTGGATTTTCTAAGATTCCCGTGTAAAAACACGCGGGACTTCTGCCCGAAGCCAGCGTGCGAAACAGCTCCGATCAAATAACGCCCGAACATCGAGGCGACAAAGAAAGTTCATAATCGTAATAGAATGCGAATTAAAAAAAAGAATAGTGTATTAAGAATGAAAAAATATTTCCAGAGTATAAGGCGACGTGTAATATTGATTAATAGAGATTAGAGCGCAGCTTTGGAAAGAAAAAAAAGAAAGAAAAAAAAGAAAGAAAAAAAAGAAAAGAAAAGAAATCAAAGCATCCAAAGAGCGCGGGACCCGTTCCGAAACGCGACAGTGGCAAGGACCTACCGCCGCAGATGACGTCGGCGAGATTGGTCTGCACGGCCTGATGGGTGACGTCGCCGTCCCTCAGCGTCAGCATCTCCCCGTGCACGAGGGCCATCGCCTCGTCGTTGCTCATCAGCATGCCCGGCTGGCCCCGGCCCGGTGGCAGCAGCTCGCGCGAGCTCCGCCGCGCCCCCGCCTGGCCGGCGTCCCGGCGCAGCCTGCGCGTCTCGGGGGTGACGACGAAGTAGCCCTGGGCGGTGTGATAGATCTTGCGCTCCTGCATCAGCTTGGCGAGGGCGTCGTAGACGAGCTCGCGGCCCGGCCGCTGCATGGCCGGGAACGCGTTGCGCAGGGCCGAGCGCAGGGTGTCGAGGGTGGCGGCCTGCCGCTGGGAGGTCAGCTCGAGGATCGCCCAGCAGAGGGCCTCGGGCAGGGGGGTGAACTGGCCCTGGGCGACCGGCGCGACCAGGCAGTCCTCGATGTCACCTGGAAGCCGAGAAGACGCGCTGGGTTAGTTGTGTCGTCGTTCGATCGTCGCTGCTGCACGACCAGTTGCATTATATATTGTACATGGTGTATATGTTGTATGGCATCGAAGTACACGAGTTGTACGATCGTGCACGGCTGTATTATTTTTATTAATATCGTGCCACCTGTTGTGGCTCCAAAGACTTCGATTTTAGATTATGTTTATTGTAACGGATCTTTCGTACTTCCGCCTTATGCCTCTTAACCTCTCACGCAATATTTGTCGCTGCTGGATTAATCAAGCCTGGCCGACATAATATGATCAAAATCACTGGAAAAACTACTGGAAATATAATAATGTTTAAATGTCGAGCACGATTAATCTCCGCGCAACAAATATTTAAAATGTTAGTTGTTTAGATGCACGGAATTTTTTAGAAAATAAATAATCTAATAATAAGTTTCTAGTTATGTACATGGTTTTTTTATCGTTCCTTTTTTCAACATCAGTGATTAGTTTTGATGCCGTCACATATTTATGCATTTAATGTTTATTATTTATCATTTACAAATAGTTTTCTTCATTTGAAATGTAAAGTTATAATTAATATGTAGAACAAACGTTAATTAATCTTCTAATAATAATTATTATTTTCGTCAATACAAGCATTTTTAAGTTAACTAATAAAAAGCTTATTACCGTCCAACGTCGACTCATTTAGAAAAACGAACTATATCACTGTAGGGGTGGGGTGAGTATACGTACTTTTTTTACGTATATTTTATAATTACTGATAAAATGCGAATATATTGGATAATGGATAATGTCGCGAACTTCGAAGCCACATTCGTTTTGCTATCGCATATAGTTATTTCTTAATACAAAGTGCTTCGAAAAATGGAAAGATGATGCAAACGCCTGACTTTGTTATACAGACGAATTAGAGCCAAAGATAATCAATTTAGTAAATAATTGATCGAGTAATTTAATTCTAATTATCTCAAATGCGTTAATACAATTACATTAAGAAAATAAAACTGATATAGTGCTTTTATATATTGAATCTCTAACGAAATGATAAAGTTTCGATTACTTTATTCAGTATATAACGTCGTAACGTGCAAAAATATTTCTTCACGCGAAGCAAAACTTTTACGTAAGAAGATGGTGAGGTGGTATAATCAATTTCTTATATTGTTCTTATTACAAAAGGGCGGAGGTATCGAGGGGGGCGAAAAAAATTTGCTTATGTAAGTAATACGCACGGCTCGTTTAATGCAAAATTTACAAATTCTCGGCAGATATAATTTAATCAATTCGGCCGATCTGCGTCGGTGTAATTTTTTACACTCCATTGTTGAACTTCTACTTTCAAGGTATATAGTGACGTGTCTCTGAAAATCGTAATTCTAAATTAACGTCAGCTACTTGTCGAGGTTGCATCATATACATACATGGATATACACATACGTATCTATATATATATATATATATATATATATATATATATATATATATATAATATATAAGTTTGAGCCACGCAAACGTTATTTTCAGCTCTCGCGAAAATGTCGAGCGATTGTTGCGTACGTACTTTACGTAATATATGGATTCGACCGCGTCTAAATGTACACTTGTATGGCAGAACTTATCGCGAGCGAATAAAAGGAACATATGCGGAGGAGGGAAGGATGTAACGTTCACCTTGAAAGTGTATATACACAAAAAGTTAATTGCGCTGGATATTGTCTGGATTTGGAGATTCTTTATAGTAATCAATAAGGATCATGCAGACACGCGCGCACGCGCGCCGACAGGCACTACGTACTCGTGATCGTGAATAAGGCTCGTTTGAAAAGGACATAATAATCGCGTTGCGCAATCCTTCCCCGGCCCCATTATCGGGTTCGTTTTAAAGAGCTCCCAAAGGCACGTCGCGCCCTCGGCCCGCGTATACAATACGCACGGGGAGCTGCTCGGCATCGCGCCGATTTCTGGCACGCACCCTCGACGCAAGCTAATCAAGGAAGGAGCGAGCGTCTGCGCGCAATATCGCCGTTCGCCGAGTCGCCGCGCTCCGCGCATAATATATTACGCGTACCCGTCATCCTGGCCTCGTCAGTCGGACGGCCACGGCCACGGTCGCTGCGCGCTTACCGATCAAATTAGCCCTCTGTCTGTCTGTGTGTGTGTGTGTGTGTGTTGTCCCTCTATGTGCCTCGTACGTCTAGTCTCTATAAAAGTATCCGCCGAAATCGCATTTACCGAGCCGAGCCGCGTCGGCAAATATATTATATAGTATATGCACATATTATGCAGTCGCTCGATCGTTTAGAGGGTCGTTTTGCTCCTCGAGCGCGCTAACAACCCTCGTCGACGCAGTGGCAAACGGGCAATGTGTAAGCGAACCTCTATACACACACACACACACACGCACGCACACGTATGTATATATACAGGTAGGTTCGCGTGCACGCGGCCAATTGCCAATACCGCCTTGTCGACGCAAAAAAGGACGCGCGCGCGCGCGCGAGCTCACGGTGCGAGTGAGAGAGAGAGAGAGAGAGAGAGAGAGAGAGCTCAATCACAATTATCGATACACGGTGCGCCGTGCAAGAGCGAACGGCGCGAAGGGGGGGGGGTGGGGCGTCGTTTGCTTAAACAAGGGGCGGGGCGAGGCGATCTCGGCGAGTGCCTTCCTTGTCATTATCCGCGTTAAGAATCGATGAATCCTTACGACGCGCACGCGGCTCTCGAGCGAGCCAATGCTCGGGCAACGGCGGGGGGGGGGGGAGTGGGAAAGAAATTTTGCTCTCCTTACCTTGGACGTATTACGTAGTACGAGGTCCCGGGTCGTTATCAATTATACTTCAAGCGGTCTTTGCTCTTTCAACTCGACCGTTTACGAAATTCCAAACTAATCAAATTGTCGTTTTATCCCACGAGTAAGATATGTGTCAGTCGAATCTTAGAAGTCATCTTATTCCTTCTATCGTTCGCTAGATCTATGTAAAAGTAGGAATGGACCACCCGTCGTTCTATACCGATGAACGCCAAGGGCGACCGAGGGCGAAACGAATACATAAACAAAAGTTTAGCTCTTAGTTAAAAATTTTTAGATTCTTCCATATACTTAAGTTCATATTATTTCCTAGGCAGTGCTTAACCCATTTCAGAACATTTCGTTTAACTTACGACCGAACGAGCGGGTAAATTGTTGTTTTTCGAAGAATTCACAAATATGTTAAAAAATTTCAATTATTATAAAGTATTATTTATAGCTTGGCGTGTCGTCGATAAACAAGATTAGAAACGAAAATAAGTAAAAAAAAAACATCGTTTCAATTATCTACAAACAGGTGAAACAATGCAGCCTAATATTTTTACAGGGCGAGCGTGAATTTTAGGCACAAGTCGATTGGTAAACACAAATTATGCTTGTGGAATAAAATCTCGAATGTATTTAGACATGATTCTCGTGCAATAGATTTTTAATTGGCTCGTTCACCATGATTAAAAAATAATATAATTTCGGTATCGCCTAATGGTATCGTAGTAAAAAAAAAAGAATAATCCACGAATGACACTTAATTTTTTTAACGTTCTCCCTTCTTAATTCAGTCGCGATGCAAAATAGACGTTTTAAAACCGCCGCCGTATTCATGATACGAATGATTCAGACGATCTTATACACGATCGTTTTAATCGTATTCTTTGAACTTTTCATTTGGGCAACCGATACAAGAGCGTACGCGCTATGCGGGATTTTCGTTAATGTGAAGTTTCGATTAACTTTGCCCGCGCGAAGTTTTTTAGTTCGTGCCGTATTAAAATTTTGCAAACTTCATGACTCAGTATCTCTTCATCCGTGCGGACAATTGTTTTACAAAATTTTATCGCACGCGCGTGACCCAAGCGCATCGGGGCAAACGAGGTGCAACGTTACCAAATTTAAAAACAAAAAAGTAAGAAAAACAAAAAAAAAAAAAAAAACTGCAAATCCTATATTACATTATACTATCTTAATTTTTACAGGGGCGTTCTTTACTTGGTCGGTATTGAGCGTCAAAGGCATCCGTAACAACACTCGCGGAGATCCATCGAGATTCCGAGTGTAAGGGGGACCTCGGCGAATCTCCGTCCCCTCCCCGTCCACCGTCGTCGAGCTGGATTATAATTCCGAATCCCCGCGAGTTTCGGAGCAGCGCGGAATGTGAAAATCCCGGGGCGCTGGGTACCGCCGACAGTTGTCGTGATACGAATCTTTAATGAACGACACGTGCGGCGGTCGAGCACTTTATTTTTATTATATTTTTCCGTCCTCTTTTTTTCAGAGAGGCGGTCGTCGTTCGGTGTATATATGAATTTGTGAAATTCCCGTCGTTTTTTTAGGACTTTCTACGAATTATAAGGTGGTGCTTTTTTTTTTCGTACACGAGAATTCACGTTAAAGAGTTCCGCTTTCTTGTCGAGGCTGGAATTACGTGAACTTTTGCGCAAAGCGCAAGATACAATAAAAGGCTATTCAGATCGACGCGACCGTGAGAAGAGCTCGGGGCATGACTTTTTCGTTACGAAAATAACGCCCCTGTACAAATCCATAATTCAACAGTACATTGGAAAATTTTATTTTTGTACAATACAAGTGTCGCCCGTACGCGTATATTAGTCGGGTGTTCTGAATTCAATAACCAGCTGTGCATCGGAATAAAAGCCGTTCCTTATGCCGCGGCGACTTCGATCGATATGCTAGAGTACGCTTTTCATGTGGCGTGCGACGAGACGACAAAAAAAAAGAAGAAAAAAAAAATCTCTCGCTTAATACGTAAATCAGCTAATTTTATAGCGCGAGTAAAACGGCCTTGCTGGAGCTTTATAAGTGGGAGGGAGACACATATGTACGGACGATATCGATCGGGCGTATATACGTATATATATATACGAGCGCGACACACAACCGCTAGATTATATATATATATATATATATATATATATAGAGGCTCGAATATATATATATATATATATATATATATATATATATATATAATAAATAAACCCGGAGGCTGGTGCATAGGCCGCGAATAAAAAAAATTTTTTTTTTTTATTTTGCGGTTGTTGTTGTTGCCGCTACATTATAACCGCTCGCACGTATAGTTATAAAGGTATAAACGCTCGTGTATTATCCGGCTCGCAGTAATAAAATAGGCGAGAGAGCGACAGATCAGCACGGCAGATGGTCCGTTCGCGCCGACCGATGCGCCTGCGCGCGAGTATCGGTTTTCTGCGCTATTTCTACAGCACCGCTTGCATGCACATGCACGCGCCCACACGCAGACACACGCGTACACAGACGTAAAATACCGTATATAGAAAGAGTCGGGTGTAGGGCAGTGCCGCATTATACTGCCGCAGCGGCACTTGTCTCTCCCTCGCGCATAGCGTCGCTGCACGACCCTCGGCCATGTAACGCCCCTCCCCGCCCCTCCCTCTCGCCCGACCATCGCGTTGCCCCCCGCGCGACTCTGCAGCCCCGAAAATTCTTCGGTCCTAGCGCGTGCCGCAGCGTCGGTGGCAGCACCGACCGAACGAGCGAACAATCACCCCCTCCCCCCCCCACGGGACTCGATCCCGGCCTGCTTCAATCCCTTCGGTTCTAGCGATGCTCGTGCTCGCTCGCACCACTCCCCCCCCCCCGCATTCAGCCACCGATGGGCTGATACGGCTAACCGAGTGGTACGCGGTGGCCTTCGATACTTCCCCAACGCACGAAGGGATTAGCCCGGGAATGGCCATTTTGCGCCGGAAGAGCGAACTTTTATCTTCTGGGCGATATATAACGACGCGGCGCGATTCTCCGTACGTGTGGGAAAATACGCTGCATCGGCAATGCCTTCGACGTAATTTCTGGAATGCGTACGCATTGTCATGCGAGAGTCAGAACTTCCGTCGCTGTGTGAAATCAGCGCTTTATCGTGGCGATCCCCGGGCAGTTTATCGTCATTGTTGAACGATTGTCAAATTTTCCTCAACAGAATCCAGACAGCCATGGCCGATTCGGGATTAAAACACGGTGCGAATGGGAAAGGTGGTTGAAGTTTTTTTTTGGGATTTTCGAGTGACGACGGAAAGCGACGCATACGTCTCGAATGACAAATCGTTGAACACTGATGAACCTCATTTCGTCAGTACGAGTCGGATTGTAACGAAACTCGAGAAAATTATAGTATTTCATACATGAGTCGATATAAAATTAAAAAAAAATTATGGTTTAAAAGCGGTCTAATTTTTTTTTTGAGATTAAAACAAATAATCAGTATTAAGGGAGATCGCGATTACAAATTCTTTTCCCTTCAATTATGGTAGACACTTTTTTTAAATAATGTAAAAAAAACAACTTTGGATCGCGCTATATTTTTGTTTTCTTTATATATATATATAAAGTTTGCGCTATACTGTTGCTCTAATAATAGTCTTTTTAAACAGTCATGCCTCATTTACGTAACATATCTTTTTTTTTATACATAGAGAATATTTTTGATGAATTTTGAACATCCCTTCTAGCCATTCGTGTAAAATTTCTAAATATTTTACAATTAAATAGTTTATGATTGCTTCGAATGGTTTTGTTGTTCAACGTATAAGTTTTGATTTTCCTTCTTTATGTCAACGCAAACTGTAACAAAATTGTTCCGCAAGCCAAATTTTAAGTTACACAGTGTATAATACGAAAGTTAATTTTTTTTACAGTGTAATCGTAAACTTGAATTCTATATAGTTGATCAAACCAATTGTTTGTTAACCGTAATGGATCAACGTCATTCTCCGGTAATATCTATTTCACGATAAGTAAACAACCCCGCAAGTAGTAAAAGTCCGTATATTCCAGACAATGTTTAACTCAAAATTTATAACGACCCAACGCATTATTTTGGAAATATATGTATCTAAACAAAGTTGCCAGAATAAAACGACTGTATTGACACCAGCAAGAATTTATTGTCAAACTCAATATCAGTATTTTTTTCGAATTTAATATCATTTATGAAACATTTTATATTCGGTTCTTGTTTTCATTATTAATATTATATTCCCGATTGAAATTGTGAGTTGATTATTAGATTTGAAAATTAGATGTTCTGAATCGAATAATCTGTACTGTATATTATTAAAAGCTTTCGTGTAGTTACTTTTTTCGATATATATAAATATATCTATATGAACATATAAACTATCAGCGAAATATCAACGAAACCATTATCTATTACGATTCGATGTCAGTACAAAGAGCTGACAATAAAATCTTGTCTAAATTTAGATATTTTTATATAGAGAAATCTCCCATTAGAAATCGTGCATTGCAGGCCAATGCGAAAGTTCTCCTCCTAATATCTCGATTATCACAAGTGCAAATGGCGCACCTTTCGCTCCGTAACAACCGTATATTATCCATTAACGAATTTATAGAGATAATTTTAATTTAATCGATGTTAAACCGCCGCGCGAACGAGCAGCTATTGTGGCGGAAACTCCTGATGCGCTCAGAAGTTCGAGTTTAACAGGAGGGAGTCGAACTACACACACACACACACACACACACACACACGCGCGCGCGCGCATAACAGAGGGAAGTTCCGAGCGAGTCGTAATTCAAACCGGAGAGCGCCCTCGTCCGAGCCCGGCAACGCGAGTGGCAAACGGATCCGCAAGCTCGCACGGTATCGAAGAAGGTTTCCGATACGCGGTACAGCTATATAATGTACACGTATCGTTGGTATATTATTATACATATCTAGCGGCGAGTTACTCTCGCTCCAACGCTCGTCCCGGGCTTTTCCAAGATGGCAATATATATATATATATATATATATATATATATATATATATATATAATACATGCGTGCAATCATAAAGCCGATCCCGCATTCCGCTCCCCTGACTCCCTACCCGGGGGTCCCGTCAGGGGCTGGTAAAGTCCCGTCTGCACAGGTGTGCTTATATATACATACATACATACATATATATATATATATATATATATATATATATATATATTTATAGGCTCGAGCACGCGCACCTGTCGCTCTCCATCCGCAAAGGCGAGCGCGTGTGGGTGGATACGAGCGCTCCTAAGGAGATGAGCGCGCGCCCGCGCGTCTTATATATACCATATATATATATATATATATATATATATATATATATATATATATATATATATACATGTATACGTGAGCGATTTAGCTGCGGGGTGATGACGCCTCGAGTGCGCGAGCGCAAGGTCTCGCCGTGATTTATATACGTATACGCGCATCCGGCCAAATAAGCGCAAAGAGGCGAGGAGCGCGCCGGAGCCCTCTCCGCGGTCTTCTTTGTTGCGCCGAAGGTCGGGGGAATCATTTATGTATATATATATATATATATATATATATATATATATATATATATATAAATACATAGACATACGCCGGCGTATGCGTACTCGCGTATCTTCCTGTCCGCGAAGAGGTGGGAGAGGAGAAATCGCAAAGTCGCGCGGACGACACTCCGTTCGATTTGCAAATAATGCGTTTGATTTCTTTGACCGACTCGCTGCGCCGCGTCGCGGCAAGGTATATATATATATATATATATATATATATATATATACATACATATGTATTGGTAGAGTTTTATAAATTAAGCATGCGACGGTTAAGCGTTCCGCGGGAGGCGCATCGGCAGACACGCTCGGACAATCGGACAAAAGGCGCATCCGCAAGGTCTTCGGATATCGCGCGGCTTCGTCTATAGACTGGTGGTGAGGGGGGGGGGGAGATTTTCAGCCCGTCCACGCGTTGATTCTTCCATCGATCGGGCCATTCTCCAGTACTCAATCTGAGAAAACGCATCTGCGCCTGCGCAACTTTTGATCAAAGCTTATATATAGCTACACACATATTGCCGCTCTCTTTGACCTTTTTCACTTTGCGCACATTACATCGCCATTTAAATAGAACGGGACGAGTTGACGCGCGCTCTTCTTTCATCACGTGCTCGTCGCTTTTATAACGCCGATACATTTGAATACACATGCGCGTACCCATAATGCGAATCGTGCATAATCCAATAAGCTAGCCGAATAACGATTTATTCGATTTTTGTCCGCGATTAGAACGAACACGTGCGAGGTTTAATTAAGACTGGTTGGCTAATGGGCATTAGACTGTCGCCGTTCCGAGCTAATTTGCACCTCGCACGGGAGTCGATGAATGAAATCGCAAGCGAAATCCAGCCGGTAATTAGACGCGGCTTCAAAACGTCTCACGACCGCGCGGGAAGCCCGTTGAATAATTATCATTATTAATCCGCCAATTCTGTAAATTAAAAATCCTTTACGACCCATAAATTCGGACGTATTATCCTCTATTTTCGCGATACGCCAAAATTAAATTTAAAGAGTCCGATTTGCTCTTATCGCGATCTCCGGCCTCGAGCGTTCCCGCGCAAATTAATAGCCGCGGATCGATATTTATGCCAAGACGCTCAAGCTCAGCCTCACTCGGTTGCATGTTTAATATATACGAAGATTTATTAACTGGCATTTTTCATTAATGCGAGGCGAAGCGTAATTTGCATCTGGATATGCGAATCAATGCATATACGAATCAATATATTATGGATACACGCAGAGGTTTTTCATTCGACGTACGACGAGGAGTCTTTTAGAGATTTAGAAATTCAATATATGTAACAAAAATAATTACTGATTTTACATAGATACGCGCGCGCGCGCGCGCGCGTTTTAATTACAGCCCGGAACTACTTATGGCGTCGCTTAAACTAACATTCAATTTTCGTTAATTGAAGAAAAATTATCCAATGGGCATTAGCTGCAGATCTCCGTTCTAGGACGACTTTGGCTCTCGAAATATCCTTTATGATTTCACCGTGTATGAGCGACGAAAAAGGAAAAAAGAGAATCTGGCTCAGTGGCAGCGTTGATGCCCGCGTCGGGCCGAGAAATAAAGATCTTAAATGTTCGATTAGCTTTCTAATGGCAGTAAATAGAAATAAAGATATTATCATTTATCTTTTACCATTCTATAACTGTATAGACGTCGTGGCTTTTCGTGATATTTCCATTCGGCCAACTGATCTGATCGTAAAAAATGTCTGTTACTAGAAAGATTAAATTGTCGTACGTTGTATTATATAAATCACTTATTCAAAATGAATTTCCATATTCCCCCGAAGTATCTATGATTGAATTTTAATTATACTTTATTCGTTCTTAATTTAAACAATAATATATAAAAAATTTGTTTATTTTATTATTTTATAATTAATAATTTTGGATTTTGTACTATATATATTAAGACATTGTAAGTTGGTGATAAAATAAAATATACGATATGACTCAGAGTTTAACACTGCAATTATAAGTAAATATACAGCTTCCCATTGAAAATATTGGAAAAACTATATTATTTTTACTTGAAATTAAGTTTTCTCCGAGCTAGAATTTTTGAAATGAATACATCTTTATCGATTAGTCGAACGTCAATATGTTCTTCCCAGGTGTAAATCAATTTAATCAATAAAAAAAATAGTTAAGCGCATGAATATAATTATTTGAAACATTATAACTGTTAACGTATATTGCTCCAGATGCATAATGGATTGCGATTACGCACGACATTGGCCCCAATTTTGTCATTTGGAGTCGATGCATGAAAATTATCAGTCTCCATGCATTTACACCAAACTCTCATAAAACTGTCACTGATTGATAGTGAGGGGGAAAAAAAAATTATTTTTACTTAACTTTATCTTTTATTTTTGCATAGTTCTAGTTTGTAAATAACGTTTAATTCTGCCATGATCAAAACATATATACATATATAGATATATATACAGTTCAAACGGTATACTTATAGTATTATTACTCGAAAAATTCTTTAATACTCGGAGAGATTTATATAAGTCGGGGAATCCCACGAGGCTCACTTTCGAACGACGCCTCGTACATCCTATTAAATTTCAAAACCCCTGTGTCCCTTTGTAGTTTGCAATATTATAAAAAAAAAAAAAAAAAAAAAAACGTTAAAGCGCACCGATAAAAATCAGCCACATTATATACCTACACGGTACGTAACGCGTTGAATTTCCGAAAGCGATACCGCGCAACCCAGTAACTCGCTTTACATAAGCGAGACGGGCGGCCGGGCTGTGTCGCCCCCGCCGCCCCTCCCTCCGCCTTCGGCGCGCGCGCTCGAAAAAAAAAAAAAACAATAACGAAATAAAAAAGAGCGCCTTCTTCGCGTTTTCGCCGCGCGGCCGAAGGAGCAAATTATAAGTCACGCGCGAGGCTCGATTATCCAGCGCGAAAGAGAAGAGAGCGCGGGGTCGGGGGGGGGGGTGGGAGGGCGAGCCGTTGGGGGGCGAATAAGTGGCGCACGCAATACATATACGAGATCGCAGCACTCTCTCTCTCTCTCTCTCTCTCTCTCTCCCCCTCTCTCTCTCACTCGCGTGCCATCAATGAAATGATCGGGCGCGCGGACCACGAGACACGTCGTGGTCGCTGCTTCTTCGCACAGCGCGTGCGCGCGGGTATTAATCGTGCCGGGGCCGCGCGTCGAATGAGTTTGCACGGAGCGCGATCGGAACGGCGACGCGACTCGCAAAGGTCGCCTCGTTACTTAAGCCGGCGCGCCGATTTCCACGCGCAAGGGGGCATTACCCCCCGCCCCCCTACCACCCTATAGACACGATCGGGGAACCGCGATAAGGCGTGCGCGTCGCCGTACCGGGCAGCGCTCGCGATATCTCCAGTGGGATGAGGAGGCGCGGGGGGGGGGGGGAGAGAACTAGGCTTTTCTCCAGGGTGATTCTTCGACCTTGGCGGTGCGCGCGCGAGAGAGGCACCGGGGTGCCGCGTAATCTTGACCCAGGCGCTCGTGCCGAGAGAGTTTTTAACGATTTTTTTTTCGGAGCAATATTGTCATAGACGACCATTGATAGGGCTAATGATTATTCGTATCATACCAGTCGGTCTCAAATAGAGTAGCGCATTCGTAATTTTGCGTCGGAAACCGTTGAAATTGCATTGTTCTGCTTCTCATTAAGAATCGCGAATTGCGTTACGAATTGCGATCGGGAAAAAGTTCCTCGTTGAAAGCGCCAATATAATCTTCGCGCAACATTTTTCTCAATAGCAACCTTTACCATTGAAATAAGAATAAGCACGAGAGATGAGATGTTTCCGGTTCTATGCCTCGGTTAGACGTGTCGTGAATTCGTATGATTAGACTCAACCTATTCTACTCTCAAGTGTAGCTAGTTTCACACGAACTCTTTCGAGTCTCTGGGAGAAAAATGCCCGATACGTGTCACGATCGAAGAGTTGCGATCGAGATTAGCTAAAGCTTATGCGAGCATCGGACAAACAGGCGCGAAACATCTTGCGCCAATAATTAGGGATGTAGAAGATCTGGGCAAGGCGGACACCCGTTATATTGTCCAAATAGCGATCGATGCCAAAATGCATCGACGAGCATTGCACCGGTCTTAGGGCCGATTCCATATCCACCCCCGATCAATTTGATGCGGCGATCGGCCACTTTGGACGAGAATATTCCGTTCATTGATTGAGCTCCATGAGAAAAGAATCGGAACGCCTGCGGGCGCATTTTGTATTCCAAACTCTTTCATCAACTGGGCCATGAATTCGCTCGAAGATAGCCGACTCGATGAAGAAACATGACATCTCTTTCACCATCGCATTGAGCAAGAATGCCTTGACAAATGGGAGAAAAACTACGAGAATTTGGCTATTATTCGCTCTGCCGTCCTCCGTATATATACCGGATATTAGTATCAACGGACTAGTCTGCAATCCCCGTACACGCAGCCCTCTGCGTCCGTCGAAGAACTCGAAGGTGTCGCCGACGAGCGTGCTCCAACGACTCCCCCTAACCCCGCTTCCGGGCGGCAATATCCGCGCATCGTCGCCGCAACAGCGCGCCCGAGCGTCGTCGAAGCGCACGATCTGTATCGCGAGACTGGTTTCGTAATTAGAAAATCGGATTAATTCGTCGCGGGGCCCGAGGACTCGATTTTCGCCTCTCCCTCCCGTGTACGGGAGCAGCCCGGTGGACCGCCTCCGGATCTGTCCGCGCTCCCGACGGAGCGCAGAGTGGGCGACGCGAAACGTTTGTGGGAGGCTCGCGCGCGGTCCGGGACGGGATTTAATTAAAGATTCGAATCGGCGAGGCGCGAGGGCCGTCGAATCCCAGCGAGGACCGACGGCTGGCTATTACGTTCTATCTATGCGAGCTCGGACGAGGGGACAGAACTCGAATTGGCTGGTTGACGGCTATGTATACATGTATACAGTTACCCGCACCCACACACAACCACCCACATATATATAGTTACGTAAGCGAGCAGTGGCTGGATTTCGGGGGAGACGAAGGGGAGGCACAGCTCGCTTCACGTCTTCTTCCCATTAGTGTTCCGAGAGGTCGCGCATATAGCGATTGCGCTGTGGCAGCGGTTACGACCAGGCTTAATATTCTTCGTATATATATATATATATATATAATATATAGACTTGAGACACCTGCAGCTCGGCTGATAGCGCGCGAGTCTATTCTTAGCCGCGCGCGCGCACTACAGCCTTTCAATATATATATATATATATATATATATATATATATATATATATATATATTATTACAGTAGGTCGTGTATTTTGTGTGTGCGCGCGCGCGCCTCCGATCGTTGCCCGCGATTCGCCCACGCGAATTTGGGCGTGATTGCACATACCTGTATACGCGCGTATTAAGCGTTCGCGCCTGGACACGGCGAGTTTTCGCAACTCGCGGCCCGCGGGAGCGCGTAACGTCAAGCCCGCCCTAAATATTTATACAAGCGTATATAAATGTGCTTGTGTATATATATATATATATATATATATATATATATATATTGTGCGAGACAAGGCTGACGCGTATAATAAATTGCCCCTCCTCCGCGCGGGACTCTCGCCGACTGGATTGGAACGCGCATAGTTATGCGCCCCGCCGAGAAACTTGGAACGGAATAGCGCCGTTCGTCGCTCCGCGTCGTCGTCCTCGTCGTCCTCGCCAAAGACGTCGTCGCGCGAGCATTTATTGCGCGTTTATTACGCGGGCGCGCGCGCGCGCGAAGGTGCGGCCGCGTCGTAGTCGCTCGGCGACCGACGATATGTATATATATATATATATATATATATATACAATATTAACCGGACGACAGCGCGTTCGCGGCTCCGTGCAGATCGCGGGACCATTGGCAAAATCATTTATTAATAAACGAGTCGCTTGCGCTCGCGATATTAATGCGCGTCTGTACACGGAGATATGCCGGAAAAGCAATTTGCGCGACTCCAAACTGATAACGCGCGATGCAAATGCGCGGTTAATTAATATGTGTTTATTATAAACTACCACGTGTTCCGATTGAGCGAACGAGGAGCTAAAATGGCGAATTATCGCTTCAATTATACTTGGGCAGACTTTATATAGCGTTTCAAGGAGTTTTGCTAATAAAATTACACACAGGCACAAGCACGCACACACACAGGCATATATGAACGTACGCGTGCGCTTTGATTGATATGTGCGTTCGTTTATCTGACAGGCTAGGGGACGTAAATCGTCGGATTTAATTAACGCGTCAGCGACCAGAAAACTATTTTAAAATATTTAAAAGACCGCGGAGAAAGGATCTCGGGCCGTAATTTTCGAGTTTGCTGACGCCAAAACCCATTTCGCAGTCCAGCGTTTTTTTTTTAATCCCGTCCCCTGCCCCCACCCCATCTCTCTCTCTCTCTCTCTCTCTCCCTCTCGCCCGTCGTTCCGCAGTGCTCTGCAGAATTTCCGCTCGCGAGCTCCCGCCGGCCCGCGCAGATTTATGGATTATTTTTTCTCTATTGCCGGGCAGTAGGGGCGGGGGAGGGGGGAGGGGGGGGAGGTGGGACGGCGAAGAGGAGAGTTACACGCGCAGAGCGAGAAGTGCGCATAGGCTCGGGCGCGCAATATTCGTCGTTGTAATCGCCGCTGTTGTCGTCGTCGTCGTCGTCGTCGTCGTCGTCGTCGTCGTCGAGACGCCCGTTTATGCCGGCGACAGGCATTGCGCAAGGAAGGCGATGGGAGAGTCAATTATTATCCGGGCGGTCGCCGCATAACGAGACTTCCGCTGGAATTAGCGCGAGTCCGAAGAGCGCACCTCTCCTTATGCATGTGTGTGTGTGTGTGTGTGTGTGTGTGTGTGTGTGTGTGTGTGTGCGTCTGCGCGCGCGCGTGGCTGTGTGCGCGTGTTTTGTGTCGAAAGATCCAGCAGTGCCGCGTGCGCGAACAATGCCCGATTCCTCGCGGGAAGTCCTCGATTTCGTTTTCCTATCGTCTTTCTTCTTCTTTTTTTTTTTTTTTTGCTTTTGCTCGCTCCCATCCCCGTTTCCCGGCCACCTCGCGTTCGAGGCGCTCATCCCGGCCGGCGGCCGTGGAATCCGCGCGTCTTTTCAGTTACATCGGTTTTCAGCAACAGCCGTTCAGCGGCCACCGCGTCCATCTTCGTTGCCGCGTGCTGGAAATCGACACTCCTTTCGGAGGAGAGTTGGTCGGTCTTTTGTACGTGTGCACGCGCCCATGTGAATGCAATAGGAACGCGACGCTCGTGCGACTCGCGTTGTCATTACCCATCGCAATCGGTGCGGCTGATTCTTAAGTAATCGCTTTTCATGCGTTTTCCCCGAGCTTGTACACGCGAGTCCCGATCGGTAAATATTTTTATTTAAGAACAAGATACAACGTTAAGCAAATTGTTCCATGTATAACGGATTAACCGTAATGCAAACGTTAAAATTTTTTTTTTTTTTTTGTTCACTCCGAATATCTGTGGAAAATTTGGAATATCCAACCGCAAATAATTTAGAACGACAGTATTCTAATAACAGCTCCTTATTAGATTGGAATGCGTAAATCACGTTAGAGTTTTTCAAATTCGCTACGACTTTAATCGCTCAGCATACAAAGTATTTTATTGGCTTCTCTGTTCTCTTTCTCAAAGAACTTAGTAAATATTTTGCGGGAGCTTTAACTATTTCTTTTTGCAATCGAAAGATAAATGTTCGTTTGAAATTCTAAAAATATCATTTTTTTCTACAAAATATCGCAGTTTTTCACACCACGATTTTATTATTGAGTTTGGATACTTTTTTAAACTCCTGTGAGTTCATAGTGCGGCAAATCGTTTCTGGGCCTTTTTATTAATTTTTAATTTTACAGAATCTGCAAGATCTGGAATCGGTACAGCGGATGAGAAACCTTTTTATTCACTCTGCAGGGTTTTTTTTCTATAAATCGCAGGCTTATTAACATTTGGATCGTGAAAAAATTACAATAATTACTATAATTATATTTAAATCTATACGGACGGGTCTGAAAATGTTAAGTAATGCATTTTTTTTTAAAACAAAAAAATCATTGTACAATCGTGGACTTTTGAGGCAGCTGAACTCAGTACCGATGCACTTATCTTAAATATTTATCGTTAAAGTCGTTAAGGAACATTACCGATACACACGTGTAATTTATAATTTAAGATAGCTTAAACGTGTATTCATATATACAATGACCTAAAAATTCGCCGAATGTTCGATTTTAATTTGCAAGTCCAATGGTTCGGTAGCAGGATTTAAATGAAAAGTCTATTTATGCATCACCTTGCAGTTTAATTAATGTTTGAATTTTATTTATTTCAACTTACACTATCAAAATACTTATTTAATACGGTGTCTTATATTGAGACATTGTATTTAAATACAACATTGACATTTTTTTTTTGTACAAATGTTAATTTATTATTTATTTGTTTAATTTAGCATAGTTGAATTCTTAATTATCTCACCA
The DNA here is from genome assembly GCA_018907035.1 of Sycobia sp. Sy_11. Lineage (NCBI taxonomy): Eukaryota > Metazoa > Arthropoda > Insecta > Hymenoptera > Epichrysomallidae > Sycobia > Sycobia sp. Sy_11. The sequence goes on from JACCIC010000005.1 coordinate 4,297,964, forward strand.
ATATGTCCGAGCTATTGAATTTTCTATTTTTTTTTTTCAGAGGCACAGCCATTGTAAACTTACTATCCGTCGATCTCAGCCGTTATTTTTCAATGAATTTATACTGACATTCAAAGTGATATAAAATATAGATCATTTGCTCATAAATAATTCATGAAAGTTCGTATCCACAATGAATCAAAATTATTAATTTCTTTGACGGCTAAATAATTTGGCCCATTAGAAAACTGGTTTCTATAAGAGTGAACCAAACTAGTCAGCACAACTGAGAAAGCAAGAGCGATTAATTTTTAAAGTAAGAAAATTTCAATAAACGAATTCGAGGCATTATTTTATAATTAAATTTTACGTTCAAGGACAAAAATTTCGAATCTGCATTAAGCGATTCGATAGCAGCTCGATAGAGTCCATTACGTTGTTTTCTGCTAAAACTGAAGTATAATGAGAGATTAAGAATTTTTTCCCAAAATTTTAACGCTTGTATAAAAAATTGCCGTTTTTCATTAACGAAACGCACAAAAACAAAAACTGAAAGTAACATTCCGCGTTTCAATGGGAATCTTTGGGAGGGCAAGGGAATCGCAAAGATGTCTATGCGCGTCGGACGGCGTATTAAAAAAAAAAAAAAAAAATAAATAAATCAGACGGATTTTTATTTCGTTCGCGCGCATATAGGTGTAGGCAATACGAGGCGAGCGAAATTTCTGTCCATGGGTGCAGCTGCAGCGCGCTCCCTGCCAGCGTCGTTTCTATTATATATATATATATATATATGTATATACGCGGCGAGACGCGAAGCGCGTGGGTCGCGCGTTATCGCGGACCGTGGCAACGCTATATACACCGTACTTTATTTCCGCGCCGGGGCTCTCGCTCTTATATTTATACTTCTAGTTCTCCTTGACTCTCCCTGGCTTTTTCTCACTCACTCACTCACTCACTCACTCACTCACTCTCTCTCGTTTTTTGCTGCTCCGTGGCTCTCTGCCGCGTGGCAGTCCTTTCTCACCCTCTCCCCTACCTTCCCTACATATATAGATCGCTTCGGTCGGCGGATCCATTGTGCGCCGCTTGTCTCTCCCTCTCTCTCTATCTCTCTCTCTCTCTCTCTCGCGCGCGCGCGAGAAGTCTTAAGCGCGAGAAAATTTACGGGTCGCTTCGTAAATTGGATTTTGGGGCGAGGAAACGTAGCTCCGCGCGTTCTCTCGATGCACTCGATGTTTGGGGGCTGGGAGGGATTCATAAAAATTCGTCGTTTCGTTTTGGGGCATGACTTGGAAATACAATCGACTGCGAGAGATTTAGCGTATGTGCACACACACGCGCACGCGCACGCACACGCACACGCACACACACACACACACATACGAGTCTTGTCCCATTTACTTTAGAACTAATCCTTTCGCCTACTTTATTACTTTATTATACGCGCACGCCGGGACTTTATTTAGCGGGAACGAATGTACTTATTGTGCCCGCTGGGATTCGTGCGAATAAAGTTTATTCAATGGCTCGCGCTTGACAGATGTGCCACGCTCGTTCGACTTTGTATGCATATTACATCAAAGGTTCCATATATATATATATATATATATATATATATATATATATATATATATATACGCGGGGTGTCGCGCTATCGGCACTTTTCGCGCCTCTATAAATATACAAAGGGGAGCTATTTATTATCGTTGGACTCCGGCTGAATTCTCCCCGCCGCGATGATTCGCGCACGTTCGTCTTTTTCGCAGTATACCCTGTGTCGACAACGAGTCTGCGCGCGTGAATATATATATATATATATATATATATATATATATGTGTGTGTGTGTGTGTTGTGTGTGTGTGCGTGTGTTTGCGTATACGGACCCAATAAACGAGTCGCGCCGCGCGCCGGCCGATCTATCTGTTTCGCACGTTCGTTTCTACATGTAATGCTCTCCGCGAGCGGATTGGCGATCAGCGGCCTATACCGAGATGTCTGCTTGAACAACGTAACGAATGGCTTATTTACGGATATTTGCTTACCATTACCTATTGCTTATATTACTTATTACTAAGATTAATAATGACGGTGTGATAAATCGGTATGGCTTTTCATTATTTGCTCACAAAAATCGCCAAAAGTGTACTCAGGAGATTGGAACGAAATGTTTCGCCGAACGTAGCTTTGATCTTGTGACAAGCACATGATAAATTATGAAAATAATGCTAACAGTGTCAAATAGCCCCAATGGAATTTGAATTTATTTTTCTCTCGTCTTCAATCAATGAGCCTGGATAAAATATGTCATATACTGGCTGAAAAATAAAAGTATCCCACGAGAAAAAAAGCGGTTTTTTGAGTACTACTTTTGAATATTGCTAGTTAGTTTCGAAAATTCAAGATGGTAAATAGTATATACAGCTTTCTTTGATAATGAAAAAAAGTAAAAAAAAAATTTCAGTTACACGACGCTTCGCGTCATGTTATATTATTTCCATAATTTTTTAAATGATGTGTTTCTCTTGATATTTTTTAAAAATTTTTGTTATAATTCGTCTGCCAATCGAAATTTCAAGAAGATAATAAATTATGATAAATGAACGTAAGTACAGACGCGTTTTCTAATTTATGAGTGAAATTTTCCATTTTGTATGAAACAGAATGTATAATATAATGAATAATGGGTCTTTACATTATCGTAATCTTGCAGGATGGGAAATTTTCTATAATAAATGGATTTGCAATCAGACTATTGTTCAAGTAATTAATTCTACGTGGGACTCTGAAAGACGGCTAATTGATTAAAAAATGAATTAATTTCTTTCCTAATAGAAGGATACAACGAAAGAATATTATATACTCACTCAGAACTATGATAAATTCATATAAAACTGATGAAAGGGTAGCAGTATTCGCGACAATCCGAAAAATAATTTTCTATACAAAAAATCATCGCTTCGATAAATATCTCCGGCGAAGCCTCATTAACGGGAGGGAGGGAGGAGAGATCTTAGTATATCGTAAAAAACAACGCGGCCGCGCATTATCGTCGAGCTGGACATTGGCGGCTTCGTCCATTCCCCGATTCGGTAGTCGCGCAACGGCCACCATCCCATTCGTTCCGCGCAAATACGCGCGGACACGATTATGAAACTCCTCGCGCATCGCCGAGATGAGGCTGGGGGGGGGGGCAAGTATTGTATCGGCGCTTCCGCGAAACGCTCGGTCGGTGCGCCTCGCGCCGCCCGTCGTAAAATCGCCCGAATAATAAGAAATTCAGGGGGATCGCGCGCGTCGTTCTCGGTCACTCGCGTGACTCCGCTCGCGCAACGAGCTCGTACGATCTCGCTCTCGCGCCCAAAAATGCTATTTACGCCCCGACACTGCTGCGCGCTCGTCTCGCGGCTCTTTTCGCGCACTCACGCACGCAGAGATATAGGTGTACTTTTGGTTATGCGTATGCTCTCGGAACGGTACAAAGTGGCTTTTTTTGGCGAGCAAGAAAAAAAAAGCGAGCATTCCCCATATATATATATATATATATATATATATATATATATATATATATATATAACATGTCAAGAGACATAAACCTTTCAAGAGCCGCAAGTATTCGTTTATGCGAGCTCTTATATATATATATATATATATATAATAACCGCGCGCGATAGCAATCGCGCCGCGATGCGATGTGTGTCTTAATAACGCGAGCGCGCGTGAACTGGCGAACCCGGAAAGAAGAGAGGAACGCTGGATCTCGTCCAGATGAAACGGCCGAGATTGCAAGTAAACGCGATGCATATTACACAGACACACACACACACACACAGACACACATCCACACACACACACATGTATATGCATTAAGCGCGTACACGTATGCGCGTCAAGAGAACGTCACGACCGCGGCCCGAGCCGAGGGGGGAGAGGCTGCACCCGGGAAAATTCGCCGACTCCTTTATTATACCTTGGGAGCTGCTTGCGACAGTTACGAAAAAATGGCCTATGATCGCGCAAAAAGGGCCCGCGCGCGATATTACCTTACTCCTGCGCTCTCGCGTCGCTGTCTCGTGCCCGGCAGGAGGGGGGGGGGAGGGTGTCGGTGGCGATGCACCTTGGACCCAGTTACTTGCTCCGGCATCTCGCTATCTCGACGAGATCTTCTTTATGGCGTGCGCGCGCGCGCGCGCGTGTGTGCTATTCGTGCGCGTTATGCGAGACTCGCGGGACTCCCCCCCCCCGCTCCCCCATTAGCTCGTCCCAGCGATACCGCTGTGCGCTCGCGACTCGATGCGCAAGAGAGAATAGTTCGAATGTAACGCGCTCGATCGCCTCGGTTCCGTATCCGAGTATTCGACGAAGGGAGAGCGCGCATACGAACGACTACTCGCATTAGGCGAGCGTCAGTTTGGAATGATGGCGGATATTGTCGGATATAGGATCGTCGCGCGCTGTGACGAGCGTGCGCGCGCGCGCGCTATAATGGAAGCCTTTTTCCGGACCGTTCGAGATTACACCTCTCTCTCTCTCTCTCTCTCTCTCTCTCTCTCTCTCTCTGTGTGTGTTTCCCCCTTTCGATTTCCAATGCGTCTACGTAACTGGATATCGCGCTGCATTTATCGCTTTTTCATTGCCCCTTTGTAAAGACGGCGGCGCCCGGAAACGCCTTGACGCATTGCTCAAGACGCCGGGGGAAAAAGGCTTCGTCTTGATTGCCCGCGCGTGGGCTGCCTCCGGCTACTTCATACCTTTATGATAAAAAGAAAAATCGGGTCGACCGCTGAACGAGTTTAATGGATTTGTATTTATATACATATGGCATTCTCCGAATTAAAAAGCAATCGATAATATTCATTCGTTCTCGGTTAATGAAAGAGAACGTGGTATGCTATTATTGCATATGAAAAGTCACAAAGAATAGACAACGGTGGAGAGACGTGCAGAACGTATCACCAAGTCAGTTAAAAAAATTTGAATTGAATTGAATTTCAAGCTGATTAAATAACTTTAATTGCCTTGCTCTTTGAAATAATTAAGGTGTAAATTTTAATCCGTATTTAAGACAAATTATTCATTTAACTTCCTGAACTATTTAGAATTATATAAAATTTTTTCTAAACATTTTATAATCATGTGCGATTTGTTTTTACTTCGTGTTCTTGATTGACTTTCATTAAGGAAACACATCATTTCCAAATTGCACAACCTGTGAAGATTATCTTTTTATTGACAGTTTTTTATTTTTAAAAGAATTAGTTGAATACGTTGAAAAGCCAAATAGTTATTTTTTGGTGGAAATAACGATACTATCGATTAATTTCATCACAGACTATAAAAATCTGAAAAATAACCATATTTTTAAAAATATTTTATATGACTACAGAGAAAAAGAGTGAGAGAGAGAGAGAGAGAGAGAGAGAGAGAGAGAGATGAGAGAAGAGAGAGAGAGAGAGATCGTTATGTTTTAATAAACCCATTATGATATTTCTAATCAGGACCTAAACAATAATAAATATATAGAGTTTCGGTAACTCAGATGTGGATATTAGTTCTGCCGATTCATGTTAAGCGAATCGCATTCGAAAAACGTTTTTTTATCAAAGTCGAATGTTGTAAAAACAATCTACAGACCAATCCAGTTATTATAAAAAACAAATTAATAAAATCGATTTAGTAGTTTGAAAGCTTTGTGAGCACCCACGAACAATGCAAAGGTTCACACATATATATATATATATATATATATATATATATATATATATATATAAATACTCAATTCGTAATATCAATTTTTTATTCCCATTGTTCATTTCTGTTGATTAAGTCGCAAACATCGTAGAAAGTGAAAATAGTCGTACAGAATCCGATTTGAAAATACGAAAATTTATTCTCGTTCACACGCGTAATGATCAAGGGAAAATCGCACGGAATATCAGACGAACGAACCGCGCGATTCGCCACGAATTCTCGGGGTAAGCCAGGAACAAAAATGCCTCGCGTTAACAGCGCGGGAGTCCGGAACACGGCTCGAGTCGCCGCGATCGTAAATAATATCGCAGAGGCCGCCCCGGCTGCACGACCCGCTTCGGCGGAGAGATATCGGCGTCGTATCGGCCCGCCGCGCAGCCGCCTCGCGAAGCGACAGCAGCGACGCCCTTGTCTGTCCCAATCTATACGGCCGCGGGAGGCTCGCGACGACGCGCTCCCTCCGCGGAATCCAGGTTGAAAGCCGATTCTCATAGTTCCCCGGGTCCGTGGCGCGACTTGCAGTTTTTTTTTTTCTTTTATTTTCGGCGAGTCGGCGCGCGGAAAAATCGTGACTTTCGCGCGGCCGTTGATTGTAGCCCGAGGGCCCTGTGCAAATATCAAGTTCAAAGCCATGGGGAAGGGAGAGGAAGAGAGAAAGAGAGAAGGAGAGAGCAGAGAGAGAGAGAGACAGAGTGAGAGATACAGAAGAGGTGATGTAACTACACCAGATTCACATCAGGGAATCACTTTTCGTGGAGAATCGGTTAAGTAGATTAATATTTTGTTAATTTTTTAGTAAAAAACTTCAATTACGTATTCAACGAATTATATTGGATCTCTAAGTTAAAAAGTTTATATTTTCAATTAGAATTCGGGCGTTATTTCAGTAACAAAATGAATAAATACAGTATCCTGCATTATGGCATTTGCCCACAATCCAGAGAATTTCTGGATTCCACCTCAAAAAATGTCTTCCCTTTTAAGGTCAGGAACGAATCAAGAGAATTCGTGATTGCTCCGATGGGGACATTTTACATCGACCAAAATAAGTGGCATTCATAAGGTGAATGTTTGTAAAGGCTGGGCTCTCAGGTGGGTAGGGCAGAATTTCCCTATCCTCTTTTCCAAATATTGTTTGACAATATAATGAACATGTGACCGAGCATTGTCATAAGGAAACATCACTGTCTCCTATTTGGTTTCCCATTCTTGCCATTTTTCTCGCAATGCTCGTTGAGAACGCATGGACTGTATTCGGCAAATGGATCACAGTTGATCGCACACTTCGGATACAACACCATTAACTTGTTCACATATGTATTACTTGCTGGGACTGCGGTGGCTATGATTCATAGCTTGGGAACGGCCCAAGATTTTTTGCGCTCTCGACTATCGTGATAGATCCACTTTTCAGGTTCAGTGACGATTTTCGACACTTCTCGTCGTAAGTTCGGCACCCAATTTCCTAATTTTTAGATGAAGACTTTAGACGCTTTCCAATGACTTCGCGTATCATTTACAATAAATGACACACAGGATAGATGTGAGTTTAATAACAAATACGAACTTTTTGTGATTCAGACACATTAGTCCCAACGATAAAGAAGAACACTGACATTGCATTCGTCTAATGGCACTCGTTTCACGATATTCAGCAGATGCAGTTGATTCGTCATTACGAATGCGAAGCGTACACGGGAATGTAAATCGGCAGGAGAAAATTTATTCTATTCCTCGTCCGCCCTGCCCCCGAGCGGGCTGAGATTGGTCAACGGCGATATTCTGCGCGCGTAGCAGCTCCCGCCGAGCATTACGCTCGCGCTCGCGGCCTTTATGAATTTTATCGAGATCCCGCGTATTTGCGAAGCTGCGCCATTGTTCCGTACCGAGCGCGACTATCGGGAATCACTCTCCGAGCCCGACTGGCACGAGTAAGCCCATCTTCCTCGTTCCGAGATCTTCGCGTTCCGAGAAGCAGCGTCTATCGATCATTGCCGTTTATATCCCTCTTAGCTTTTCCAATTTGACCATTTCGGACGGCTTGATCGTCTACGCAATTCGTACCCAATCTGCTTGGATGAATTGTCGCGGTCACGTGGCCCGCCTCAACGGCCTGCGTTACCCAGGATCTACCGCTAATTAAATCTTAAAATGTCTTTAATCTAGAGCAATCTTAAGCTGGTTACAAAACCGACTCCAGGAGGAAGTACTTTGTAGTCGCATTATTCTACACAAGGTCTTGCTCGATCATCTTTCCGAGTATCGTAACTATCTTATTTCATGACACGTTACCAGGGGTCCTCCGAGACGCGAGACAAAAGAGCTCGTGCCGCCTCGAACGCGCGCCAGAGCTGTATGGCGATCTTGTCTCGTTTTGGGGAGCGCGTTACTGAAATTCTCCAAATGCCGGGATTCACAATCCTTCGTATCTGAATGAGTCCGCACAAGGATGCTACACTTCCTAACTTTATATTAAACGGTCACGTTATATGTTAATTTATTTTATCTCGTTCAGTGTCCTCCTGTATATTGTATACGTTATTTATGTATCATTTTTATCGCCACTAATGTAAAAAAACGAATCATGGTACTTTGAAAAATTTGGAGTATTACAAAAATGCTTTAAATCAAAGTTGTAGATAATACAAAAGTAAACATTTTATATTCTATATAATTATTCTCTAGAACTTATATTTTTCGAGAAAATGCATAAGTTTTAATAGATGCTCGAACCTGAACCTCGGTAAAATCATGAATTACTGATCTTTTTTTTTTTTTTTTGAAAATATAAATACCAGAAAAAAGTGTATAGAATATGAAATATATATTCCGGTAGGCTAATCTAGAACTTTAATTCGAAACATTTTTATTAAACAATTAGAATTTTTAGATTTTTCATGCACTTTTTCATTTGTTGAAAATAAAATTTATGCCGTTAGAACTGTTCGGAATAGAAATTTCAAAAGTTCCAGAGATCTGCTCATATAATAAATAACGCTCGAATCATTAGATTTATAAAGTTTTCTACATTGGATTGAACTTAGCCAAGGAGCGACATATTTTCTATATCACGACCGTCGGCTAACAATGAGTTTTTTTTTGTCGATGTGAAACCGAAGTTGCCGATGGGCAATAAACGATGCTTGTTTTTTTTTGTGCGCGAGTGACGCGTCGATGGTCACTTTTTAAGAAGTGACAATCGCATTATTGAACTTCAGCGCGTACTCGAATGCGAAGCTCAAAGTGAAGTTATTTTTGCGAAAAGGACACGAAATTACTGAGCGGGACAAAAAGCAGTCGTGAGAAATACGAGAATGATTTTATTGCAGATGAGTCATTTATTGTTAATTGTCCTCGCTATTTAAAACGCTCAGTGCTTACTTTAAATTTGACGCATTCTCCTGACGAGTTACTTACATTGTTCGAAGATGCATATTTATTTGCGTACGCTTCACCAAGTTTTTAAAATTTCGTCGAAGACTTTAATTCAAAATGATCAAAATTAAAAAAAAAAAGAAATCCATTAGCCATCCTGCTGCTTCGTCCCCCTCCAATCAGTTTTGCCATTCACGCCGTACAAGTATCGACAAACGAGCGCCCAACAATTGGCAAAAATACCTTCCACGCTTGTCCCGCTGCTCAGCTGCTCCGAGCAATAAAATTGCTCAGCGGTCCTGGATAAAATTGATAATACACATCTACGCGCCATTGTAATGTACGCGAGCCGTTGCGCACCGGCCGCCGATGCCCGCGATGCGTGCGCAATGCCATTACGTATGCGGGCACGCCGCGTGCAAGTGGCGCCGACGACGGGGCGATTGTTCTCGCACTCGCGGGCTACATAGCCGTTACGTGCCTTACGGCCCTCTTACGAGAGCCAGCGCAATTATGTCGCGTGCCGTCGCTCCCGGCAGCAACGCGGTGAGCGCGCGCGCGCGGGCACGCCCACGGATAATTACGAATAATGCGCGGCGACGTCGACGACGACGGCGACGAGGACGCTGGTTGTAGAGCGCGCGGATTCCTATTAGTGTGTGTGTGATATATATATATATATATATACTGTTAGAAGCGCGCGGCGAGAAAGTTGCCGCGTGAAGGACGGCGCCGAGTGAGCATCTATATATATATATATACATATATATAAATATATATCTGTAGATTGGACGGGGAACGGATCCGCAGCTCCGGAGCAGTTCCCGTTCTCAAAAGCATTATGATACTGGTCTAGTGCTGTAATGATACGTCTGCCCGAATCGTAAACTCGGGGCGTGTTTACTTCAATTATCCAACCGCGGGCCCCTTTGAAAATTCGTGCGCAGAAACTGGAATAATTATGCCCGATCTCGAAATTGTAGGATATCCAATTCTTCTATATGTACACACACACACAGCACACACACACACACACACACACACACACACACCCATATCCATACACACCTATGAATCTTTGCGCATAGACGGAAAATTATCAGTATCCCGTCGACGAAGAAAAGTAAATAGAAGCGTACAACCTCGGTTTTATACCGATTTCAGTTTATTCTAAACTTGTATTCGAGTTTGTCGCGTCTGCACCGATCAAAAATAAGACGAAGATGACCGTCCCTCTCGAGCGGGAAATCGCTCAATAATCACGCGTGAGCGTTCGTTCGGGTACTCGCATCCGCGTGCAGGATCGGCGGGCATTCCCTCTCACACCGGCCCAACTCACCGCGAGGGTATCGCGTCGAAACTCATGCTAATCAGCGCGGGTCGCGCTCGCTTGCGTATCGTGGCGGGGTGTCCTCTTACGATCCTTCGGACCGAGCAAACTGGTTCGCGCGCGCTCCTCTCCCCTCCCCCTCGCCCCCCGCTCCGCGCCGGGATTCCGAGAAGAGCAATTCGCTCGCGCGCTGCATCGGCGAGCTCGTCCCGGGCTCTCCGTAGAATTTCCGAAATCCGAATCCCCGATTCTCACGACGTATCGTCTTTTTCTTTCTTTCTCCCGCCGTCTCCTGCGCAAGTGACTAATAATATTCACGAACGGTCGTAATAGCGAATAGCGAGCCAGCGTTCGAGGCGAGCGATACCGTTTTTTTGCCCTCTCCATTGAGCGTCGCCGTAAAAAATTCAGTACTCGCACAATGGTATAAAGACCAGTTTTCCATGTCGACTTGGTAACGACTTGCTACTACCGATAAAGCTCGATAAATAAAATCCGAGCACTTTAATGGATATTTTATCGGCGTCTCAAGGCGAATTGAAACAATTTTCAATGTTGACGAGATATTGAACAGGAATCCGTAACCGAGTTCGACTGAACTCGCTTGGAAATTCCTTGATAAACGCAAAGTTTCGATTTAATTGCTAAGTAAGGGTCATGGTTTCGAATTTGTATTTTTAGAAAATAAATTACAATAAGTATAGAAACTTTAAACGACAGTGCAACTGATAATTTGAGTAATTGATCAAACCAACTATTACTAAGTTGTGAAGTTTGAACGCCATCTTTCGCTAACATATACGATATTGACAGATAAACATCAGATGCATAAGTAGTAACGACCGAGTTGGTCGGGCAATTTCTTCTGCTTTGGATTTTATGCCTGTTATCCTGCTTTAAAGGCAGTATTTTTAAAATTAAAAATAATTCTATATGCTATCAGAGATAAGTGATAACGACATGGACTTTTTTTTAATGAAAATAAACAATAAAAAGAAAATGAAATACGAAATTTTTAAAATTTACGTTGAATTTATTTGCAGCCTACTGTTTATTTAAACCATTACTGAATTATAATTAAGTTTTGGAGAAGAAAAGTTTCTTTTGTATACAGTTACATTAAGAAGTAGAAGCTTTTTCATAGTTCATAGGCCTCTCGTTCAAAAATTTCTAGATCCGTTGCTCTCATTCGGTTTTTCAATATAGTTTAAAAAGGAAAAGGGACTTTTTTTTTATCTCAATATCTTTGGAGAAGTTTTTTGCCCTCTTGGAAAAGTGGATTTGGATACAATTAGGTCGAGTAAAACTATTCCACTTATCGATTGTATACCGACGCGTAACACGCACGTATTGAGAAACAAGAAAGTCATTTCGTCATTAGCGTCGACCTTTAAAGTTTTGAGAATAAAGTTTTTACAGCGTCGTTTTTTTTTTTTTTTTTACGTATCGCCGAATGGATCGTTCGACAGGTACTCTCAACGAAGGTAATTTATCGGGAAGGAAAATCCAAGTTTCTGGGACAAAAACGTGAATAAATTGGAAAGTTTTTACTTTTTTATTCTCGGCAAGAAGCACTAGCGTCGTAAAAAAAAGAGGGTATCGAATTCGAAACAAAACAAAAAAACATATCGAAGGCATTGTAATTTCGACGCAAACGAGACGGCACAAGATAGGCAAGCATCCGAAAATCGACCGAGTCTAATGGAGCTATTGCTTTTAGTTTTGCTAATTACGCGGCGGGGGGTACGGAAGGCCTTGTCCCGAGTCCGTAACGGCCTCTGCGGCGAATCCAAGCGCGAAATGCACTTGGAGCGTCCGGGGCTCGGGTAGCCGCGCATCCGAGCCCCGGTCGATAATGATATACCACCGCAGAAGTTTCGTGCGCGCGCGCGCGCGCTTCCAACCCGCTCGACCGCCGCCACGGGGTGATGAGTTCTGAAGGATGTCACCCGAGACGCGAAGCCGAACCCGACGCCCCGGCTTTTTTATTCGCCCTGCGACCGTGAGCCGGGAACTGCGCGCGCTCGGCTAGACTGTAGAGGAGATGATTTTAGTTTCTCAAATATTTAAAAAAAAAAAAAGAGAAAAAAAACGGAATAATAGACGGAAAAAAACCAAATTAAATCGAAAGCATTTCAGCGTGTACCGTGGGTTTAATTAAGGAAAACGATATATATATATATATATATATATATATATATATATATATCTGGATAAACGAACGAATTTCACAGTATATTTAGCTCAGGCCGATTATTACTGCTACGCGCGGCGTTTTCTTGCGCGCGAGTTTCTCGCCGCGCATACGTGCGTTGGGTATAACCTATATATATATATATATATATATATATATATATATATATATATATATACATATACATATGTACAGGTAGATTCATATCCGCGGCACGCTCGCGCTACACGTACGCGTATGAATATACATATAATTCTTTTGGTAAACACACATTAGTTTTCCAAGTTCGGAAAAGTGCCCGAGGGGTGTGGGTTGCTCGCGCCGCGGCAATTGAAACGAAGCCCCGCGCCCCCGAGACCCGCGGCGTATTTTCTAAACGTAAAACTCAATTAATATCTCGGTGCGCGCCTGATGGGCCGCTCGCCGCCTCGGCCCAAAGCGCCGCGCGAACCTCGGGCCTCGGCAATTTGCGTGATTCATCGTCGTCATTACGAAGAAAATCGCTCTCGCACTATCTCGGGCCGCGTGGAGAGGTCGATGGTGCTGGATATGCAGACGGGGAGGGAGAGAGAGAAAGAGGGACGTACGCGCGCGTATGTGTGTGTGTGTGTGTGTGTGTGCGCGCGCGCGCACTCACCGCATTGCATTATGCACACGATTGCTCATTACGAGCGAATGGGGAAAGAAAAGGGGGAAAATGAGGCAGATGGGAGGGAAATTAGAGGAGCGAACGCGCGGGCGAGAGAGAGAGAGAGAGAGAGAGCGAGTGTGAGGCGCGGTGGGGCTCGGGGGGTGGGGGGGGGGAGGACGCCACGCCGCCCCGCATCGTCCGCGCAATGAGGCGGGAAAGAAAGAGAAAAGTCGCGAGTGGGAGCGTATCGGCTCGTCGCCGGGCGAAACGTGCCGCGGGCGCGGCGGCGGCGGCGGCGGCCGCGCGGGTGTGTTATCCGGAGCGGTCCACTTCCCACGCAAACGACCCGGACGATCCGCCGAGTCCTCCGTGGCGGCGGCGGCGGCGGCCGAGGCGGCGCGGCTATCACGACTCTCGACCTCGCTCTCGACGGCGCTGATGGGAGAGACCTCCGCGCGCCTCCTCGCTTCGCTATTTGCCCCTGGGGCATGTCGTCGGCGGGAGGGAGGGGGGTACCGAGGAGAGAGCAGGCATAACTATGAAAGGGGCCGTGTGGCGGTCAGCGGGCGTATTAGAGGAGAAATAATTTTACGTTATAGTTGTACCTGTTATTTGTTCATTTTGTAAAAATGGCGCTGTTTTCTCTAAAATCAAATAAGTAAAATTTTTTCTCATGGAGTAAATTAAGTTGATTGAATTCCAGTTCACGCAAGCTAACACATCGATCGGTCGCTGTTTGCCTGTAATGTATTTAAGACGAGATTTCGTGTACTTTGTACGAAGTTAAACTAATGATATTTGACGAAATTTCAACGATTGTAAAAAAGAAATTTTTTTATAATTTATCTTTTCTGCGCATTTTCAAATAAAGCTTGCAAAGATCAGAAATATTTGACGAAACGTCGCGGAACAAGTAACTTTTTTTAACTTTAGTATGGGAACCTAGGAAAATCACTCAAACATTTTAAATGAATTTGTCATTTTTTCAACGCATTAATGTAAATTCTATTGGCCATTGAAGTATTGTATAAAAGCAACGAGCACGCATTTTCGATAAAAAATTCTTTAATAATTAAAAAATATCCGCAATAACTTAATACGTCAAATATTAAAGCAGTACGATTTTAACGAAAATTTTTCAAATGACAATAATAACAGCTTGTAAAATTTGACCACTCTCGCTCAGTTTTACGATTGTCCACTGAGTAGCGACCTATATTTTTCAATTATTGCCTTCAAGTCATCAAATATCTAATTTGGACTTATAGTTCCGATCTTCATAATTTTTTTCAAATCACTCAAATTGAAGTCACTTGTAATAATCTTCGAATCTCCATACACAAGCCTTACAAGTATTTCGTAATTTTTCATCCACAATTCTTGTTTGTGCAACGCGAAGTGAATATAAACCCAAACTACCAAACATTTCTATGAACTTTGTTAAAGTGAAAACAAACCTAACGATTTGGACGGAGCTTGATCGATTCAAGCAATCTATATATAGCGTGCTCAAGTGTACGAGCCCACGAGCGGACCACAGGGACTGGATTTTTTGAATTTCAGGAATCAGAAAAAAGGAGGTTACTTCGATCTCATGGGCCGATCGTTCGACTTTTTTGCCTCGTTCGCGTGTTGCCGTTTTTGATTCATTATTACAAAACAAAAACAAAAAACAAAAAACAAAAAATAAAGCAGGACAGGAAAAAACGAAAAACAAGGAAAAAAAGCAGATAAAACAAAGCCGAAATTCGAAAGTGTTCGGGCTTCGAATGAAAAAGCACACTCGCCGCGGCTCGTTTTCGCTTATAAAGGCGTATCTGCTCGCGTCGAAATTCACCGAGCCGAGCAGCAGTGCATAAAACATCCGCGAAGGCGGTACAATGCGACCGCTCCTTTAAATTCTCTTAAACTCCACGCGTGCTCCGGTTTTTTCTCTGCCCCCCCCCCATTTCCCCGTCCACCGTCCTCCCTTTTATACGTGCACACCAATTTCGCCCGTAGGGGGCCTTTCGCGAAAATCCCCTCTCTCCCCCCCCTCCCCGCACCTAGGCCCGACGACTTACCGAAAAATAAAGTTAAAGTTGGGGGCGGGAGGGTGGTGTTCGGGGGGGGGGAGCGCTTACGTATCGAAAGTCTAAGAGAGCGCGCGCACCGCGTAACGATGATCGCGATTTATCGGGCCCGCGAGCGCCCGTGACGCAAGCGCTACGCCGTGAGGACCCCGGCCGGTTGCGCGACGCGCGAGGCGTTGTGTCCCGGCTGGATTTATTGTTTATTTCAGCGAGTGGCACACGTGTGTATATATATATATATATATATATATATATATATATATTGGATATAAATACGACACGTACTCTTAACGAGAGCCGGGCTTTCAGATGTATATATATATATATATATATATATATACACGTACCCGCCCCCGCGCCGCCGCGAGAACGAGGCTTGCGCAGCGACGCGACGGCGGAAGATCTGCGGAGGAGATTTCGGATGAGGGTCGTTGTCGCGGCTCCCGCGCGCTTTCAATGGGCCGACGGAGAAAGCGCGCCGACGACACCGCGCCCGATCGGGGGGGGGATGGACGGGGGGAGGAATACTTTCGATCGATGCTCTCTGTCGTTTTTTCTCTCAGTCTCTCTCTCTCTCTCTCTCTCTCTCTCTCTCTCTCTCACTCTTTCTATTTCCCTCCCTCTCTCTTTATTCTTTATAATTCGCCATTTGACTCGCACCTCGGTGCCCGAGATCGTAGAGCCGCCACGCTCGCGTTTCGCAAGTATTGCGCGCGCGTCAGCGCTGTTCCGCGGCGAGAGCGCGGGCCGATTAGACGCGATTGTACGTACTCGGGGCCATGGGTCTCCATTATCCCGGGTGGCCGGATCCGGGGCGGTCGGAGGGGGGAATTCCCGAATTAATTTATAACCTGGCGCAATTATCCTTGCGCTCGCTCCAGTCCGCCGATCCTCCACCGGTCCTCCGCCAGAGCGTTTCAGCGCTCGAGCGTGATATCCTCAATTTACAACGCTGTATATATATATATACTATATATATATAAAATTATATATAGCGCGTGAAATCGTCCAACTGTTATAATAAGCGTCGGTAGTTAATAAATAATAATTAATAACGAAAACTCCGACGATCCGATCTCACGACCGAATCGACAGCAGGATTATCTCTGTTAAAGCGAGTCTACAGGATTTATGGTAAATCGAAATAATTAAATGAATTGAATGCCTTTCAAGAATACATGTGTAACGCGTATTATGCTAAATAATAACGCTGAGAGACTCGTTTGGTAAGTAGCTTGGGAAAATTACTTCGAAAGCTAGAAGCGGTATAGTAGACCATTTAATTCTCCAATACTTATTTATAAAATTATTCGCTATAATTAATATTATAATTTAGTTATTGTGAAGATGATTCAGCTTTTAGAAGTCTGTTGAAAATTCAGTACTGTTAGTTAAAAATATAATGGTGGGAATATTAGTTCTCAATTAGAAATTCCAAACTACACGATCATTTTTGCTGTTATATTATTATTATTCTTGTCATTGTTATTATAAAACAGATTTTCAATCTAATTTTATATTTTTGAATTTTTCTGATAAACATTATTCTATTTTAAAGCGTTGAGCAGAAAAATTACGTATCTAATGTGTGTGTAATTGAATTGTATCTAAATAAGTAAAATAAATAAAAGTAAATCATTTCGTACATTGTAACTTAAATGAATATCTATTATTACTATCTGCAAATAATATTTAAGCGCGGTGATTAATCGGTTCTGATACAATATTTATGCCGCGTTAAAATTAAGTGCAACTCTTACACAAATGAATATCTATTATCACTATTTGCAAATAATATTTGTGTAAGAGTTGCACTTAATTTTAACGCGGCATAAATATTGTATCAGAACCGATTAATCACCGCGTGTCTCAAATTGGGCCACCTGGCCACTTACTCGCCTATGCCTTGGAACGAAACCCTATAATACAATAGCGTTTCTGAAATGCTCAATTGCCCTCTATTTTCACTTCTTATGCATTTGAAATATTTCTTCAAACAATGCTTCGATCCAAATATCAAATTATAGCGGCTTCTGATCAACGGTCGTATCAAGACATTGCAAATATTACATCGATAGTTAATGATCTAAAATTTTTCCCCTTCGCAGATAAAGGAAATAATATAATCGTAATGGGCGAATTTCTTAGCAGAAATTATAGATCTGGCGCTTTAACGCTAAAGACAATGGGGCCATTAATCTCTTACGCACGACAAGATCGCAGCGCTGGAATTTTTATTAGAAGGCTTAAAGAATCATTCTATATTAATCGGTATCGTTGACTGTTAATGCACAATAATTTAATTAACCAAACTGAAAAATATCTTTATCGGTTTTACAGCGTTCGTAAGGCCGGTTGACAATTTATAAGGTAATCATTCGTTTATGACAATTAGCATTATTCTTACTAAATGTATATCCACCCGGGCATTGCACAATGTACGCATTGAATAATACGCGAATCGGCTCGGTGACTGCGAATCCGCCATTCATCAGCAGACGCGATCCCGTTACGCGCGATTCAAAGTAACCGAGTCGCGACATCTGGCCGCTTTCCATATTCATGCGCGTGTATGTATACACATATACGTATATGCGCGGCGCATCGCACTCCGCGCGACTGCTGGACGACCGTTTCGCTTATCGGAGGCGAAAGAAAGGGTCTGTGGAAAGGAGGTCCGACGGGAGGAGGAAGGATACACCCCCCCCCCCGGCCGATTGGCCCATCCCGTCATTGGATATCCGAAATCTGAGGATTCGGTGAAGGGGGCAAAACGTGGGGGAGGGGGGGGGATATACCGAGGAAGTAAAGGGGATGGTGGTGGTGAGCGCCCGCTCTACGCCCCGGAAGAGCGTCCGACCGCTGCGACATTCCCTTCGGCATATCAATTTTACGGGGGAGGAGCGAGCCCGAGCACGGCCGCGCGAGAAAATACACGAAAGCGGTCGAAAGTGCCCAGGGGGAATGGGGTGAGCGAGTCGTCCGTATGTTGATGCTCGCGTTGGCGCACGGATAAGCTTCTCGATACGACGCGCGGTGGGGGCGGGGGGGGGAGATGGAGGAGAGACAGCCTCCTTGCTTGCGCCATTCGGGGCGGAATTCGGCTGTGGGGGATGGTCGGGGGCGACGAGCGACTGCAGGGCTAACGCGGCAGGGCGACGAGGTCGCCGACGGGAGGGGGCGCGAATCAGCGTTGGCCGTTCCGTCGACGGGACGCGCGCGTCTGCATACGTGCGAATGCGCGCGATCGCGCCGATGCCTCGTTGTCCGACCCGCGCCCGCGCCGCCGCGAAACGACCCGTACGAATTGCTTCGCCTCTCTCGGGTATCCAGGGAACGAGTTCGACGATACGTCGTGTATACAAGGAGTAATTGTTTACGATTCGTGCTGCAAAAAAAAATTTAACATTTGCGCACGATGTTTATTTACGGCAGTACGGCGGCGCGTTCTCGTGTCCGGTGTCCAATATATATATATATAAATAAATTATTACGGCACCGTTCGAAAGAGCTTGCATCGCGAAGGAATTTCAATTTGACTTTAAAAAATATCGCACGAAGCGTCGGAATCCCGTCAATGGCGTGTTCCACGGCCTATAAAAGTCAGGGAAGCAATGGCTCTGCTATCGCAATAGCTAGATTTATCTTGCATTCTTCGAATATTGAATATTGCGGAGATCGAAAAAATAGAATGGGAGCTCCATTCGTATTGTTTGTCCGACGATGTATGAATTACATCGTTTTCCTCTCCCGAATTCTCTGGCTATAATCGTCGATCCTAATTCCGCAATAACTTTTCAATCGTTATCAAGCACTCGGAGCCCGACTGCCGGATCGTTGTATTGACCAATAAATTTGGCCCGCGCAACGATTAGGCCCTCATCGGCCAACTGCGGAATTTCTCTCACGTATTGCGTCAAGACTTGGCATCTCCATCATTCGCCAGCAGCGACTGGAAAAGTGGAGCGAAGCACCCGCGGGCTTGCGGGTAGGTGGGGATGGGTTGGGGTGGGGGGGGGGGCTCTCTGCACCAAAGACCCCGGGGACGCCAAGCAAAGCATCGGTCCAATTGGAAATTAAAGGCGATATCGATCGGCGAGCTCGGGGGTATATAATAAAGTTGCGTCACTGTATTGGCCTGCGCCCGGGCCGCAGTGCACGTAAACGCGAGCGCCGAACGAAAGATGAAGGATGGATGAGGAGAAGAACGGGGCCTCAGCGTGAGAGGCTGACCTTTTCGAGGGTGCAACTTTGTAGGTAAATATATACATACATACATACATACATACATACATACATACATACATACATACATACATACATATATATATATATATATATATATGTATTTACGACCCCGCGGGCCAACGAAAGTTTCTTTCGACGCGGCGGGATTATCCATCGAACACACACGCGCAGCTTTTCATCGGCAAAAGTGAGAGCGTTGCGCACTTGCACTGTCTCTCTCTCTCTCTCTCTCTCTCTCTCTCTCTCTCTCTCTCTCTTTCTCTCTCTTTCTCTCTGTCTGTCTCACTCTCCCTTCCTCTCTCAAATATAATTATACTCGCGAAATATCCCCCCGGGTTGTTCGGTGCTTCCTTCGGTGTGAGAGCCGGCATATAATTACGAAAAGATGTGCTTTCGTATACATATATATATATATATATATATATATATATATATATATATATATATATCGTGTCGTTGCACCAGCCTCCTCCATTATGCCTAGGAATATCGCGCGTGCCTGCACCGAGCGGGGAGGGAGCGCTCCATTAACTTCTTTCTCCCCCCCACCCCACCCTTTCTTCGCGGCGAAATGAAGAGCTCGCGCTCGCGTGCGCCTCGGCGCATTATATTTAAATGCGCGGAGAGCGCGCGACCGCGCGATGGACAATTTACGCGAGGACGCGCGTGAGGAAAGGCGCAGGGTCGTGGGCAGGAGCGGGAGGATGGGGAGGGGGACGCGATCCGCGCTTCCGCAATGCATAACACATACACACACACACACACGTACACAAACATAAATGCGCGGTGATTTGTGGCTGCGCGCGGGCGTACCTGCGGACACATTTTCCTGAGCGTGCACCTTTCGCATCGTCGAAATATATATATATATATATATATATATATATATATATATATATAGACACATTCACATATAGATATAGAAAGAGCAGCCTACGGCTCTTTCTGTTCCGCGACCTGCTGCAGCATTTGTTATGTGTCTCTAGTGCAAGATCTAACGCGTCCGTAAGATAAAACTGTGGTCCGATGCATATAAGTATATATATAGCAATAATAGTGAGCACGCGGCACTTTCGCCGCTTCTTTCGCCCAAACGGAACCGCACCGCGCGGGGATTCCAGGATTCCCAAGAGTCGATATTACCCCCCTCCCTCCCATCGTCGTCTGCGATCTACTGCGCCGGCGCGCGGGGGTTTCGAGATTTATGGGTTGATACGAATAATCGAGTCCCGCGCCTAATGCGTTCGCGCGCTCGCGGTGGGCGTCGCCGGCCACGCCACCCGACACCCGATAAGGCGCGTCCCGCAGATTCGGTGTGTGTGTATGTGAGTGTGTATGACTCTCTCTCTGTGTGTGTGTGTGTGTGTGTGTGTGTGTGTGTGTGCATACGTATAGATATAAGGGATGGTTCATATGCATGTGAACGCGATTCGTGATTTCCGAAAAAAAGGCGGAAATTAAGGGGTATTCCGTGATTCCAGGGAAAGCAATTTAGGATTCCGAAAGCTCACGCGAACCGATTTCTCTTTTAGTATTAATTGTTCGACTGAATTACGGACGCCGATACTGTCAACGCTCGAAAAATTCATTTATCTAATACATTTTTTGTTAACGTTCATTTTTATTTGCTTAACAACCTCTGTTTCGAAAGTCTCTTAAATTTTCTTCGCGCCTTGTGTAATGTCCGTATTACAAAAAGCAAAAAAAAAAAAAAAAAAAAAAATCGCTCCTCACTCAAATTTATTATAACATACATCACCGCCGTAATAGTCTCATTAGCACAAAAATAAGATCGAAAATTCTAAATCATTATAAATCAATCCCTTCAGCCCCCCCCCGGGGTCAGTAATTTTAAACGGTAAAAGAAAACGTTGCGAATAAAACTGGCAGCAGTATTTCCGAGTATTTCAACGGTACACATCCACATCGGTGCTTTCTTTATTAGCTAATCATACGTGTGGCGCGCTGCTGCGCTTATGCCGCAGCGGTTTTCCACGCGGATAAATAACGTTTCAAGGCGCCCCGACCAATTTCTCTGTATGCTCCGGCGAGAGGAGCGAAGCAGAGAGCAAAACGGGTAAAAAAAAAAAAAAAAAAAAAAATAAACAACACATTCGATCCACTTTATGAATTACGAGCGTCTTTTGAAAATGTTTCACAGCCAACGCGCGCGGCAACAGTATGTCTTTAAAGGCATAATCTAAGCATTGAAATGATATACGGCAGCGGCTATAATTTAAATAATTTGATTTTATCCGGAGATAATCTATTGACTTACTGCTCCGTTCTGTGCGCGTACGCGCGCGCAATTATCTTCGTAAGGAAAATAGAAAACACGATGAGAGCTCGACAATTCGGATTTACACACTTAATTAGCTAAAGCGGTGTATTACGAGGCTGTAATGTACGTTATTAATAAATTTATATATATATAATGTACAAGATAAGGCCTAATACCGCCTTTTTGAACTTATCGTTATATCTGCGTAATTTGATATACAGTCGACAATTGAATCTAGTTGTCAAATCGCGTGCGCCGAGCTCGCTGCTTGGCCGCGTTTCAGGCAATTAAAGTAAATGCAGAGTGTTGGCAAAAAAATTTATGCAGATTTTAATTGAAAATTAAGCCCGTCCGCGTAACTACACACGGTAGCTTAAACGGCGATTCCGTAATAGTTTTACCCGGTTTTAGAGTCGCATTAATCTTGGGGAAAGAGGAGGCCCTGTTGCACTTGTCATTATCGATGTAGCGCGCGGTGCGCAAAAACGTCGGGGAGGGGTGGGGGGTGGGGATACGCTGCGTTACGCCGTGCGAGGAGAAAGGCGATGCAGCGTCGGGACCGCGCACAATTATCGCGCATGTTAAGAGGGAGATAAAAAACAGTGGCGAGCACGGCTACGTATAGGTTTTTTTAACTATATGTATGTATATATGCAAAGGGTTATATATATATATATATACTATGTATATATAAGCAAAGGGTTCGCGCACGAGCAGAAATCGCCGCCGCGCAAGCTCGAGACGAACGCGGAGACCGAAGCTCCGAAATACATGGACACAAGTGAAGAGAATTGTGCAGTCATGCGGTGACGATCGTGCTATCGTTCCGCGGCGGTAAAAGTGGGATCGAGTTATATACATACATATATATATGTACAGAGGACGTGACATATAGTAGTGCACGAACAATTCCGGCGACACACATATACGAAAGGCGAAAATATAATAATGGAGGCGAGCGCGAGAGATGTGTCCGCTGAAACAATTATCTAGGTTACCCAATGCGCACAATAAGGAAAGTGAGGCGAACGGTATATATATATATATATATATACAATATTGTACCGCGACCTTGCCTTACGTAAGAAAAATAATACCACAGTTATAATTGGATCTGCGCCCAGGCCGTGGCGTTTCGAAAGTTTGCGGGGCCGGCCGCGACGCCGCGCGGCAGAATGCGCTCGACGCGTCGCAGCTCACGACGCTCGGCGAGCCGTGTCGCTTAAATTGTCGCTTATACATTGTGCACGGCCAGGCGTGCCTGCCGCTCACCCTTATGCATATACAAACGTATATGTACATATATATATATACATATATATATATATATATATATATACACATACCTGCATACGCGCGAATTAATATCGCCCGCGCGAAATACGAAGCGCGGAGCGAATTTGAGCGCGCTCGTGCAATCCCGCAGTCACGTCCCGCGCGCGGAGAAAAAGTCGCGCGAGCCTGTATTACATATATAACTATGTACTGCTGGGTTGCAGCGCGATATGCGGAGAGAGAGAGAGAGAGAGAGAGAGGCGCTCGCGCGCCGTCCGTCCCATCATGATGATGCGCGCTCCCATGAGCGCGGCTTTGCGAAATCGGCTCGCGCGCGTGCCGCCGCGGGAAGGATCTCGCGGGGGAGGGGGAGGAAAACAATAAATATCATTAGCTCCCAGCCGCCGGGCCGACGGGCGAGGGGCGTAGGGGTCAGGAGGAGGAGGCGCGCACGCGCGCGGATTCAATTGAGCATCGTCGGGGAGCGGGCGCGCACGCGCGCCAGACAAATGGGGGCCCATTCGGCGGGTGACAGAGTGGGGAGGGGGAGAGACCCCCGCGAGGTATATAATAAAGCGCGGGTCGCATTTGCAAAGGCGGGCCGGCGGCCGGGGCGAATAATAGCCGTGCATTTATCGGGGCCCGTTTGGGCACCGATTAATAAGGGATGGCGGGAATCCTCGCCGTGCCGCCCTTCTCCTTCTGCGCCTCCTCCTCTTCGTCCTCCGTCTACTATACATAAATACAGGAACAAAGGAATCGCGGCGGGGGATGCAGTAAGTTCGAAGGACTTTAACGGCGCATCATCGGCGCTCGACTCATCCTCGTTGCGAAAACTTCCGCTGCTCACATGCAAAGGGGGACCGAGTCGCGCGTTGCCCATGCCGATCGGTACGTGTGTGCGTCTGTCTATGTATGCGCGTATTTTTAGTTGTATTTTATATATACATATATATGTATATATACACATATATATTTATCTATGTATGCACATGTAACTTTCGAAAATCGAACGCCATCGGCAGCCTAGTTGAAAGATGCAAATTTCACGCGCTCCCGAGGGGACGCGCGCGGCGTCGCCGTTAAAAAACTCAATTTCCTGCGGTCGGCGATTACGCACCTGCGCAAACACGCGACGCCGGTGAATTATCGCCCGTGAAGGAAACTTCGCGCCTGCGCACGCTCGCTCTGGGTTCCAGAGGGGGAAGCGGGTCAAAGCCATAACGTTTTCCACGCACCTCTTTCTCCGAGCGCGGACGACCGCCACCGCCGCCGCTCCTGCGCGCTCCGTCCCCCTCGTCCTTCCCCTCTCGCGGGTGAACGCGGCCGGCCGAGGGGTCGCGCAAAGGTTACATGCAGGCAAAGGTTGGCGGGGGGGGGGAGGGCGGCGACGAGCGCTGCAGAGAGACAAAAGCGAAGGCCGGCGCGGGCGCGCCGCCCGAGATCCCGGGGACGAGTTAGGCTAATAAGGCAGAGCTCTCGCGGCCCCTCGCTGCGCGGATCCCGCGGGAGCATTAACATAGGAGCGGCGAGCGCGCGCGCGGAATGCGCGCCATCGGAACCACGGGCGCATACTTGCGCGAGAGGGTCGGGGCGCCCACGTGTACGCGCGAGCCGCGCCGCGAGATCTACGGGAGCGCGCCGCGGCGATTAATGCAAGCGCGATCGAGCGCCCCTCGTGCAGATGCCGCGGCGATGGGCCTCTCGCGACGCGCGCCTCGCGCGCGAACGCCAGCCGCGGCCCGACAGCGATAGCGACGATGCGAGCGGGACGCGCGTCCGGGACGAGGCGCGCTTGCCGCGGGCCACTTCGAGGCTCCCACGCTTGTATAGGTATGGACGCGTAGGTATACACGGGGATTCCGGTGGCGATCGTACGGACTGCCAGCTCCGTGCTCATTCGGTCGGAAACACTCCCATCGTTACCGAGTACCGGCTCTTCGACGAACTTCAGTCCTCGGCTTGTTAATACGCGGCCGTATGCGATAATGATGCAGGATTTAGCCTATCGAGGTATTGAATCCGCGCTCGTATAATTAAGAATTCATCTGTACGATTTTAACCAACCGATATTTTATGCTCCTAAACAATAATGAATACTCGTTATTATTTTAGAGATGAGGATTTTGTGGAGATAATTTGGGTATAAAACCACGAAAGTTTGAGTGTAAAACTGTAGTGTCGTCATCCTTTGTGAACAATATTTCATTTATATCCATTATTTACTTAATTTTCAGTTTTAATTTTGAATATTTTAAATTCTACGTGATTGATAAAAAATTAGGTTGGTCGTGTTTATCGGCACAACTAGATTGTTATGTTCAAAATTATTTGTTAGTTTGTTTCTAGTTAATTTTTTTGTTTTAGAAAAATGGTTATTTATTACGTTGATAAAAGAAACCGAGAACCTGAGACACATCGAGAACACACGCACACATCGTCCACTGATTTTTATTGCTAGATGCTTAGAGTAATCTGCTTTACACACACGCTCGCGTGCACGCCTATAACGGAAACGCGTTTAATTTTCTTAATTTATTTCTATGGAGTCCCAATTCAAATATTAGTTAGCTATGAACTTAGTTAACTATCGAATGACGTTTTCGATTATCTCAAAGAAAATATCATTGAAATTTCTCAATTCGTATAGGGAACATAAGAAAAGCTTTAACATTTTTCAATTCAGAATATTAATATCCACTAAAATTTAATTCAAAGCACTTGTAAATTTAAATACATCTATCTCCATTGCAAATTATTATCGAACGATGCTCATCTTGCGAGCAAATGATAGTTACGTATTATCTATACAATTCCGTGCTTTTCTTAAAGAATTGTTAGAATGTTTTTCGCTTATGCTGCAAAAACGTTTGGAAAATCCACGGTAAACTATAGAGGAGCAATTGTTTAATGTTTAAAGGCATTTACATCGAAAATTAATAGATGCTTTATTAGGCATCGATCTAACTACTTTAGTCTAAGCCTTGTGGTTAGCGAAACTCTAAATCCAGGATTAAAAATAAATATTCACTTAAGGTGAATATTTGAATTTGAATTCTGAAATTATGAATTTAAAACGTATCGATTAAGCTTTTAAAAAGCATATTGTACAGGCATGGGTGACAGACGCGCAGAGTCCCCAAAAGATGGTGGTTCTCGATAAAAGTTTCACGGGAGCACCGAGCAGAACCGGGACGGAGTATCCTGGAAAGTTTGTTAATCGATACCGTGACGATCGTGGTACAATTGCAACAGATGAAATTAATGCTAAACGACCGATGGAAATCATCGGGCCACTTACCGACACAGCTGATAATGTGATCCGCGGGGGGTCGTAAAACATTGCGCGCCCAGGCCGCTCTTAATACCTCAAGGGCGCAGGGCGGACCACCGACCATCAGCACGCCAGGGGCCACGTGGCCCTTGTACCTTAGCTGTCGAGTAGCGTCGACCAAGGCGACGTTCCACCAGCATCTCGAATTCGCCTCCAGGAAGCCCTGTAATGAAAGTCAATATTTTTTTAGGCGATACTTTTGACGGTTAAGCCAGGGCTTTTTTTTTCATTAATTTTCAACGCATTCATTTACCGCTTTATTATTTTTTTTTATAACTAAATCTACTTATTGATTGGGTCGGGACATATAGTTCTGCCAATCGCTTTCCAGTGTATTTTCCAATATTCGTAAACGCGCGAGACAGTATAAATCCTTTAGATGAAGAAATTCTATATTTTATATTAGGGAGTATTTCGACGCATTGTCGAATTATTGCTTGTCTCAGTAGAAAAAGCTATTTACGTCACATGGGTATAAAGCCTTATAATTGGCATTATTTTTATTATTATAAATTTTATTGGATAGAGAGCCAGGTTTAAGGATTACAGATAAGTGAAACGGA